>WNWK01000853.1:0-125000 GCA_009830355.1 Cherax destructor
AGAGGAAACTGGACAAATATCTTCACCAGGTGCCAGATCAACCAGGCTGTGATGGATATGTGGGGCAGCGGGCCTCCAGCAGCAACAGCCTGGTTGACCAGGCAAGCACCAGACGAGCCTGGCCCATGGCCGGGCTCAGAGAGTAGATACTCTCGAAACTCTTCAAAGGTATATCAAAGGTAAGGCATATGCTGCAGCAGTTATTTGGTTGATGTGCGCCTCAGGAGATGTACCTGGTGTTATACTCACCCCAAGGTCTTTTTCCTTGATTGAGGTTTGCAGTCCCTGGCCCCCTAGGCTGTACTCCGTCTGCGATCTTCTTTGCCCTTCCCCAATCTTCATGACTTTGCACTTGGTGGGGTTGAACTCCAGGAGCCAATTGCTGGACCAGGCTTGCAGAATGTCCAGATCCCTTTGTAGTTCTGCCTGGTCCTCGTCCGACTGAATTTTTCTCATCAACTTCACATCATCTGCAAACAGGGACACTTCGGAGTCTATTCCTTCCGTCATGTCGTTCACAAATACCAGAAACAGCACTGGTCCCAGGACTGACCCCTGTGGAACCCTGCTCGTCACCGGCGCCCACTCTGACACCTCACCACGTACCATGACTCGCTGCTGTCTTCCTGACAGGTATTCCCTGATCCATTGTAGTGCCTTCCCTGTTACCCCTGCCTGGTCCTCCAACTTTTGCATTAATCTCTTGTGTGGAACTGTGTCAAACGCCTTCTTACAGTCCAAGAATATGCAATCTACCCACCCCTCTCTCTCTTGTCTTATTGATGTCACCCTGTCGTAGAACTCCAGTAGGTTTGTGACACAGGATTTCTCGTCCCTAAAACCGTGTTGGCCGTCGTTGATAAGCTCATTCCTTTCTAGGTGCTTCACCACTCTTCTCCTGACTATCTTCTCCATGACCTTGCATGCTATACATGTCAGTGACACTGGTCTGTAGTTTAGTGCTACGTTCCTGTCTCCTTTTTTTTTAAATTGGAACTACATTTGCTGTCTTCCATACCTCAGGTAGTTGCCCCGTTTCGATAGATGTGTTGAAGATTATTGTTAGGGGTACACATAGCTCCTCTGCTCCCTCTCTCAGGACCCATGGAGAGATGTTATCCGGCCCCATCGCCTTTGAGGTATCTAGCTCGCTTAGTAGCCTCTTCACTTCCTCCTCAGTTGTGTGTATTGTGTCCAGCACCTGATTGTGTACCCTACCTCTCCTCCTTTCTGGAGGCCCTTCTATCTCCTCTGTGAACACCTCTTTGAATCTCATGTTGAGCTCCTCACACACTTCACGGTCATTTCTTGTGACCTTCCCTCCTTCCTTCCTCAGCCTGATCACCTGGTTTTTGACTGTTGTTCTCCTCCTGATGTGGTTGTACAACAGCTTTGGGTCAGATTTGGCTTTAGCTGCTATGTCATTTTCGTATTGTCTTTGGGCATCCCTTCTTACCTGTGCATAATCATTTCTGGCTCTACGACTGCTCTCCTTATTCTCCTGGGTCCTTTGCCTTCTGTACCTCTTCCATTCCCTGGCACACTTGGTTTTGGCTTCCTTGCACCTTTGGGTGAACCATGGGCTCATCCTGGCTTTTTCGCTTCTCCTGGTACCCTTGGGTATAAACCTCTCCTCAGCTTCCGTGCAAATTGTTGTCAAATATTCCATCATCTCGTCTACTGACTTCCCTGTCAGCTCACTGTCCCACTGAACTCCGTGCAGAAAGTTCTTCATGCCCAAGTAGTCACCTTTCTTGTAGTTTGGCTTCATTCGTGCAGCCCTTCCTGCGTGCGTGCGTGCGGCGTGTGTGTGTGTGTGTGTGTGTGTGTGTGTGTGTGTGTGTGTGTGTGTGTGTGTGTGTGTGTGTGTGTGTGTGTGTGTGTGTGTGTGTATATATATATAACTTCCCTACCACTGTCCCTCCCCCAGGCAGCGACAACAATCTTCAATGTTCCAACAATGTTTTAGTTAACATATGTTTGGCATTTATCTTCTGTTGACTGCTTAAATATTAATTTTTGCTAAAATGAACCCTTCTCTGTATCCTACCTACCTTCTCTGTACCCTACCTACCTTCTCTGTACCCTACCTACCTTCTCTGTACCCTACCTACCTTCTCTGTACCCTACCTACCTTCTCTGTACCCTACCTACCTTCTCTGTACCCTACCTACCTTCTCTGAAACTCTTCCTTGACAGCTGCAACAGAACACAGGCATAACAAGACAAAACTCTCCAGCGTCCGACTCAACCTGTGTAAAAACTCACTGCCCATAAAAGGCCATAAACTATGGAATCCCTGTCTGAAGATTCTGAAGATCCCTGCCAATCGCTTCAAATTTTCTGTTAAAAAAAAACACCTTATCTTAATGTAATCTCCACAACAAAACACTATGTAAACAAAACCTGAATCCTGCTGTGTTTCTTCCAGTTGTTCTTCCAGCCATCCTTCAACTCTCACATATAATCAGAAACACATACTATCCCATCATATTTGCATTATAATTTAAGTCACTAGCACCACTCACTCTGCTAAACTTAACAATTATATCGCCATATTGTGATTTTTACCATGAATTAACCCAGTTAATTTCAGGTGTAGCGTAGGATAAGTTTTGCCAGAGGTGTTATGCATTCTCTGGACCGTCAGTTTATTATATATCCTGCACAGTATTACTAAAATTTAGATTAGTATCAGCATTTCCTTTTGACCACCACTAACAACCTCCAGAGGCCTATTGTCTAACTAAAATTTCTAACGAGTTTTTCTTTCAAAAATTTTATTATTATGAATATGTTAAGTAGATGTGAGTAACTTAAGGCTGCCGGAAATGCTCTACATAACTAAGAGCTTCTTACAAAATATCTCAATAATATCACTTTTTCTGAACCAACTGGAAACTATTCTTTATTAAGTTTACTTCGATAATAAAATCCAGATTTATTGCCAGTTTAGAGTTGATGTAATGGATTAGTAAATCGACAAGTTGAAGAATGACACTTGTGCAACATTTGGAAATCTTTAATGAGGAAACGTTTTGGCAGCCAGTGGCTTCCTCACTACGAAACAGAGAAAAACGGTGAAAGATGAGGAGAAATGAAGTAACTCATTCTCATCGTCTTGCACAGTTCTTTGTGAATGAATGGTTCAGAGAACCGACGGGTAAATTAGACACATATGCAACACTTGGGTATCTTTATTGAGGAAACGTTTCGCCACACAGTGGCTTCATCAGTCCATACAAAGGAGAATCGTGAAGAACAGGAGGAGTATGAGGTGGTCAGTCCCTCAATCTTGAGTAGATGTTGTCAGTCCATCAATCTTGAATAGAATAACAGCATATGAGCAGAGGAAGCTTATATACTGTAGACAGGAGAGGTGCAGCAGTTGTAGGAGGTGTCACATTTGTTCAATGTGGAAGTAGGTCGTGCCCAAGGAATAGGCAAGCGAAGAAATCCCTGTATTAAGATACCAAGATGTTGCAGTGTCAGACAGGATGTGAATGAATGGTTCAGAGGATTTCTTCGCTTGCCTATTCCTTGGGCACGACCTACTTCCACATTGAACAAATGTGACACCTCCTACAACTGCTGCACCTCTCCTGTCTTCAGTATATAAGCTTCCTCTGCTCATATGCTGTTATTCTATTCAAGATTGATGGACTGACAACATCGACTCAAGATTGAGGGCCTGACAACCTCACACTCCTCCTGTTCTTCACGATTCTCCTTTGTATGGACTGATGAAGCCACTGTGTGGCGAAACGTTTCCTCAATAAAGATACCCAAGTGTTGCATATGTGTCTAATTTACCAACAGTTCTTTGTATTGGACTGAAGAAGCCAATGACTGCCGAAACGTTTGTTCAATAAAGACTTCCAAATGTTGCAACAAGTTTCTCATTCTTTCTAGCGGGAGTTGTTCCACCTCCCTGAATTTGTTAGTGTTCAGTTATTCTGGTTATTTTAACATGACAGGGTTCCTAATTTGAATTGAAATTTAATGTTAGTGTCAAGTTTGATAAAGTTGTCGCGGTCTGAGTTGTCTAGTGTTGAGCTGTAAATAAAACTGAAGAATGTGGTGCGCACTGCACTTGTTTTCTTCTAGTTCGTTAAGACTTGCTGTAAGTCCAATTGTTACTTTCACTTGTTTCTTACCCCTGGCACATTTAACGAATGCTTCGCGGTTAACTTTGATGTGTATATGTGTGTGCAATTCTCCTTTCAAATTCTAGTTTACGGTATTTTTTCCTCTGGTTCTCACTGCATGGTCTTCAGTGTTGCTAGTGCACACTCACTCACGGTTGTAGCTTACTTCAAATAATGGAGTCATCATTCAAGCTGATTTCATATTATTATTCTCTATTTTTACCTTTATTGATGTACTGTCCCATTATTCATAATTTAGTTATTTCACTCGTTACACAGCCAAGTTGTTTGTAAAAAAAAGTTCACTCGCTTACACTACTGACATTTTATAACTGTGTATAGAGTTCAGTAGTTAATATGAAGTTATATCACTTCTGTGCATAAGTGTATTGTGGAGGATCCTGTACCCGTGAGTTAGGTTACGATCGAGGTTCTTTAACCAGAGGTTGGGCAAGTAGGGGCAGGAAGAAGGATAGGTCAGGACAGAATGTGGGAAAAAGGGTGGGCGAGGGGAATGAGGAGGAGGGTAATAAAGGCAAGGTTAGGTAAAATTTGTCAGGAAACAGGATAAGTGTTTTCCTGACGCGGGTCTCACTCCTGCCAGTGTTTACAAACAAATCCACAATCTGACCCACGACTGAAAACTACCTCGCTGCGTCATCATATCACAAACCACTAAGTCCCTCAAACCAGGTCTATTTACATGTTAACCATCTACGTGATTACGAGGACATTTTTTTTAAAGCGCTAAACACGTGTGGGTCACACCTGGGTTGCACTCATCAACACTGGTAATTGTTTCACACTTCATTTACGCCGTTAGTTATAATCTGTGAAAAGTGATTTGTCTGCGCGTTTTGTTATTTTCCTGCGCTAGAAATTTGATGGGAATCAAGTGTAGTGTTCTCACAAGATGACAGCCAAGGTTGTCAAGCACAGTGTTCTCACATGATGACAGCCAAGGTTGTCAAGCACAGTGTTCTCACATGATGACAGCCAAGGTTGTCAGCACAGTGTTCTCACAAGATGACAGCCAAGGTTGTCAGCACAGTGTTCTCACAAGATGACAGCCAAGGTTGTCAGCACAGTGTTCTCACATGATGACAGCCAAGGTTGTCAGCACAGTGTTCTCACAAGATGACAGCCAAGGTTGTCAAGCACAGTGTTCTCACATGATGACAGCCAAGGTTGTCAGCACAGTGTTCTCACAAGATGACAGCCAAGGTTGTCAGCACAATGTTCTCACATGACAGCCAAGGTTGTCAGCACAGTGTTCTCACATGATGACAGCCAAGGTTGTCAGCACAGTGTTCTCACAGGATGACAGCCAAGGTTGTCAGCACAGTGTTCTCACAGGATGACAGCCAAGGTTGTCAGCCCAGTGTTCTCACAGGATGACAGCCAAGGTTGTCAGCACAGTGTTCTCACATGATGGCAGCCAAGGTTGTCAGCCCAGTGTTCTCACAAGATGACAGCCAAGGTTGTCAGCCCAGTGTTCTCACAAGATGACAGCCAAGGTTGTCAGCCCAGTGTTCTCACAAGATGACAGCCAAGGTTGTCAGCCCAGTGTTCTCACAAGATGACAGCCAAGGTTGTCAGCCAGTGTTCTCACAGGATGACAGCCAAGGTGTGCCCAGTGTTCTCACAAGATGACAGCCAAGGTTGTCAGCCCAGTGTTCTCACAGATGACAGCCAAGGTTGTCAGCCAGTGTTCTCACATGAGCAGCCAAGGTTGTCAGCCAGTGTTCTCACAGGATGACAGCCAAGGTTGTCAGCCAAGTGTTCTCACAGGATGACAGCGAGGTTGTCAGCCAAGTGTTCTCACAGGATGACAGACGAGGTTGTCAGCCCAGTGTTCTCACATGATGACAGCCAAGGTTGTCAGCCAAGTGTTCTCACAAGATGACAGCCAAGGTTGTCAGCACAGTGTTCTCACAAGATGACAGCCAAGGTTGTCAGCACAGTGTTCTCACATGATGACAGCCAAGGTTGTCAGCACAGTGTTCTCACAAGATGACAGCCAAGGTTGTCAAGCACAGTGTTCTCACATGATGACAGCCAAGGTTGTCAGCCCAGTGTTCTCACAGATGACAGCCAAGGTTGTCAGCACAGTGTTCTCACAAGATGACAGCCAAGGTTGTCAGCACAATGTTCTCACATGACAGCCAAGGTTGTCAGCACAGTGTTCTCACATGATGACAGCCAAGGTTGTCAGCACAGTGTTCTCACAGGATGACAGCCAAGGTTGTCATCACAGTGTTCTCACAGGATGACAGCCAAGGTTGTCAGCCCAGTGTTCTCACAGGATGACAGCCAAGGTTGTCAGCACAGTGTTCTCACATGATGGCAGCCAAGGTTGTCAGCCCAGTGTTCTCACAAGATGAGAGCCAAGGTTGTCAGCCCAGTGTTCTCACAAGATGACAGCCAAGGTTGTCAGCCCAGTGTTCTCACAAGATGACAGCCAAGGTTGTCAGCCCAGTGTTCTCACAAGATGACAGCCAAGGTTGTCAGCCCAGTGTTCTCACAGGATGACAGCCAAGGTTGTCGGCCCAGTGTTCTCACAAGATGACAGCCAAGGTTGTCGACCCAGTGTTCTCACATGATGACAGCCAAGGTTGTCAGCCCAGTGTTCTCACATGACAGCCAAGGTTGTCAGCCCAGTGTTCTCACATGATGACAGCCAAGGTTGTCAGCCAAGTGTTCTCACAGGATGACAGCCAAGGTTGTCAGCCAAGTGTTCTCACAGGATGACAGACGAGGTTGTCAGCCAAGTGTTCTCACAGGATGACAGACGAGGTTGTCAGCCCAGTGTTCTCACATGATGACAGCCAAGGTTGTCAGCCAAGTGTTCTCACATGATGACAGCCAAGGTTGTCAGGAAAATGTTCTTACATGACAACCAGGTCGTCAGCATAGTATTTACACAATAACAGACTATCAGCATAGTGCTCACACAATAACAATCAACACTGTCAGCACAATTTGCATATATTCCTCCGAGTATCTCTCAAGATACATGCACGCAGAGTTTACCTTAATCCCAATTATCCCACATTAGGGATTAAAGTATACCTGACGGTGGTGAATTGATAACATTGATAACATACAGTCCTTAATGACCCTCCTGTGTCGACAGGCTTTTAAACACAAATACCCAGCCTGACCAACGTGGTCTTGCAACATACCAAGACTTACATGTCAAGCCAAGCATCTGCTGTTATTTACTGAATCACGACCATCTAAATCAGGAACAGGTGGTATCAATCTACAGGAGCCATCTTGGTGAGGTAATCCTAGAGTGAGGGAAGGAGGGAGGAGGGAAGGATTCTGCTCCCTCTCCAACTCCTTTTGAATGCTCTTCCCTTTTTATCACCCTCACCTATTGAATATTCTTACTCTCCCCATTCCCCCACCCACACTCGACTCATGAATGTCCCTCCCTCCCCAGAAATGGGAGACCCTCCACACACACACATGGGAATGTTTCTCCCCTCACACACACACACAGGTATAATAAAGCTCATGGAGCAGGGAGAGAGTGGACCTAGTGGCGACCAGCAAAGAGGCGGGGCCAGGAGCTATGAATCAACCCTGCAACCACAATTAGGTGAGTACACACATACGTGACACTGACCTGGGAGTCTGGTGGTCATTGTCAGTCAGTTCGAGGTCACCACCAGCATCCACCAGCAGACGGAGCACCCTACGAGAGCCACGGTAGCAGGCACCATGCACGGGGGTGGCACCCTTCACGCCACACCGACGGTTGGGGTTGGCACCCAGCCGTAGCAACAGTGCCACCACCTCACTGTCACCGCCGAAGGAGGCGCAGAAGAGCGGTGTCTGTCCGTGTGAGTTGACGCTCTCGATGTGAACACCTGTCAGAGAGAGAGGACAAGATTAGTCGACTTTTATACAAATAGTTTATCAAACTATCAAGACCTGTTAGTACTGCAGCTCTGTGATCCGTACCTCTGTGTTTCCCCTTTTCGTATATTTCTGGTACAGTAGTGTGCAAATTAATTGGGACAGGAATACATTTTGTGATTATCTCATAATGTGTGTTAGTCTCCGGATTAATTAATGTAGTGTGAGTTATTTTCTTTTCAGAGGAGTTTGCTACGGACTTCTGACAACCATCCAGCTGTGGTGTTACCCTGCGACTCTTGTTACTGCTACAACAGTTGTTCTGTAAAGCTATTCTTGCAAGCGTGCTCCATGAGTAAATGTGGTTCCGCCAAATTCTCCTTCAATTCACGATTACTGCTGAAATACATGATGGATGTTGCACCTAGGAAGCGTGCAAGTATTGTAGCTCTTAGAAAACATGCTGAGTATCAGACAGATCAGCCTAGCAAAGTCAACTGTTGGTCGGATTCTGAAGAGAGCTGATGACACTGGTGATTGTGGAGCGCTGCATCCAGGAAGATGTACAAGAAAAAACAACACCTCACGATGACAATGTTATCATAAGAAATAGTGTAAAGGATCCCAAGAAAACCAGCAAAAATCTAGAGCTAACTGGCTTAAGCTGGCGTAAATGCTGATTTTTCAACTGTTCATCGAAGACTCCTTGAAGTTGGCAGAACTGCCAAAAAGCCGGTAAAGAAAAAAATATTGACTGCTGCTATGAAGAAAAAACGGCTGCGGTGGCCACGGATCGTAAGGGATAGACGACAGATGAATGGAAAAAAAAGATATATTTTCAGATTAGACCCATTTTGAAGTACACGGGTACAGATCAGTGGTAGCGAGACGGAGCAAAGGCGAACCTCTTCGGAATGGACACATTCAACAAGCGCCAAAACAACCACCTAAGATGTTTTGGGGTAGTTTTACTGCTAAAGGCCCAGGAAGGCTCGTTATTGAGAGAACGATGAACAGTAACAAATACAAGGCAATCCTGGCAACTCATTTGCTTTCCATTGAGGATAGAGTTTCCTGATGGCGAAGGCATGTTCCATCAGGATCTTGCTCCATGCCACACTTCCAGAAAAATGCTGACATTCTTCGAAGAGAGTGAGCTAAGCGTTCTAAATTGGCCTGGAAACTCTCTTGGCCTCAACCCAATTGAGAATCTATAGACAATAACCAAACGCAGGATCGCTAAACAGGATTGTTCAACTGTGGAGAAGCTAACTGCTGTTATTAGGACCTGATACCATGACGAAGAACTTGTCCAAATGTGTTCAACATTGGTTGATTCTATGCCACAGTGTGTAGCAATGATTATAAAAGCAAATGGTAGTCATATCTCTTATTAAATCAATTATCTGCCATATCATTGCCGTGTATTTGTCAAATAAACATTAAATTTCCAAATAAATGTAATTCATCACCGTCCCAATTAATACGCACACTACTGCATATAAATTAAAAACTCGCAACCGCAAATACCCTTTCAAGACACTGTTTTGCCTTCCCTCTCACCTTCCATCACAGCTTCCCTAGGTCACCTTCCTCCCTCTCATGGAGACACTCGCACCTGTATTGCCCTCTCTGTCCTTGCCCGCCCAGCACCACCCACGCCACGAGGGAAGGTGGCCACCAACACCACGTGGGAGGGGGAGAAGCATGGTGGCCACCAACACCACGTGGGAGGGGGAGAAGCATGGTGGCCACCAACACCACGTGGGAGGGGGAGAAGCATGGTGGCCACCAACACCACGTGGGAGAAGCATGGTGGCCACCAACACCACGTGGGAGGGGGAAAAGCATGGTGGCCACCAACACCACGTGGGAGGGGGAGAAGCATGGTGGCCACCAACACCACGTGGGAGGGGGAGAAGCATGGTGGCCACCAACACCACGTGGGAGGGGGAGAAGCATGGTGGCCACCAACACCACGTGGGAGGGGGAGAAGCATGGTGGCCACCAACACCACGTGGGAGGGGGAGAAGCATGGTGGCCACCAACACCACGTGGGAGGGGGAGAAGCATGGTGGCCACCAACACCACGTGGGAGGGGGAGAAGCATGGTGTCCACCAACACCACGTGGGAGGGGGGGAAGCATGGTGTCCACCAACACCACGAGGGAGCAAGGTGGCCACCAACACCACGAGGGAGCAAGGTGGCCACCAACACCACGAGGGAGCAAGGTGGCCACCAACACCACGAGGGAGCAAGGTGGCCAACAACACCACGAGGGAGCAAGGTGGCCACCAACACCACTAGGGAGCAAGGTGGCCACCAACACCACGAGGGAGCAAGGTGGCCACCAACACCACGAGGAAGCAAGGTGGCCACCAACACCACGAGGGAGGGGGAGAAGCAAGGTGGCCGAGCACGTGGGGAGGGGGAAATTAAGGATGCAAGGGGAAGAGGGAAGACAAATAATGCAGCTGCATCTTACTATTCAAGAAATATTGAAGATGTTGAGGTAGGAAAGTTTGTGAGGCGACTGAACCACAGGCAACCATGCCAGGGTGAGCTGCTGCTGCTGCTTCTGCTGCTGCTGCTGCTGCAGCTACAACAGCAGCAAGTTATATCAGCAACACCAGCAGCAGTTACAACAGCAGGAACAAACAGCAGCAGCAGCTAAAACAGCAGGAACAAACAGCAGCAGCAGCTAAAACAGCAGGAACAAACAGCAGCAGCAGCTAAAACAGCAGGAACAAACAGCAGCAGCAGCTAAAACAGCAACAGCAGCTATAGAAGCAACAGCAGGTACATAAGAACATAAGAAAGAAGGAACACTGCAGCAGGCCTACTGGCCCATGCGAGGCAGGTCCAAGTCTCCCACCGGCTTAAGCCAATGCCCTGACCCAGCCAGGTCAGGTTACATCCACTTAAGGAAGGAGCACGGCATCTGACCTAGTAGCACAAACTAGTCAGGTCCAACTCACACCCACCCGCACCCACTCATATATTTATCTAGCCTATTTTTAAAACTACACAACGTTTTAGCCTCTATAACTGTACTCGGGAGTTTGTTCCACTCATCGACAACTCTATTACCAAACCAATGCTTTCCTATATCCTTCCTGAATCTGAATTTATCCAACTTAAAGCCATTGCTACGAGTCCTGTCAATACTAGATATTTTTAGCACGCTATTTACATCACCTTTATTTATTCCTGTTTTCCATTTATAAACCTCAATCATATCCCCCCTAATTCTACGTCTTTCTAGAGAGTGCAGATTCAGGGCCCTCAGTCTACCCTCATAGGGAAGATTTCTGATACATGGAATCAACTTAGTCATCCTCCTTTGTACGTTTTCCAGAGCATTTATATCCATTCTGTAATACGGTGACCAAAACTGTGCAGCATAATCTAGATGAGGCCTAACCAAGGATATATAGAGTTGAAGAACAACCTGAGGACTCTTTATTTATGCTTCTTGATATGAAGCCAAGGATTCTGTTAGCTTTATTGCGAACACTTATGCACTGCTGTCTTGGTTTTAGATTACTGCTAACCAGAACTCCTAAATCCTTTTCGCAATCAGTAGTATTAAGATCTACATTATTTAGTTTATATGTGGCATGGTTATTGTCCTGTCCAATATTTAGAACTTTGCATTTATCTATATTAAACTGCATCTGCCACTTCTCCGACCAATGCATCAGTCTATTCAAATCTTCCTGGAGTGCTCTAATGTCCTCATTTGAATGAATTGGACGTCCTATTTTGGTGTCATCGGCAAACTTGCTTATGTCGCTATTTATTCCCTCATCTATGTCGTTTATGTAGATTGTGAACAACAAGGGGCCCAATACTGACCCCTGTGGAACACCGCTTGTGACACTTCCCCACTCTGATTTCTCCCCATTTATGCAAACTCTCTGCTGCCTATTTGTCAACCATGCCTCTATCCAGGAAAAAAATTTCCTCCTATTCCGTGTGCCTTAATTTTCCTCAATAGTCTCTGATGTGGGACTCTATCAAAGCCTTACTGAAGTCCATATACACAACATCATATTCATTACCATGATCTACCTCCTCAAATACCTTAGTGAAAAAAGTTATTAAATTTGTAAGGCAGGAACGCCCTTTTGTAAAACCGTGCTGAGATTCATTGATTAATTTATGCTTTTCAAGATGGCTACGAATTGCCTCGGCTATTATTGATTCCATAAATTTTCCCACTATGGAGGTTAGGCTTATTGGTCTATAGTTCGAAGCTAAGGACCTGTCTCCTGCTTTGAAAATAGGTATTACATTTGCAATTTTCCACTTATCTGGCACCATGCCAGTTTGCAGTGATATGTTGAAAAGATTAGCCATAGGTTTGCTAAGCTCCTCTTTACATTCCTTTAGAACCCTTGCATACAGTTCATCAGGGCCTGGGGATTTGTTAGGTTTTAATTTATCTATTTGTCTAAGGACCATGTCACTTGTGACCCTAATCGTGTATAGTTTACTATCGTCCTGTTCTACATAATTTATTATTTCTGGAATATCGCTAGTATCTTCCTGTGTAAAAACTGAGAGGAAGTAAGTGTTAAAAATTCTACACATTTCCTTATCACTGACGGTGAGCTGACCTGAGTAACTTTTGAGTGGGCCTATCTTGTCCCTAATCTTACTTCTGTATACCTGAAAAATCCTTTTGGGTTAGTCTTCGATTCTCTTGCAACTTTAACCTCATAGTCTCTTTTTGCTTTTCTTATTCCCTTTTTATTTCTCTCTTTACCTGAATATATTGATTACTTAATTGCCCCTCTCCTCTTTTGATTCGCCTATATATGCCTCTTTTGACCAATGAGATGTTTTAATCTATTGTTCATCCACTTAGGATCATTTTTGTTTGATCTGATTTCCCTATTAGGAACATAAGTTGTCTGAGCAGCTAGAACTATTCTCTGAAAAACGTCATATTGGCAATCACCACCTACCTGACCCACTGTCAGGTCATTCCAGTTCAGCCTACCCAGGTAATTTTTCAGTCCTACAAAATCAGCCAGGCGGAAGTCAGGAACAGAGACTTGATTGCAATTTTTAGGGTAATTCCATGATATATTAAAACTGAGTGATTTGTGATCACTTTCCCCAAGCTCATCATTAACCCGAGATTATTAATTAGCGATTCCCTGCTGGCAAGAACCAAGTCTAGCAGGTTATTTCCTCTAGTTGGTTCTGTCACAAACTGTTTCAAAAAACAATCCTGAATCGTATCAAGAAAGTCACTTGACTCTAAATTTCCTGTCAAATTGCTCCAGTCAATTTGTCTAAGTTAAATCTCCCATTAGCACAACATTTTCATATGTAGATGCCTTACGAATTTCATCCCATAGAAGTTTACTGCACTCCCTATCAAGATTTGGGGGCCTGTAAATCACACCCAAGATAAGTTTTACACGGCCCTCAAGAAGCTGTAACCAAACAGATTCAGTGGCCGACGTTTCTAATTTTATATCTTGTCTAACACAACAATTTAAATGGTCTCTGACATACATCGCTACTCCACCACCCTTCCTGTTGACCCTATCAGTGTGGAATAATTTATAGCCTTGTATGTGACATTCAGAAGGCAACTCTCTATCTTTCAGATTGAGCCAGGTCTCTGTTATAGCAATAATATCTATGTTTCCTGCACTTGCAATTAATCTTAACTCATCTATCTTATTTCTTACACTCCTGCTATTAGTATAGTAAACCTTAAGGGAGCTAGTCTCTTGTTTCCCTCTGCTGTCTCCCTTTGTTTGCTGACCTGATCCATTGTATTTATTTGTAACTTTATGATGAATTTCTTTTATACACTTACTGTTTTCAGCCCTAGTGTTCCTAACTGACTGTTTCCCACACACACCCATACCTCTATCCTCTATCAGTTTAAAATCCTAGGCATGTCAGCAATGGCCCTCTCGATCGAGTTGGCAAGTGCTTCCACCCCTGTACCAGAGAGATGTACCCCATCCCTTGCATACATATCATGTTTGCCATAAAAGTTGTTCCAGTTGTCAATGAATGGGATTGCAAGTTCCTTGCAGTATCTGTCTAGCCAGCAATTTGCACCAATTGCCCTAGACAACCATTCATTTCCCACTCCCCTTCTAGGCAAGATGCTACATATGATTGGGACCCCTCCCTTGGACTTAATTAGCTCTATAGCTGACCTGTACTTATCTAGCAGCTCTTCTCTCCTACCCTTCCCAATATCATTTCCACCAGCACTGAGACAGATAATGGGCTTGTTCCCATTACCTGACATGATATTATCCAACCTGTTGACTATGTCTCCAACACCAGCTCCAGGGAAGCACACCTCTCTCTCACCTTTTATTCCTATTGCAGAAAACACGGTCCATATATCTTACCTGTGAGTCACCTACCACAAGAATTCGCTTACCTCTATTAGCAGGGGAAGTAGTACCTTTACCTTCACTTGGGGAAGTAGTACCCTTACCTTCACTTGGGGAAGTAGTACCTTTACCTTCACTGGCCACTGGAGTACACTCATCCTGAAGAACAGAGAAGCGATTTCCTACCTTCAAGTCTTCTCTCTTAACCTTCCTTATTTTGATGTTCCTGCCATTACTGGGAACCACTCGCCACTTGTAGCAGGTGCTGGACTGCACCTCACTCCTGGTAGCCTTTTCTTCCTCCCCCCCTTCACCCTCCTCGCAGGGAGTGGCAGACTGCACCTCACTACTGGTATCCCTATTCCCCTGCAGAACTGCAGCCACCTCACCCTCTCTTCCAAACCCATTGAGGTGAACCTTCAGCCTCCTAAATTCCTCCTGGAGAAGCAGGACCTCCTCCTTCAGCACTCCAACCTCACGTTTTAAAACACTGCAGCAGCTAGCCATGATTAACAGCAACAGCAGTTATAATAGCAACAGCAGGTACAACAGCAACAGCAGCTATAACAGCAACAGCAGGTACAACAGCAACAGCAGCTATAACAGCAACAGCAGGTACAACAGCAGCTATAACAGCAACAGCAGGTACAACAGCAGCTATAACAGCAACAGCAGGTACAACAGCAGCTATAACAGCAACATCAGCTATAACAGCAACAGCACCTATAACTGCAACAGCAGCTATAACAGCAACAACAGGTACAACAGCAACAGCAGCTATAACAGCAACAGCAGGTACAACAGCAGGTACATCACCTATAATAGCAACAGCAGCTACAACAGCAACAGCAGCTACAACAGCAACAGCTACAACAGCAGCACCTACAAAAGCAGCAGCAGCTACAACAGCAACAGGAACAGCAGTGGGAACAAGGAAGCAGACCAGTAAACAGGAACAAATGTAAAAAAAAATGAAGGCAAATAAAAAAAACACGAGTGAACGTGTGTAGAGAAAGTCGAAGACGAGTGAGAGGGAGGGGTGAGAGGGAGGGGTGAGAGGGAGGGGTGAGAGGGAGGAAAGGATTGTGTACACAGGTAAGAGCATGCTGGAATGAGGTAAACAGACAGGTGAGAGTAAACACGGGAGTACAATAACACCCAACACTCACCCAGCACACCCCACCCACCCAGCACACCCCACCCACCCAGCACACCCCACCCACCCAGAACACCCCACCCACCCAGAACACCCCACCCACCCAGAACACCCAACATCTCGCCTTGAAGCCTCCTCTCCCGCCCCCGTGAAAGCTGCTCAAACTTGCCTTTGTGAAGACTGTGAAAGAGAAGAGGAAGAGAGGAGTGGAAAGAGAAGAGGAAGAGATGACTGGGAAGTGAGAGAGTGAGGGCAACTAGGGTTAGAATAGAAGTGTGGGAGAGGCGGGAAGTGAGGGGAAGGGGGTGGGGAGGGAAGGCGAGGTAAACTGATGAGGGGAGACAAAAAACAAAGGGGGACAGATGAAAAAGGGAGAGAAAGGTAAAGAGAAGAAAGAGGGGGAGAGGTAAATAAGAGAAGGGGTACGCAGGCATGGGCCAGAGGTTAACGCACTGGCTTGCCAGTTTGCAACTGTGTTACTACGATTTCATAGTAGCGTCAGCTCTGTCATACAGGTCATCTACCTCTACCCAAGCTCTGCAAGTGGCCTCATCTACCCAACTGCCCCTCCCCTCCTTTATCTTTTTTACTTATATCTATAGTTTTCGTTGCAACGATCTAGGATAATGGAAATATCTTCATAAAAAAAAACCATTTCTCATGTGTATGGGATACAACATCCTGAGAGAGGGTAGCTCCCATGTGATAGTAACTCCAGCTCTCTTGGAAGGTAACCTTTGAAGCTGCCGTAGTTGATGATCCCTTACTGGAATATTTGATAACCTAAGTGTCCTACTGAAGTTACCCAACTCAAGTTGACACCACTAAGTTTCCCAATTCAGGGCGACACTTCTCTCCCAGCTCAGGCTGACACATTTCAACAAGTATGTGACGCATCCTGCGTGATGGTATACGCCAGGGAAACACACCTGGCTACTGTTCCCACTTTGCAATTTTCCTCTAGAATGGGGTACTAAGACACTGCTTGTGTTCCCACTATGTAACCATCAGAGTAGGACAGCAGCAATACATTGTTGTTGCCACCACTATGTACACAACTCCAACTCAGCAACACACTGCTGTTGCTACTATGTACACAACTATCATAATCGTATAGAATAAGATACCAGTGCTGGTTGAAACAATTTTGCTAAATATATAAAAACATTACTTGTGTAGGGCAAGGGAGTGGCCAGCACACCCCGGGAAGGTGTCAGTCTCATTTTACGCTGATAGATAGATGGAGCTTCGTATTACAAATCTTCTTAAACTTTTAAAACATCACATGGACAGAGTCCTGAAGGGGAGACAGAATACCTGTATAATTTTAAACAGTGCGCAGCAACACCCGTACTTCCAAACAGGTGTGTTATGTGTCAGTGTCAAAAAAACTCATTTGTCTGGTGATGTATGAATAATAATAATAATAAGGATCCGGTGGCTACACGATCCGTAAAAGATATCCCGGCACTGCAAAACGCCCGTGTCCTGCACCACAATCCATGTGAATGAAATGGTGCAGAGTGGGGCACAAGTTTGTGGTGCAGGTAAATATCAGAAGTGGCGACGTGAAGCAACTCAGAAGAGGCATTCATAAATTAATCCACTGGAAACTAATAACCCAATTTCTTCAATAAACATGGTAAATTATGACACACTCACAGCCCAAAGTTAATTCAAACCTTCCATTAACACTACTAATCAGACAATGATAATCAGACTCAAGATTGACAATACGAATAATTTTTGTTTATGAACGAGACCCAAAATCTTGTCAACATCTCCAAAATTCATGACATAACCCTAGCAACACTGGACTTTGAAAAAGCCATTGAGAGTATGTCCACACACACTGTCCCAGGCCCAGGCTCGTGAACTCCTCACGTGTTCATCAAGAACGGCAAGAACACGTAACGTGTGCCTCTTGTATGCTATGGAGAGGGAGCCTTGACACAGAGGTCATCCCACAGTCACTAAAAACAACGGATATAACCCCACTCTAGAAAAGTGGCAACAAGGCAACAACAAATAATTATAGACTGATAGCTCTGGCGTCCCACATCATAAAATCTTTGAAAGGGTTCTAAGAAGCAACATCGCCAACCACTTGGATTCCCAACAATTGCACAACCCAGGGAGCATGTCGCTCCTGCCTCTCAACTATTGGACCACTATGACGGTGTTGGATGCGCTGGACGACAAACTGAAGGCAGATGCAGTATACAGAGATTTTTGCAAAAGCCTTCGACAAAAGCACTCAATGTAATAACGCACAAAATACGTACTACGGGAATAACTGGAAAAATGGACAGATGGATCTTGAACTTTCTATCCAAGAGAACATGAAGAGTAATAGCAAAGAGTTAAATCAGAGGTTGCCATAGTACAAAGCTCTGTTCCACAAGGTACAGTACTAGCTCTCATCCTTTTCCTATCACAACCAGGTTCATCAGGAACTGTTTTGAAGTATCTGTCGAGTGCTCTCTTGAAGACATTTAGGGGTCTGCTGGTAATCCTTATGCATGAAGGGAGGATGCTGAAGAGTCGTGGTCTCTTAACACTTATTGAGTTTTCTCTCATTGTACTCACCGCTCCCCCTATTTTCACTGGAGATATCCTTAGGTCAAGAGCCCTACATGACCATCAACGAAAAATAATGCACGTAAAAAAAAAAAAAAAAAAAAAGCATTTCGAAATTAAAAGTGCCAAAATGACACCTGGACACTCCATTAACAACACCAACTTTCTTCTAGGCATGATACTCCCGTGCTAAAATTTTGAAGACGATCAAAAGAGGGTTCTAAAGTTATCTTATGGAACTATTTTTTTATTTTGGGAATGGTTTACATACAACTGAGCAGAGGGCAGCGGCACTTATCAATTGTTCCACGAACCTTCACCTAGTAATTGTTCAGCTATCAAAACTTTGGGGCCCAGTCCCTGGACCCATTATGTACCTCCGTAATCTTTTTGACTACCGCCCACAGGATGGGTATGGGGTGCATAATAAACATATTAAGCTAATTAAACTAGTAATGGTTGACCAGAGCAGAAAATTTGAAGCCGATCAGATATGGTGTTCTGAAGTTATAAAGGAAGGGCTTGGAGGAAGTCAGTGCCAGACAAGAACACTGTACCGGCTCTGGCATCAAGTCGTATAATATTTAAGGGTTCACTAAACTCGTGAAAATAAATAATGCTATCAACATGAATTTCCAACATTTCTTTTCTAATTAAAATTCTCTACAATCCTCTAAGAAAAACATTTGTTTATGTTTTTAGAAATCCAATTTAATAACAATATAAAACTGAAAAGTACAAAGACTAAATGCAATAGAAAAGTACTTCCAATTAAGATGCACCAAGATTTAAGCGTTTGAAGCCGACCAGAAGAGTCATTCTCCAGTTATAACATGCAAACCAGTTTAGTTATAAAACTGGCAACTTAAAATTAACACAGCTCAAGGTGAAAGCCACGTTTTCTTTTAATAAAGCCAATCAACATAAAGTTTGAAGTCTACCAGAAAAGGCGTTCTCCAGATCTGCCTCCAAATGCAACAATTCCAAGTCTGCACTGCTTCATAGTTAATATTTTGAAGCAAATAAACAAGTACATAAATACAGTTAAATAAATTATCATACATAGCAGCATATGTGTTGATTACCTAAGATAACCCAAAAAAGAAGTCAATAAAGAGTCAATATAAAGATTTATTTAATAAAACTGGGAAATCAGGTAGGTACGCAGGACAATAACAAGACAGGAAGGAGAGGACTTCGTCTGCTAGCAAGGTAATTGTGGGAGTGTAGTGGCGGGCGGGGCAAGGAACAATCACAATACAGTAATACACATTACACCATGGCCTTGAGAGTGTGGGGGTGGATAGGGGTGGGCGTGGAGCACTGTGGGGGAGCTGCGATTGTTGGCGGGGTGAGGAGGGTGTTGGGGAGGGGACAATGCAGGGACGGAATGAGAGAAAGAGTGATATGGGCTAGAAGGGGTGGATATGGGTACAAACTTGATAAATGAAGTGACTAAGGGGAATGAGAGAAGTGAACTTGCTTTACATAGAAGAGGTCAAGAGTACGTGGAGGAAGTGGGTACAAGCGGGTATACTCCGTATGGACACTAAGCTCACTGAGTGGTTCAAGGCAAAGTAACTTATAGTGCAGTTACCCAAAACACGCGCACAAACAAGCACACACACACACATTCAGGACACTGTACACCGTGTACGTTAGGCCTATATTGCAGCACCTGTTTTGAACCCGCACCTAGCCAAACACGTAAGGAAACTAGATAAAGTGCAAAGGTCTGCGACAAGACTAGTCCCGGAGCTAAGGGACATGCCCTACGAGGAGAGGTTAAGGGAAATCAATCTGACAACACTAGAGGACAGGAGAGATAGGGGGTATATGAATCATATGATAACGACATATAACATACTGAGATGAATTGACAAGGTGGACAGAGACAATATGTTCCAGAGAGGGAACACAGCAACAAGGGGTCACAACTGGAAGTTGAAGACTCCTATGAGTCAAAGGGATGTTAGGAAGTATTTCTTCAGTCATAGAGTTGTCAGGAAGTGGAATAATCTGGGAAGTGATGTAGTGGAGGCAGGATCCATACATAGCTTTAAGAAGAGGTATGATAAAGCTCATGGAGCAGGAAGAGTGATCCAGTAGCGACCAGTGAAGAGGCGGGGCCAGGAGCTATGACTCGACCCCTGCAACCACAAGTATATATATACTTGTGATGGATTTCGAGAATAATTCTTCTCTAGTAGCCAGCCAGGCTCGTCTGGTGCTTGCGTGGTCAAGCAGGCTGTTGCTGCTGGTGGCCCGCTGGATGCACACAACTTGGATTCATAACAGTTACTAAAACGTCTGACCAACACACAGCAACACACAGCAACAGATGCACAACCATGCAGAACAACACAATATTTACATGACATTTACATATCACCGGCGGAAGTTCATTTGCCTTGGGAGGGGGGGGGTGGAGAGGGATGGAAGACTGGGTGGAGTGGGGAGAGAGGGGAAGGGAAGAGTGGTAGGGTGTGATGGGAAGGGAGGGAGTGAGAGAGTTGACGTCAGGGAGGAAGTGTGTGGGTGGAGGGCAGCAGGGAAGGGCGCCACCATTAAGGAAGGGGTCACCACCACTACACAGTCACAACAACACATCACACTACGAGTCAATCCAAGAAGTTAGTAGCAACATTTACCCTAGATGGAAGGCGGCGATGTAGCGTCTCGCCGTTCTAATATTCTTCCATTAGTGTAGCCGCCTCCTGTGATGCCTTTCCTTCCTCGACACCTCACATGTTTTCTTATGTCTCAACTTCAATGTGATCGAAAATGTTAAGCTCCCTTCCCCCCCCCACACACACACAGGCTGAGGGACTGACCACATTTTATCTGTTGTCTCTTCTGTATTTCAACTGAAGAAACCTGCTGAGTAGGCGAAACGTCTAGTCAATAAAGATACCAAGCTGTTGCACATATGTCTTATCCATAATCTTGTCGGTATAATATAATGATATGCAGTGTGTTTTTTATCAATGCTATAACAATGAGAACCAGGAGTGGAGTCAGGACCCTGCCTTCAGATACTCACCTTTTTACATGACTCAGATTTTTTTTTACATTTTTACTATTCTTTGTTTGTTATTCATCAGAAAACTGTAAATCCATTTTCTGCATTTCCTATTGCGCCTACTGATCTTACGTTACAGTACGTGTCATCACTCCATGATCACATTTATCAAATGTCGTGGCAAAGTCTGTGCAGACTATGTCTACATTTTATAGTTTTTCCAAAGCTTCGGTAATTTTGTGGAAAATAATTATTAGATGTGATGAGAATATATATATAACTTGACGTTTTTTGTCAATGTTCTACTGCGTCCTTTGTGCAGAGTTATGTCTGCGCTTTTTAGGATCTGATATTTCGTCTAGAATCTAGATCTAAGTTATTCTTCCAAAGCATGCTTATGGCTCGTGATACTGGTATTTTGCATTTATTTTACAAAAGAGTTCTGCGAGTCTGGTCCAGGAGCTGCATGTGTGACCATCTTCTCTAGGTTCTGGAATACTAGAGAATTTATGTTTATGTCAGATAAACGACTTGTCGGGGGACAGAGGTAATTAAAGAAAATTATCTGTCTCTCTCACTCTTCGTTTAGTGGAACACTGATTCACGTCGGTTTTTCAAGATTTCACTCACTTCCTCGTTGTCAGTATGAATCACCTGTCAGTATTGGGCCAAGTCAGAGTGGTTCTTAATTTCGATTTTTGCGCATTTGTAGAAATGTTTATTTTGTCCTTGTTTTGCTATTTCTTGAATGGCTTTGTGTTCCTCATGCGCTTCTTCCATCTGGCAGTAATGTTTTACTTTCTGGTCTGCCTGGGTAACCTCTGGTTGTCTGAGGGCGTCACCACTCACCCAACCACCACTTGACCTCGCCTCGGAGGTCTGGAGGTCTGCCTGCTTTATAAGGCGGTGTTTCGGTGAATTTCTTTATATAATATAATCACACTGTGGGTAAAACGTCCTAAAATAAACGTTCTCCCTGCTTCAAGTGTGTTTCTATTACCAGTCAATACACGGAAGACAGGAAATAACGGAGAGGATAATACCAGCTGCTGTCTGCGCTCGAGCGTAATATATAGGTAGACTGAGTTTGTGTCCGGGTATTAGTGGAGCGGAGGATCGAGCCTACAGTTCTTGAAGATTAAGACATGTGCAACAGTTGGGTATCTTTATTGTTGAAAAGTTTCGCCTACACAGTAGGCTTCTTCAGTCAAATACAGAGGCAGCAGTAGTAGTGAAATAAAGATGATGTAATCAGTCCATGAACCTTAGAGACAAAGCATTTGAGGTGGTCAGTCCCTCAGCCCGGAGAAGAGTTCAGCTCCATGGGCTGGAACGATATCGTTCTTTATTTCACTACTACTACTACTACTACTGCTCCCTATACATTTGACTGAAGAAGTCTACTGTGTAGGTGAAACGCTTCATCAATGTGTCTTAATCTTCAACTTGTCGGTATTTTGTACCATTTTCAACAATCCAGTCCTTGTGTTGATGGTGCGCTCAGGGGGGGTCGATCACTATACAAAATAAACATCACAATTCTTCGCTGACCATTCGTTAATATTTTCCGAGGTCTTTGTCACCCACAGCTGGGTTAAGACTGTCGTTTATCAATAAATATTAAGCAATTATAACATAACACAACGTCAATAAACGAAATACAAGATAAAGGGGGTAAAAAGTTCTTGTGTGGGAAAAAAATATGACCCTCCCTGCACAACACAAAGATGACCCTCCCTGCACAACACAAAGATGACCCTCCCTGCACAACACAAAGATGACCTCCCTGCACAACACAAAGATGACCCTCCCTGCACAACACAAAGATGACCCTCCCTGCACAACACAAAGATGACCCTCCCTGCACAACACAAAGATGACCCTCCCTGCACAACACAAAGATGATCCTCCCTGCACAACACAAAGATGATCCTCCCTGCACAACACAAAGATGACCCTCCCTGCACAACACAAAGATGACCCTCCCTGCACAACACAAAGATGACCCTCCCTGCACAACACAAAGATGACCCTCCCTGCACAACACAAAGATGACCCTCCCCCTGCACAACACAAAGATGATCCTCCCTGCACAACACAAAGATGATCCTCCCTGCACAACACAAAGATGACCTCCCTGCACAACACAAAGATGACCTCCCTGCACAACACAAAGATGATCCTCCCTGCACAACACAAAGATGACCCTCCTGCACAACACAAAGATGATCCTCCCTGCACAACACAAAGATGACCTCCCTGCACAACACAAAGATGACCCTCCCTGCACAACACAAAGATGATCCTCCCTGCACAACACAAAGATGACCCTCCCTGCACAACACAAAGATGATCCTCCCTGCACAACACAAAGATGACCTCCTGCACAACACAAAGATGATCCTCCCTGCACAACACAAAGATGATCCTCCTGCACAACACAAAGATGACCTCCTCACAACACAAAGATGATCCTCCTGCACAAACACAAGATGATCCTCCCTGCACAACACAAAGATGACCCTCCCTGCACAACACAAAGATGATCCTCCCTGCACAACACAAAGATGACCCTCCCTGCACAACACAAAGATGACCTCCCTGCACAACACAAAGATGACCCTCCCTGCACAACACAAAGATGATCCTCCTGCACAACACAAGATGACCTCCTGCACAACACAAAGATGATCCTCCCTGCACAACACAAAGATGATCCTCCCTGCACAACACAAAGATGATCCTCCCTGCACAACACAAAGATGACCTCCCTGCACAACACAAAGATGACTCCCTGCACAACACAAGATGTCCTCCACAACACAAAGATGATCCTCCCTGCACAACACAAAGATGATCCTCCCTTCACAACACAAAGATGATCCTCCCTGCACAACACAAAGATGATCCTCCCTGCACAACACAAAGATGATCCTCCCTGCACAACACAAAGATGACCTCCCTGCACAACACAAAGATGATCCTCCCTGCACAACACAAAGATGACCCTCCCTGCACAACACAAAGATGACCCTCCCTGCACAACACAAAGATGACCCTCCCTGCACAACACAAAGATGATCCTCCTTGCACAACACAAAGATGACCCTCCCTGCACAACACAAAGATGATCCTCCCTGCACAACACAAAGATGATCCTCCCTGCACAACACAAAGATGATCCTCCCTGCACAACACAAAGATGACCCTCCCTGCACAACACAAAGATGACCCTCCCTGCACAACACAAAGATGATCCTCCCTGCACAACACAAAGATGATCCTCCCTGCACAACACAAAGATGACCCTCCCTGCACAACACAAAGATGATCCTCCTTGCACAACACAAAGATGATCCTCCCTGCACAACACAAAGATGATCCTCCCTGCACAACACAAAGATGATCCTCCCTGCACAACACAAAGATGATCCTCCCTGCACAACACAAAGATGACCCTCCCTGCACAACACAAAGATGATCCTCCCTGCACAACACAAAGATGATCCTCCCTGCACAACACAAAGATGACCCTCCCTGCACAACACAAAGATGATCCTCCCTGCACAACACAAAGATGACCCTCCCTGCACAACACAAAGATGATCCTCCCTGCACAACACAAAGATGATCCTCCCTGCACAAACACAAGATGACCCTCCCTGCACAACACAAAGATGATCCTCCCTGCACAACACAAAGATGACCCTCCCTGCACAACACAAAGATGATCCTCCCTGCACAACACAAAGATGACCCTCCCTGCACAACACAAAGATGATCCTCCCTGCACAACACAAAGATGATCCTCCCTGCACAACACAAAGATGATCCTCCCTGCACAACACAAAGATGATCCTCCCTGCACAACACAAAGATGATCCTCCCTGCACAACACAAAGATGACCCTCCCTGCACAACACAAAGATGATCCTCCCTGCACAACACAAAGATGACCCTCCCTGCACAACACAAAGATGATCCTCCCTGCACAACATAAAGATCGAAGTCAGTGGCTCACTGTTTAAGGCTCGTTAATCAGTCACCCATATGACTGTCTTAACTGAAGTACTGCGTGTTTTTAAGAGGAAGGGCCGCACCCGTTTGGTTATTTCGTAGTGAGGGGCGTCGACACACATGGCTGGCTCACTTCCCTATTGTACGTACAAGGCTTTGTCTGCCAGAGTACTCCAGGCACAACCAGTGGCAGCAAGCCCACGTACTCTGCCCCGGGACCACATAGTCACCACTTTAAACTAAATTGTCAAATCGTCTAGATACTAAAATGTGGTTTTAATGAGAGATTTTAATTTCAGTAAAACTGACAGAAGGAATTGTGTTGCAGATGTCTGAGCGTTGCTCAGACATCTGCAACACAATTGTCCTGGTGGCTAAAGCTCTCGCTTCACACACAGAGGGCTCGGGTTCGATTCCCGGCGGGGTGGAAACATTTCGACGCCTTTCCTTACACCTGTTATGTTCACCTAGCTGCAAATAGGTACCTGGGTGTTAGTCGACTGGTGTGGGTCGCATCCTGGGGAACAAGATTGAGGACCCCAATGGAAATAAGACAGACAGTCCTCGATGACGCACTGACTTTCTTGGGTTATCCTGGGTGGCTAACCCTCCGGGGTTAAAAATCCGAAGAAATCTTATCTTATGAACTAAAGAAAGATCGTAGACTTCACCTTACGAAACTGACAAAGCAAATGCGATAGTAATTATATACAAGGTAGATTATAGAGGAAAAATGAACATGTTATTAGAAGACTGGTGAACTTACGTGCCTCTTAAGTTTATATTTCCTTGCTAACTGATGCCGACAGATGGTTTAAAAATGACACGCCAGCCAACACCAGGACGTTAGAAAATGTTTCGGTCCTGGAACCTTGATCACTTCTAACATAGAAAGGTCAAGAATAACAGTATGAATAGGCCTGAAAGCGAGGTCAAGTAGTGACCTGACTTTCATCAGGTCACTACCTCTCTCTCACAACTTTCAGATCAATGTTATTCATGATCTGTGTATGTCAGAACTGATCAAGATACAGGATTGAGACGTTTTCTTATAAAGATATCCTAGTGTTAGTTCACGTTTCTCCTTGAACCATATATTTGCTTACCCCTTTGTACGTCTGGAGTAACCAAGGCCCCAGGACCGAGTGTTCAATAAAATGTCTTTAAAGTGTTTTGAATTCTGTATCTTCTTGAACTGTTTTTGTTATTTCAGTATTTCTCGGCATCTTTATTACCGGCATCAACAACGCCAGCGTTCTTTTGATAACACGACTTCAAATCACGTGCACTGACGCAGGGCGAGCATGGTACTGACGCAGGGCGAGCATGGTACTGACGCAGGGCGAGCATGGTACTGACGCAGGGCGAGCATGGTTATCCTGGAAAAAGAACCGAAGCAAATGCCCTGAATTACCTGTCATTCACACGACAGATACCATCAGTCAGCAGCAGGGAAGTTTCCAGTAGGCACCAGCACCCCCTGACTCATACCTCTCCTCAGCACACACCACTTTCCGGATCTGACACAGTCAGGTTCACACCTGTACTCCCTCTACTATATACCTTTCATGTACTCCCTATACACATAACATAAGAAAGAAGGAGCACTGCAGCAGGCCAACCGGCCCACACTAGGCAGGTCCCCCTCAAACCCAAAACCAAACTTACAAACAAAAACACCTACCCAACCCACCTTCAACTCCACCCATGGAATAAGCTTTCATAACCAGGGCACTATTAAAGAGGGTACTGAAGCACCTGGTCCATCACCAGGGTACTGAAGGAGGTTGAAGCACCTGGTCCATCACCAGAGTACTGAAGGAGGTTGAAGCACCTGGTCCATCACCAGGGTACTGAAGGAGGTTGAAGCACCTGGTCCATCACCAGGGTACTGAAGGAGGTTGAAGCACCTGGTCCATCACCAGAGTACTGAAGGAGGTTGAAGCACCTGGTCCATCACCAGAGTACTGAAGGAGGTTGAAGCACCTGGTCCATCACCAGAGTACTGAAGGAGGTTGAAGCACCTGGTCCATCACCGGGGTACTGAAGGAGGTTGAAGCACCTGGTCAATCACCGGGGTACTGAAGGAGGTGAAGCACCTGGTCCATCACCAGGGTACTGAAGGAGGTTGAAGCACCTGGTCCATCACCAGGGTACTGAAGGAGGTGAAGCACCTGGTCCATCACCAGGGTACTGAAGGAGGTGAAGCACCTGGTCCATCACCAGTGTACTGAAGGAGGTGAAGCACCTGGTCCATCACCAGGGTACTGAAGGAGGTGAAGCACCTGGTCCATCACCAGGCTACTGAAGGAGGTGAAGCACCTGGTCCATCACCAGGGTACTGAAGGAGGTGAAGCACCTGGTCCATCACCAGGGTACTGAAGGAGGTGAAGCACCTGGTCCATCACCAGGGTACTGAAGGAGGTGAAGCACCTGGTCCATCACCAGTACTGAAGGAGGTGAGCACCTGGTCCATCACCAGGTACTGAAGGAGGTGAAGCACCTGGTCCATCACCAGGCTACTGAAGGAGGTGAAGCACCTGGTCCATCACCAGGGTACTGAAGGAGGTGAAGCACCTGGTCCATCACCAGGGTACTGAAGGAGGTGAAGCACCTGGTCCATCACCAGGGTACTGAAGGAGGTGAAGCACCTGGTCCATCACCAGTGTACTGAAGGAGGTGAAGCACCTGGTCCATCACCAGGGTACTGAAGGAGGTGAAGCACCTGGTCCATCACCAGGCTACTGAAGGAGGTGAAGCACCTGGTCCATCACCAGGGTACTGAAGGAGGTGAAGCACCTGGTCCATCACCAGGGTACTGAAGGAGGTGAAGCACCTGGTCCATCACCAGGGTACTGAAGGAGGTGAAGCACCTGGTCCATCACCAGGGTACTGAAGGAGGTGAAGCACCTGGTCCATCACCAGGGTACTGAAGGAGGTGAAGCACCTGGTCCATCACCAGGGTACTGAAGGAGGTGAAGCACCTGGTCCATCACCAGGGTACTGAAGGAGGTGAAGCACCTGGTCCATCACCAGGGTACTGAAGGAGGTGAAGCACCTGGTCCATCACCAGGGTACTGAAGGAGGTGAAGCACCTGGTCCATCACCAGGGTACTGAAGGAGGTGAAGCACCTGGTCCATCACCAGGGTACTGGTACGATCACCAGAATGAAATGTGCTCGACTGTTAACAATTATTTTCTCTGGGTTTTCACACAGGAAGACACTAACAATATCCCAATAATTAATTTGTATAGTGTGCCCGAAGAAGATAAATTATGTAGTATCACAATTACTAGGGATATGGTAATCAAACAAGTAGACCGACTGAAACAAAATAAATCCCGGGCCGTAATGAACTTTTTTCAAGGGTTCTTAAGGAATGCAAAATGGAACTTTGTGAACCATCAACTAACATTTTTAATACATCTCTTCAAACAGGTGTAGTATCTGATATGTTTAAGACGGCCTATGTAATTCCAATTTTTAAATCAGGGGGAAGGTCGTTACTGTCAAATTACCGCCCAATAAGCCTGACCTCAAATTACTAGTCAATTACAACTGATATTATAAGTCATCATCTTGATAAGAATAATTTGATTAATGATACTCAGCATGGATTTACAAGGGGCTGTTCCTGCCAGTGGCGTCGTAAGGAAGGGGGGCGGTGCCGCCCCGGGTGACACCATTTTGGGGGTGACACCACAGAGCCTCTAAAGGTGACACTAATGCACAAAACATTGCTGCACCAACATAAAAGAAGAATCCTTCGTTTCTATATAGCCTATATGATTACAGAGTACAAATAGGCCTATATAGGGAAAATAATTGATTTTGATGATGTGATAGATGATTTTACAGGACTGAAGGCAAGGAAATGTAAGAACTGATTCACTGAGATGTTACCTGTACTCAAGGTCACTGAGATGTTACCTGTACTCAAGGTCACTGATATGTTACCTGTACTCAAGGTCACTGAGATGTTACCTGTACTCAAGGTCACTGAGATGTTACCTGTACTCAAGGTCACTGAGATGTTACCTGTACTCAAGGTCACTGAGATGTTACCTGTACTCAAGGTCACTGAGATGTTACCTGTACTCAAGGTCACTGAGATGTTACCTGTACTCAAGGTCACTGAGATGTTACCTGTACTCAAGGTCACTGAGATGTTACCTGTACTCAAGGTCACTGAGATGTTACCTGTACTCAAGGTCACTGAGATGTTACCTGTACTCAAGGTCACTGAGATGTTACCTGTACTCAAGGTCACTGAGATGTTACCTGTACTCAAGGTCACTGAGATGTTACCTGTACTCAAGGTCACTGAGATGTTACCTGTACTCAAGGTCACTGAGATGTTACCTGTACTCAAGGTCACTGAGATGTTACCTGTACTCAAGGTCACTGAGATGTTACCTGTACTCAAGGTCACTGAGATGTTACCTGTACTCAAGGTCACTGAGATGTTACCTGTACTCAAGGTCACTGAGATGTTACCTGTACTCAAGGTCACTGAGATGTTACCTGTACTCAAGGTCACTGAGATGTTACCTGTACTCAAGGTCACTGAGATGTTACCTGTACTCAAGGTCACTGAGATGTTACCTGTACTCAAGGTCACTGAGATGTTACCTGTACTCAAGGTCACTGAGATGTTACCTGTACTCAAGGTCACTGAGATGTTACCTGTACTCAAGGTCACTGAGATGTTACCTGTACTCAAGGTCAAATCGGAACTAGTTTCTCTCTGATATTGCAATGTTTTTCTTTATTTTCAAGTTATTTTTTTTTGTGTTGTTGAAGATGAATAAATGTAGGATCTGTTGCCTGTACTCAAAGTGGTATTTGAGTTTGTTTACTCAATATTACTACGATTATTTAATCATTAATTAAGTTGAGAAGTATTCTCCTGTTTGGTTTATGGCCCTTAAACGTTCTCATTGCTAAGCATTAGTCACTGGTCATGCAGTAGTGACGTCACTGGTCATGCAGTAGTGACGTAACTGGTCATGCAGTAGTGACGTAACTGGAGTTTAGTCCCCCCCATCCCCCGCCCTTGGATTTCATGGGGGTGACACTAAAGATTCCGCCCCGGGTGACACCAAAGATTCCGCCCCGGGTGACACCAAAGATGCCGCCCCGGGTGACACCAAAGATGCCGCCCCGGGTGACACCAAAGATGCCGCCCCGGGTGACACCAAAGATGCCGCCCCGGGTGACACCAAAGATGCCGCCCCGGGTGACACCAAAGATGCCGCCCCGGGTGACACCAAAGATGCCGCCCCGGATGACACCAACCTTAGCGACGCCACTGGTTCCTGCCTAATTTACTTTCTTCAGTAAAGCTCTTGAGGCTATTGATCACGATAAAGAATTCGATGTTGTTTATTTGGATTTTAGTAAGGTTTTTGATAAAGCACCGCACCAGAGACTTAAAGTAGCAGCTCATGGCGCTGGGAAAAAAGTTTTGTCATGGATCGAGTTGTGGCTCACCAATAGGAAGCAGTGTGCATAAGTGGAGTAAAATCTGAGTGGGAATATGTAACAAGTGGTGTTCCACAGATTTATCAAAGCTTACTGCTTTGATAAATCTGTACTGAAAATGGGTTAGGCAAATATTTTGTTAGGTTGGATTTGTGAAAGACTTGCCCAGTATGGGCCAACAGGCCTACTGCAGTATTCTTCCTTTCTTATATTATGTTCTTCTTGCCCTAATCGAAAAATTGTTCCACGCATCGACAACTCTGTTTGAAAACCCATTTTTACCTATGTCTTTTCTAAATCTAAATTTATCTAACTTAAATCTGTTATTTCAAGTTGTTACTTGATTCGATAACCTCAGTGTTTTATTAATATCGCCTTTGTTTATGCCCATCATCCACTTGTATACTCCAATTATCTCTCTCATTCTATGTATCTGAAGAGAGTGAAGATTCAAAGCTCTAAGTCTATCATCATAAGGTAGATTCCTTATAGAGTGAATCAATTTTGTCATCCTTCTCTGCAGGTTCTCCAATGAATTTATATCCATTATGTAGTAAGACCAAAATTAAGCAGCATAATCTAAGCGAGGCCTTACTAGTGATGTACAGAGCTATAAAATAACTTTTGGACTCCTGTCACTTATACTTCTTGATATAAACCCCAGTAATACGTTAGCCTTATTGCGCACACTTAGGAACTGTTGTCTTGGCTTCAGATTTCTGTTTACTATGACTTCCAAGTCTTTTTCACACTGTGTCATCAAGTTCTACATCACCTGGTTTATAACTAAGAGGATTATTTTCATTCCTAAGAACTAGGACTTTACACTTGTCCACACTGAACTTCATCTGCCCATTTTTCAGAGCAAGACATTAATTTGTCCAAATCCTCCTGAAGGTCATTGGTATCTTCCTCAGAATGAATCATACAGCCTATTTTTGTATCAGTAAATTTACTCATATCACCTGCAATTCCTTCAAGGTCATTAATGTAAATAAATACTACAATTTTATATTAATATTGGTAGAATTACCGACAATATGTTGAGTAAAAGGACAAGTGCAACTAATGTGACGGAAAAATAAACACTTAAGCAGTATAATGTGATCCTTTATTGACAACGTTTCGCCCACACAGTGGGCTTTATCAAGTCACTAACAGATCTACCTGAGTAAAAGGTACTCGAGTATTTACAGGATGGAGTCAGGTGGAGAATGCTGGGTCAGGTGGAGAAAGCTGCATGTGACGATCTTCAGAGTAGGGTGATAGAGTCTAGACCCAAGGTTCTAGACTCTATCACCCTACTAGGAAGATCGTCACATGCAGCATTCACCAACGGTGCTGGACACACCAACTCCAAGGCCGAGGGACTGATTACCTCATCTTTTGTATATAGTTCTACTCTTTTCAAATTATGTCCTAGAATTTTGTATTGATAAAGCCACTGGATGGCGAAACGTCTACTATAAAGATACCCAGATGTTGCACACGTGTCTTAATTTCATCATTCTAAACCTGACCCAGCATTCTCCACCTGACACCATCCTATAAATACTCACGTACCTTTTACCCAGGTAGATCTGTTTGTGACTTGATAAAGCCCACTGCGTGGGCGAAACGTTGTCAATAAAGAATCACATTATACTGTTTAAGTGTTTATTTTTCCATTGTCGGTATTTTATACCATTATTTCCAACTACTGTGACATTTTATTGTGGCGACGTTTCACTCTCCAGGAGCCTTGTCAAGCTCTTGTCAAGTGAAACGTTGCCACAATAAAATATCACATTAGTTGCACTTGTGTTCTTTTACTCAACAAAAACTACAATGGGCCCAAAACTGACCCTTGTGGAACGCCAGTAGGGACTGGTCCCCACTCAGGCTTGACCCCATTAATTATAACTCTGCTTTCTATTGTGAGGTACTCTATAGAAAACTTTATTGAAATCCAACTAAACATCGTATTCTTTATCGTTATCTACTGCCTCAAATGCTATATTGAAAACGTCAGTAAATTTGTCAGGCAGAAACAACCTCTGGTGAATACATGCTCAGACTCGTTAATCAAATTATCCTCGTCAAGGTGACTTGACGAGCATAATTGGATTAATAATATCAGCTATAATTGATTCTAGTAATTCGCCTACTATAGACGTCACGCTTATTGGACGGTAATTTGATGGAATGGATTTATCCCCTGATTTAAATATAAGAATTACATTAGCCATTTTTCCACATCTCTGGCACAACAACAGTTTAGATGGAAATGTTAACACGTTTGTTAGCGACTAACTTCCAACTTGCATTCTTTAATTACTCTAGAAAATAAGTCGTCTGACCCAAGGGACTTATTTTGTTTCGGTTTATCTACCTGTTTGATAACCATTTCCCTCGTGACATTAATATTACTTAATTTGTTTACTTCAGGAACTGAATAATTGTCAATTACTGGGATATCATTTACATCATCTTGTGTAAAGACTAACAAGAAATAACCATTAAATAGAGAACATATTTCCTGTTCATTATCAGGCAGCTGTCCATCCACAATTCTCAGCGGTCCTACTTTTTTTCCTGACTTTTGCCCTATACACTTGAAAGAACCCTTTTAGATTAGTCTTTGATTCATTAGTAACTTTAATTTCATAGTCGCATTTAGCCTTTCTAATCCCCCTTTAACATCTCTCTTAAAATTAACATTTTTTGATGAAACTAGTTCAGCCAGTGTTTTTATCATATACATAACAGGAAAACCAGCCAGACCAGCCAGCCAGGGCAGCAGTCTGGGGTCCAGCCAGGGCAGCGGTCTGGGGTCCAGCCAGGGCAGGGGTCTGGGGTCCAGCCAGGGCAGCGGTCTGGGGTCCAGCCAGGGCAGCGGTCTGGGGTCCAGCCAGGGCAGCGGTCTAGGGTCCAGCCAGGGCAGGGGTCTGGGGTCCAGCCAGGGCAGCGGTCTGGGGTCAAGCCAGGGCCACAAAGGACCGTCACCTGCCTCCATATCTCAACATCAATGTCTACGCCCTTCCCTTTTATAAATTACTGAAACAACCCCTTTCTTCGCCCTTGTGGAGCGACTCGCCCCCTTGTTTATATAAGAAAGGAGGAACACTGCAGCAGGCCTGTTGGCCCATTCTAGGCAGGTCCTTCACATTCCATCCCACCAACAGAATATTTGTTCAACCTAATTTTCAATGCTACCCAAAAAATAAGCTTTGATAATTTTATTTACTCATGTGCAATTCCCACTCAAATCCAACCCCTTTCACTCATGAATTTATCCAACCTAAATTTAAAACTACCCAAGGTCCTTGCTTCAATAACCCTACTAGGCAGACTGTTCCATTCATCAACTACCCTATTTCCAAACCAATACTTTCCTATATCCTTTCTAAATCTAAACTTATCTAACTTGAATCCATTATTGCGGGTTCTCTCTTGGAGAGATACCCTCAAGACCTTATTTATATCCCCTTTGTTAATACCCATTTTCCACTTGTATACCTCGATCATGTCTCCCCTCATTCTACGTCTTACAAGTGAATGTAATTTAAGGGTCTTCAATCTTTCTTCGTAAGGAAGATTTCTAATGCTATGTATTAATTTAGTCATTCTACGCTGAATGTTTTCTAACGAATTTATGTCCATTTTGTAATATGGAGACCAGAACTGAGCTGCGTAATCTAGGTGAGGCCTTACTAATGATGTATAAAGCTGTAATATAACGTCTGGACTTCTGTTTCTAACACTTCTTGATATAAATCCCAGTAATCTATTTGCCTTATTACGTACGCTTAGGCATTGCTGTCTTGGTTTAAGGTTGCTGCTTACCATCACCCCCAAGTCCTTCTCGCAATCTGTATGGCTAAGTTCTACGTTATTTAACTTATAAGTGCTTGGGTTATGGACACTCCCGAGCTTTAGAACTGTCCATAACCCAAGCACTTATAAGTTAAATAACGTAGAACGGCTTATTCTGCCAGTGAGTCTAGTCTTGTCTATGATTTATTAGAGGGAATAGTTTCTTGGTCTGTGTTGTAGTTAATAAGTCTAGCCTTCCTTATGCAGTTGTTGTTAAGCAGTCATGTCTTCTATATGACTCGTGTCCCACAGCTGTTTGGCGACTCATTGCCTCACAGCTGCTTGGCGACTCATTGCCTCACAGCTGCTTGGCGACTCATTGCCTCACAGCTGCTTGGCGACTCATTGCCTCACAGCTGCTTGGTGACTCATTGCCTCACAGCTGCTTGGTGACTGGTGTCTTTCCTTGTCACTGCGTTTCTTCAGTGTCATCAAGGAACTTGCCTCTGCTTTTGCGTAATAAAATACAAAATACTTTACATTGTGAAGATGAAGTTGTCTTAACCTTCAAGAAGTAAACTTGAGGTAGTCAGTATCTCAGCCTGGGTAAGTGTTCAGCTATGGAGCTGAACACTTACCCAGGTTGAGTTTCCAACAATGCTGATGTTGTGACCAAGTTGTTGCTAACCATTCAGGTCACTGCTATCAGCTGACCTGACCCCCACACACCAACCATCTGAGTTCTGTGCTACACAAGGATCCTATACAGTGTAAATATCTCATAAGATTTTGTTGGGATTTTTAACCTGGGTGAGGGTTAGCCACTCGGGATAAGCCAATAAAGTCAGTGCGTCATCAAGGACTGTCTTATTTCCACTGGGATCTTTTAATCTTGTCCCCATGATGCGACCCACGCCAGTCTACTAATACCCAGGTACCTACTTACTGCTAATTGAACAGGGACAGCAGGTGTAAGGAAACATACCTAACGTTTCCACTCATGCCGGGATTGAACCACGAACACTCAAGTGTGTGAGGCGAGTGCGCTACCAACCAAGCCACAGAACATACTATATTAGAGTGATTGTACTCCCTGTGAGCGAAATATTTCCAAACAAAACGTTTCTAGCGTTACATAAGCGTTTTATTTCAGCACACGAACGCAAGTGTGTTTATTTCAGCACACGAACGCAAGTGTGTTTATTTCAGCACACGAACGCAAGTGTGTTTATTTCAGCACACGAACGCAAGTGTGTTTATTTCAGCACACGAACGCAAGTGTGTTTATTTCAGCACACGAACGCAAGTGTGTTTATTTCAGCACACGAACGCAAGTGTGTTTATTTCAGCACACGAACGCAAGTGTGTTTATTTCAGCACACACGAACGCAAGTGTTTATGTCAACTTTTTCAATCTGTTAATGTTTGTTTTTTCACCTCATCCTTGATCTTTGTTCTCCCTGCCAGCTTATTCCCACACAACACCCCTTAACCCTTCACCACTTCCCTTATTACCTTTCCTAGCCCTCCCTCCACCTCACAATCCTAGTCCACCACCTACCCATCCTAGTCCACCACCCACCCTTCCTAGTCCACCACCCACCCTTTCCAGTACATCACCCACCCATCCTAGTCCACCACCCACCCTTCCTAGTCCACCACTCACCCTTTCCAGTACATCACCCACCCATCCTAGTCCACCACCCACCCTTCCTAGTCCACCACCCACCCTTCCTAGTCCACCACTCACCCTTTCCAGTACATCACCTACCCATCCTAGTCCACCACCTACCCATCCTAGTCCACCACCTACCCATCCAAGTCCACCACCTACCCATCCTAGTCCACCACCCACCCTTCCTAGTCTACCACCCACCCTTCCTAGTCCACCACTCACCCTTTATAGTACATCACCCACCCGTCCTCCTAGTAGACCACCCACCCGTCCTCCTAGTCCACCACCCACCCGTCCTCCTAGTCCACCACCCACCCGTCCTCCTAGTCCACCACCCACCCGTCCTCCTAGTCCACCACCCACCCGTCTCCTCCTAGTCCACCACCCACCCGTCCTCCTAGTCCAACACCCACCCGTCCTCCTAGTCCACCACCCACCCGTCCTCCTAGTCCACCACCCACCCGTCCTCCTAGTCCACCACCCACCGTCCTCCTAGTCCACCACCCACCGTCCTCCTAGTCCACCACCCACCCGTCCTCCTAGTCCTAGCCCTGCCAGTGTTGACAGTGTGTTGTGCCTGCCAGTGTTGACAGTGTGTTGCGCCCTGCCAGTGTTGACAGTGTGTTGTGCCCTGCCAGTGTTGACAGTGCGTTGTGCCCTGCCAGTGTTGACAGTGCGTTGTGCCCTGCCAGTGTTGACAGTGTGTTGCGCCCTGCCAGTGTTGACAGTGCGTTGTGCCCTGCCAGTGTTGACAGTGCGTTGTGCCCTGCCAGTGTTGACAGTGTGTTGTGCCCTGCCAGTGTTGACAGTGCGTTGTGCCCTGCCAGTGTTGACAGTGTGTTGTGCCCTGCCAGTGTTGACAGTGTGTTGTGCCCTGCCAGTGTTGACAGTGCGTTGTGCCCTGCCAGTGTTGACAGTGTGTTGTGCCCTGCCAGTGTTGACAGTGTGTTGCGCCCTGCCAGTGTTGACAGTGTGTTGTGTCCTGCCAGTGTTGACAGTGTGTTGTGCCCTGCCAGTGTTGACAGTGTGTTGCGCCCTGCCAGTGTTGACAGTGCGTTGTGCCCTGCCAGTGTTGACAGTGTGTTGTGCCCTGCCAGTGTTGACAGTGTGTTGTGCCCTGCCAGTGTTGACAGTGTGTTGTGCCCTGCCAGTGTTGACAGTGTGTTGTGCCCTGCCAGTGTTGACAGTGTGTTGTGCCCTGCCAGTGTTGACAGTGCGTTGTGCCCTGCCAGTGTTGACAGTGCGTTGTGCCCTGCCAGTGTGTTGTGCCCTGCCAGTGTGTTGTGCCCTGCCAGTGTGTTGTGCCCTGCCAGTGTGTTGTTCCCTGTCAGTGTTGACAGTGTGAGCCATGTTTTGTTCCCTGTCAGTGTTGAGTGTGAACGACGTCACCGTGATGATATCCTATCCACGACGTCACTGTGATGACATCCTATCCACGACGTCACTGTGATGACATCCTATCCACGACGTCACTGTGATGACATCCTATCGACGACGTCACTGTGATGACATCCTATCCACGACGTCACTGTGATGACATCCTATCGACGACGTCACCGTGCTGACATCCCATCCACGACGTCACTGTGCTGACATCCCATCCATGACGTCACTGTGCTGACATCCTCTTAGACATTTTATATAGCGCCTTGTTATATGTGGTATAAACCTTGGTAACAAATACCCACAAATTGGTTCAGAAAGACACGTGAGCAAACACTAGGACATATTTATCAGAAAACGTTTCGGTCCTGGGACCTTGATCACTTCTTGAAAATAACAATATATGAAGAACGTGGGGTGTAACAGTGACCTGAAAAATGTAAGTGAAGTTTAATGGAATAAGGTCAAGGAGACAAAGAGGTCACGTGACTCCAGTGTTGTGAGGTAGGTTGGGCGTTGCCTGGTTGAGTATCATGTACGCCGGTGTTTTCGAAATTTTTGTAGCTTCTAGTATTATGTTCCACGGTGTCGTTGACGGTGATTAACGAAGCTTCAACATCGTCGGAGTCTAAGATCTTGTTCAGTGAGGACGAATTGTGCTTCATTCTAATTCATCAAATGTCCCGTGGAGCTCCTGCGGAGGACACGGGCGTACTTTAAGTCGTCTCTGTTGCAGGCTTTTCGATGTTCATTTAAGTTGACCGAAGATTTCTGCCTGTTTCCCCTACATATTTCTTGGGACAGTCTCCACAGGAGATGGTGTAGACGCCCGCTGTGGAACTTGAGAGGTGTGGGCATTCGCTTCATAGTGAGCGCTCTGATACATGTTATATTCACTGTCGAAACATAGATATTGGTTCTAACAGGCACCTGGGGAGTATTCTTGGTAATATCATACGGAAGCATTATTAACTGCTTAAAGGACTGTTCCATGGGGGATTTGTTGAGGATAGCTTGTGCCTTGAGTCTGCAATCCTGGATGAAGAAAGATGGAAACTGAAGACGTGTGAAGACTTGTGTTATGTAGATACATTCTTCAAGGAAACAAGGACTGGAAAGGCAAAGAACTCTCAAGAAGCCAATAAGGACACCTCTCGTATTGTGGGTGTCGTGGTGCGAATAGAAGTGTACAAGATCGTCCTTGTTGGTAGGTTTTCTATACACTTTGAACAGAAGATCGTCGATGTCGGGAGACCTGCACCGGAGGACGTCGAGGAAAGGAAGTTTGTCATCTTTTTCGAGTTCCAGTGTAAACTTTGACGGCTCGACAGCATTGATCGTGTTAAGGAGGACCTGGATATTGAAACGTCTGGGATAGAAAAGCAAGATATCGTCAACACATCTTAGCCAGGTAACTGTGTTGGGAAACTTATCATTTAATGTCAGTGAAAAATATTACCAGATATTAATTACAAATTTTTTTTTTTAAAACGATCGTTACTCAATAAATCGGCAAAACCTGGCAATAAAGTACACTAAAATCCTATATAAGAGACACTGGCTGGTATGGTGAGTACATGACCTAACTGTTGATACGTAACACACATACGAACATTACATTAGGAAAAGTTTCGCTCAAAGGAACCGAAAGGTTTCCAAGACTTAGAGTTCTGGTTAACAGTAATCTAAAGCCAAGACAACGGTGCGTAACTGTTCGCAATAAAGCTAATAGAATTCTTGGCTTCATATCAAGAAGTGTAAATAACAGGAGTCCTTAGGTTATTGTTTGGCCCGGCCTCGGGGGCGCTGACCCCCGAAACACCCTAAAGGTATATATCTTTAATAAGGCCTCATTTTGGTTATGCTGCAGAGTTCTGGTCACTGTACTAGAGAATTAGCATAAATGCGCTGGAAAATGTACGAAGAAGAATGACAAAGTTTATCCCCGTGTATCAGAATATAGGTGGGTGTGTCGAGGTCAACACACGAGAACTCAACGAGTACTTGTGGTCACCTTTCTTAAAGTGAAACAAACGCTATCTTCCTGCGGGGACTTGGTCTGTCATGTCGCATTCCTAAACATTCACATTCACTCCACCTGTAATGCTGTTAAGCACTAACATGTTAGTACTGTTACAGTTCTTGTTATTCTATTGTATTTATAAAGAGCTAGGGTTCGGTTATTCAGCGCTTTAAACATGTACCGTTATGAACATTACCAAATATACACTATCAATACTAATTTACTCTCAAATCACAGAAATCATAATCACGATGCAAGTAAAACTATTCAAAATCTATTTTCACAATCTGTAATCTGTTTCCATGCCATCAGCCAGGAACTTCAGACGAATAGGTAAAAAAATCTCCGGTATTTAAGGCAGAGGGTGGGTGTGATGGGTTCTTAGTCAGGCTAAGCAGTCCAAGTGCCGACACATGTACTTGTCCACTCACCCACAGCTCCACTGTCTGTTAAACATTTTGTAGTGGTATAAGACGCATGTCCAACATTTGGGTATCTTGAATGTGGGGACGTTACGCCAACTATTGGCTTCTTCAGTGGGAGTCCACATACCCACTACCTCACAGTGGGAGTCCACATACCCACTACCTCACAGTGGGAGTCCACATACCCACTACCTCACAGTGGGAGTCCACATACCCACTACCTCACAGTGGGAGTCCACATACCCACTACCTCACAGTGGGAGTCCACATACCCACTACCTCACAGTGGGAGTCCACATACCCACTACCTCACAGTGGGAGTCCACATACCCACTACCTCACAGTGGAGTCCACATACCCTACTACCGTCACACTACAGTGGCAGTCCACATACCCACTACCTCACAGTGGGAGTCCACATACCCACTCACGTGGTCACTCCTACCTCACAGTGGAGTCCACATACCCACTACCTCACAGTGGCAGTCCACATACCCACTACCTCACAGTGGCAGTCCACATACCCACTACCTCACAGTGGCAGTCCACATACCCACTACCTCACAGTGGGAGTCCACATACCCACTACCTCACAGTGGGAGTCCACATACCCACTACCTCACAGTGGGAGTCCACATACCCACTACCTCACAGTGGGAGTCCACATACCCACTACCTCACAGTGGGAGTCCACACCATACCTCACGTGGATCCACATCCACACCAGTGGGAGTCCACATACCCACTACTCACAGTGGTCCACATAAGTGGGAGTCCACATACCCACTACCTCACAGTGGGAGTCCACATACCCACTACCTCACAGTGGGAGTCCACACACTACCTCACAGTGGGAGTCCACATACCCACTACCTCACAGTGGGAGTCCACATACCCACTACCTCACAGTGGGAGTCCACATACCCACTACCTCACAGTGGGAGTCCCCCACACACACACAATCTGCCTCGTCACGCACTAATATAAGCTGTAATTTTCCAACACACTGAACGCTGCTTCACTATTTCATTAATGAATTATGTCGAGTTTCCAGAGTTCCTGGATTTTCATTTTTTTTAAACCCAGGAATGTTTTCTGTGTGGAGGTGGGGGGGGGGATGGTGTTTACACCATCACACCAGTGTATGTGAACCCGATCCTCCAGCAGTCAACAAACACACCTGTCTTAGAATAAAAAGCTCTGTACCCCAAGGCACAGTCCTGGCACCTTTACTGTTTCACAGATAAAAACACTAGCAATAGTTTCTTATCACCCTTTGAGGATGACATTAAAATAAGCATGAAAATCACTTCAGAAGAAGACAGAAAATATACAATGTGATATGAAGTCTTCCAATGTGTGATCGACAATAACATGATATTCAATGGCGATAGATTTCAACTACTTAAGATATAGAGAGAATGAAGAAATGACAACGAGCACAGGATACAAGAGACAGTCAGATACAGAACGAAAATTACAGGTAAAACACCTTGGCACAAACTACACCGTCGACGGTGTGTCTTGCCTTGTTTTGTAGTTTCTCATTTATTTTATTCCGTTCTAAATGAGACATCACCTGACATTAATGTGCCGAAGTCTTTTACCTGTCATTTTCGTTCTGTATCAGACCTGTCTCTTGCATCCTGCGCTCCTTTACATTTGGCAACATGTGCCACTTCTCCGCGCATATGCTGTATATTTCTCAAGATTGATGCACTCAACACATCGACTCCAGGCTGAGGGACTGATTACCTCAAACTACTACTCATCTTCGACCGTTCTCTGCATTGAACTGAAGAATTCACTGGCTGGCGAAACGTATCCACTATAAAGATTCCCAAATGTTGCAAAAGTGTCTCAGTTTTCCTAAATTTGCTTGCAACAGATAAGTCAACTGTATATATAAATCCAGATGTACTCCTGTTAGCACTTTTGGGGCCTAGTTCCTAGGCCTTTTGTGCATTCATATGTTCTTGCGCTACCCTCCACAGGATGGACATGAGGTGCACAATAAACTAACAGCTTAGGCTGCAGAGTCTTGTATATCATAGTGTTGTTAACGGAACCTGTCCTCCTAGTGCCACTTCTCTATGACAATAACCTATCCTAAAATAAATTAAATTTAAAGAGAAAACCTAAGAAAACCAACGATCAAAGTGAGGACGTTGTTTTTCCAACGCTCTCTCAAATGTTCATAAATCTGCGTACGGTTTCTAGATTACTTTAACCAACATCAAAATCTACGTGCACTTAACCGTCCAAAATTACAGTACATAAATAGGTGGGTAACGTCTGGCAGCGAGGTAGACACCATAGCGTCATAATTGGTTGGATACAACACGCTTATGTAGAGGTGTGTCAACACCTGGTACATGGATAATCTGATGGATACCCGAAGGAGGTTTTCGGGGGTCAACGCCCCCGTGGCCCAGTCCTAGACCAAGTGGATCAACCTGATCAACCAGGCTGTTATTGCTGGCCACACGCAGTCCTAAATCTTCACACTGCCATAACATACTGGAGTGAGATAAGGAAGTGCAAAATAGATCCCGTGAAAAGCAGGGGCGCCGTGGGTACAATAAGATAACACTATCAACATCCGTGACCCCAGAGTATTGAACATTTTATCAGAAGATGCCAGAAACACTGCTGGGACAAGTGTTGAAGTCTTCAAGTATCTTAACAAGGTGCCAGACCAACTATGTTGTGATGAATGTGTCAGCGGGCTATCAGCAGCAACAGCCTGGTGGACCAGGCAAGCACCAAACGAGCCTAGCCCAAGGACCGGCTCCGGGAGTAGAAAACTCCAGACTCATCAAAGATATACAACAACAACCTGGCTGATCAGGAAGAGGCAGCGACCCGGTAATTGCATGTAACACACAAAACTGCGTAAACGTTTCGCTCCCCTTGAGCGAAGCGTCGCTACAATGAAGTGTGTACATGCCCGTGGTAATCCCTGCTGGGCGACTCCACCCATCCCAATAAGCACCTTCCGGAAGCGAGGGCTTCCGGTGTAGTGTATTACAGGTATTAGTCTTGCTTCAGTCCTACTTACTCTCTACTCTCCTCATTATCTTCTTCCCTTCACTGTGTGTAATGCTGGGTACATCCGCCTCCTGCCTCATAACACTCTCATTGTCCTCAAATGTGCATTGACTTCAAGATCATTATACCAAGATGGTATGTGTGTCAGCGCTTGAGTTTGTGTATATACTGTGTGTGTGTGTGTGTGTGTGTGTGTGTGTGTGTGTGTGTGGTGCCGAATAGGTAAAATTGGTCTATTAGCAAGAACTCATTTAAAATTAAGTCCTTTCTAAAATTTTCTGTTATACGTTTAAAGATATTTTTTTTCATTTATGTTAATGTAAAAATTATTAATTTTGTACCAAAAGAACCTTAGAAAACTTACCTAACGTTATTATAACAAGCCCAATTTAATTTAAGCCTAATCCAACTAAATATATTTTAGATAAGTTTACAATAATTTAATAATAAACAAACACAATGAAATATATTTTTTTCGTTAGGTTCAGAATGATTTTTTGCGAAATTATTGCATACGCAAACTTTCGCTTGCCTTATTCGGCAAGAAGAGCGTTGCTATTTAACTTAAAATCGCAAGTTTTACATATTCGGCACGACACACACACACAGTTGGAAGTTGAAGACTCAGATGAATCACAGGGATGTTAGGAAGTATTTCTTCAGCCACAGAGTTGTCAGGAAGTGGAATAGTCTGCGGAAAGAATTAGTGGAGGCAGGATCCATACATAGCTTTAAGAAGAGGTTGATAAAGCTCATGGAGCAGGAAGTGATCTAGTAGCGACCAGTGAATAGGCGGGGCCAGGAGCTGTGAATCGACCCGTGCAACCACAACTAGGTGAGTACACACGCACACGTACTTCCCCAGTTGTACTTCACATAAAGAACAAAAACATATTACAAATGTTTTCTCTGGCGTGAAGTTTGAGGTGCATGTGTTGCACTGGTGTAGACTCACTGTTGCTAACATAGACAACACTACTGACTTAGAACTAACATTGATCAGCAGCGGGAGTCTCAGCACGGGAGTTAACATCCATCATGGTGGTCCATCTTCACGGAGTCAGCGTGGATACAACAGTTGTTTCTCCTGCTTCAACTTGAGTGCAGTATATAAGATGATTCTCTGCGCACATGCTGTTAGTGGAAGGTCTCTGTCAGATGACCAAAAGCTGCAACTGCAGGTCGTCATGTGACTAAGACCCGCGTCACGAAACACTTGTCCAGTTTCCTGACGAACTTAACTAACCTAACCTAGCATAAGTTGTGCATTGTTCAAGATTGATGAACTGATCACATGGACTCCAGGCTGAGGGACTGATTACCTCAAACTACTACTCCTCATTTTACATCGTTCTTTTCAGTAGGACTGAAGAAGCCACTAGCTGGCGAAACGTTTCCACAATAAAGATTGCCAAATGTTACACAAGTGTCCTTCAACTTGTCGCTTATCTAAACGATTTACATCACTGCCACATCTGCTACTCTCGTAAGAAAGCAATTCAATATGAAGACTTGGAACCAAACCCTCGAACGCAATTTTCAGGGGTAAACTGATATATATGCTTGTAACCTTGCCTTCAAAGACGCACACCCTGAGAGATGTGACATCCTCCAGATAGTGTAGATGCAAGAACTGAAGTACTCGGTAGTGTAGATGCAAGAACTGAAGTACTCGGTAGTGTAGATGCAAGAACTGAAGTACTCGGTAGTGTAGATGCAAGAACTGAAGTACTCGGTAGTGTAGATGCAAGAACTGAAGTACTCGGTAGTGTAGATGCAAGAACTGAAGTACTCGTAGTGTGATGCAAGAACTGAAGTACTGGTATGTGATGCAAGAACTGAAGTACTATTCGAGGTATGGTAGTAGATGCAAGAACTGAAGTACTCGGTAGTGTAGATGCAAGAACTGAAGTACTCGGTAGTGTAGATGCAAGAACTGAAGTACTCGGTAGTGTAGATGCAAGAACTGAAGTACTCGGTAGTGACTAGTGTGTGAAAAGCTGTACCTGCATAATGTTGGTAATAAACTATTACAGACTTTTAAAGCAGAGTGATGCACAAGACAAAATCGTCTTTGTGTAGAATATTTCCAGTGAAGAGTGACATACATCTGTGTATAGTAAGTTACAGCATAAACGCGTATAACACTGCGTGTGAGGAGGATACACAAAATGATATATAAGGACGGTAAACCTGGCGTATGACTGAGGTATGACAACAGTATTTATGACGGATACACGGCGTGACTGAGGTATACACAAGTGTATAAGGACGAGTATAACACTGGCTGTGATGAGGTATACACACAAGTGTATGATATGACAGTATAACATGATGACGAGTAACACGTATTATAGACGCAGTATAACACTGGCGTGGATGACGGAGGGTATACACAACAAGTGTATTATATAAGGACGCAGTATAACACTGGCGTGGATGACTGAGGGTATACACAACAAGTGTATGATATAAGGACGCAGTATAACACTGGCGTGGATGACTGAGGGTATACACAACAAGTGTATTATATAAGGACGCAGTATAACACTGGCGTGGATGACTACTTAACGCGAGAGAGCTCAGGGTCATTATCACTGGGGAAATACGGGTGGAAAATGTGGAGGTGGTGGAAACATGTGGAGGGAAGAGGGAGGGAGATGAGGGAAGACGAGAAGGGAAAGAGGAGAGAGGGAGAAAAGAAAAAAAAAAAGGAAGAGGAAGAGGTATGGAGGATTTTCTTCTGTGACTATCTGACTGACTCTTATGTTCGTCTATTTCCGTAGACCCCGCTAGCCTCTCCACCAGCTCTATCACGTAAATGGTAGACACCTCCTCCACAGGTGGCTGTCATTACACCTGTTTGTATACTTACCAGTTTGATGTCCTCGGTGACACCTGGTTCTTGGGCCAGTGGGTCTGACGCATTGCTCCCTCAAGTGGAACTGACTTGGAACTGACTCTTCTAGGCCAGTAGATGAATTGGACCTGCCTAGCATGGGTCAGTAGGTCTGCTGCCGTGTTCATTCTTTCTGGATGTTCCAGAGGAACTGGTCACTGAAAGCAGCTCGGGCTGTCACGAAGGTAGATACACTGCGTGAAAAACGACAAGTGACCTCCTCTGGAGACGATTATCACTCAGTTCTAGAACCATATCAATCAGGTCACTGCGTGACCTGCACAAAGTTATGGATTACAGTCTACTTAATGACCAAGTTAAGGAGAGAACTTTTACCTGACCCCTCAGGTGTATCAATTGTACCTGAGGGTTTGCTAGTCTTGGATTCGTGGGGACATCAGAACATGGACCCTATTTAATGCACAAATGACCCGCACATAGGAGGAGGAATTACACACATGTGCAACATCTGGATATCTTTACAGTAGACGTTTCGGCATCCAGTGGCGATATCAATACAAAATGAAGGACATAATGGGAAGACAGTAGAACTACATACAATAGATGAGGTAATCAGTAGCAGTTCTACTGTCTTCCAATTGTGTCCTTGAATTTGTATTTTAAAGCCACTGGATGGCGAAACGTCAACAATAAATATACCCAGATGTTGAACACGCGTTTAATTCTCCATCCTGTCGGTGTTGTATGCCATACATGTACATGTAATGGCTTGACAAAGCTCCTGGAGAGCGAAACGTTGCCACAATAAAATGTCACAGTTGTATTTGTGTCCTTTTACTTAACATGTACAACCTCGTACATAGGAGAATGAAACTTATGGCAACGTTTCGGTCCGACTTGAACCATTAACCATATCCTGCTAAATGCTGAGCAGTCCTCGTATCTGAATGTCAACAAACCATGACAGCTGACACGCTCAGCTTAATGTACACGCTGGCAATACCCATGAGACCACAGTCCACTTCTTTCAGTATGGACTCCGGCTCAAGTCCAGAAAGTCCACTGAACACTTAGAGCCTCGGCACTATCAATGACCCAGAGAATGGTGCACATGGTAAACAGAGGGCCAGATCTTCTCATGAATACGTTCAAAGAGAAATGCTCAACTAGTCAGGCTCCCTGGTCGGAACGCGGTCGCCCATAGCTGTGTCTTCTCTCTTGACCCCAAACTGCTGTGTCCTCTCTCTTGACCCAGACTGCTGTCCCCCAAGGTTTCAAAGGCCTAGGGTAGACGACGCCGGCGATGCCCTGGGGCAATGTTGCCAAATGATTGGCAAAAGGGAGTGTTTAATACTCACTCTATATCAGAACATCAGTCACTATGACACTCATAATAACTCATGTAAGTTCCAAGACTTTATAACAAACCTTATTTGTTAATAATGCAAATGCCACCTGCCAGACAGATGTAGATATGGCACTATGGCATTCAAGGTAGTGAGGGAAAATTTATAGCCCCCCTTCCCCCCTCTTCTCCCTCCATCGCCAGCGAGGGGATAGCAGCCATACTGACTCCTGGGTCACGAAGCCATCTAGATAGTGGAAGATTATAACAAGGGAGAAAAGGGGACAGGAAGAAAATGAGGGAAGAGGGGGAAAAGTCGAGAGAATGGTTGAAAATGGTATAAAATACCAAGTTGAAGATTAAGACATGTGCAACAGTTGGGTATCTTTATTGATGAAACGTTTCGCCTACACAATAGGCTTCTTCAAATACAGAGAGAGTAGTAGTAATGAAATAAAAATAATGTAATCAGTCCACCAACCCTGGAAAAAAGTATCTGAGGTGGTGAGTCCCTCAGCCTGGAGAAGAGTTCAGCCCCATGGTCTAGAACAATATGAAGCAAAAGCATGAGAACTGAGTCTTAAATACTGTCGAAGGTGAGGTGGAAGATCTGGAAGACGTTGTAGGGAACGGGATCCACTAGTGGATACGTCATGAAGAATGGAAGTCCAAGATACCGTAGTGCTGCAGTGTCTGACAGTATTGCTGAATAGGGGAATAGAGTATAAACTTAAAAATTAACGTTTAATCTATGACAGATTATTATAATCAAAAGAAGCGCTAAACATATGAGGGTCATACAGCGCGGCACATCTATGGCAGAGAGAGCGCAGTGTTATGGATGAGAGGAACTTCCAGCGAGAACTTTGTATAGCTTTAAAAATATAGTCTAGACTGGAACACGAGTGGGCGTGGGTGAAAGTTGAAATTACCTAGCATGGGCCAGCGGGTTTTCAGTAGTGATCATTCTTATATTTTGATGTGATGGGAGAGGTGTTGGAGTGATGGCTTGATAAATTAAGACGTGTGCTATACTTGCATATCTTTATTGAGGAAACGCTTTGCCACACAGTGGCTTCTTCAGTCCTATACAAAAAAGAATGTAACCGACTGATCATCACTGTTCTCTGTATTGGACTGATGAAGCCACTGTGTGGCGAAACCTTTCCTCAATAAAGATACCCAAGTGTTGAAAATGTGTTTAATTTATCAACTTGTGGGTTCTGTGAACCATTTATCTAATACAAGTGATGTCTTACTACCTCCCTCCTCCCCCACACACATTACCATCATCCAGGATGATCTACGACAGTGACTGCTACATACCACACACATTACCATCACCCAGGATGATCTACGACAGTGACTGCTACATACCACACACATTACCATCATCCAGGATGATCTACGATAGTGACTGCTACATACCACACACATTACCATCACCCAGGATGATCTACGATAGTGACTGCTACATACCACACACATTACCATCACCCAGGATGATCTACGAGAGTGACTGCTACATACCACACACATTACCATCACCCAGGATGATATACGACAGTGACTGCTACATACCACACACATTACCATCACCCAGGATGATCTACGAGAGTGACTGCTACATACCACACACATTGTGGGAGCTACACGTCAGAGGGGCAACAAGCTTGAAAAATTTACAGGAGGCTGTCAGCAAAAGGTCATTGAGCGATGTGTGCAACACTAGACTATACTCACATGCACTAGTTCCACACACACACACACTAACACACACACACACAGAAAGTGCAAAGGTTTGCGACAAGGTTAGTTCCACAACTCAGGGGTCTGTCCTATGAAGAAAGGTTGAGGGAAATAGGACTAACAACACTGGAGGAAAGAAGGGTCAGAGGAGACATGATAACGACATACAAAATACTGCGGGGAATCGACAAGGTAGACAGGGACATGATGTTCCAGAGAGGGAACACAGAAACAAGGGGACACAACTGGAAGCTGAAGACTCAGATGAGTCAAAGGGATGTTAGGAAGCATTTCTTCAGCCACAGAGTAGTCAGGAAGTGGAATAGTCTAGAGAAAGATATAGTGGAGGCAGGAACCATACATAGTTTTAAGACGAGGTATGATAAAGCTCATGGAGCAGGGAGAGCAGAGACCCAGTAGCGGACAGCGAAGAGGCGGGGCCAGGAGCTGAGTATCGACCCCTGCAACCACAATCGGTGGCAGAACATTTGAGTCACACACACATACACACACTACATACAACAGGCCTAGTGTCAATTGACATGCCAGACAAATGGTAACTAACTAACAGACAAATGCAACGTTCTAAGCGTTGGAAAGGTAAATAACCATGACATTTATAAACTAAATAATGTAGATCTTAATATCTCTGATTGCAAAAAAGATTTGGGAGTTCTGGTTAGCAGTAATCTAAAGCCCAGACAACAGTGTGTAAGTGTTCGAAATAAAACGAATGAAATCCTTGGCTTCATATCAAGAAGTATAAATAACAACAGTCCTCAGGTTGTTCAACTATATATCCTTGGTTAGGCCTCATCTAGATTATGCTGCACAGTTCTGGTCACCGTATTACAGAATGGATATAAATGCTCTGGAAAACGTACGAAGGAGAATGACAAAGTTGATCCCATGTATCAGAAATCTTGCCTATGAGGATAGACTGAGGCCCTGAATCTGCACTCTCTAGAAAGACGTAGAATTAGGGAGGATATGATTGAGGTGTATAAATGGAAAACGGGAACAAATCAAAGGAAAGCAAATAACATGCTAAAAATGTTTCGCCACACAGTGGCTTCATCAGTCCTAAACAAAGAAGAATGGTGAAGATCAGGAGTTTGAGGTAATCAGTCCCTCAGCCTTGAGTTGATGTAATGAGTCCATCAATCTTGAAAACACAGTATATGTACGAAGTGGCTTATATACTGTAGACAGGTGAGGTGAAGCAGTCGTAGGCGACATTACAGTGGAGAAATCCACATGTGGAAGTAGGTCATGCATATAAATAAAGCCACTGGAGGGAGAAACGTCTACAAATAAAGATACCCAGATGTTCCACGTGTCTAATTCGTCATCTTGTCGGTGCTGTCTACCATTCATGTACAACTTGTCACACTGCAACATCACGGAATCTTGGTACGGAGGACCTGCACGCAACCTTCTTTCTTACTTCTGGCCCATTTCTTGGGTATGACCTACTTCCAGTGGGGATTCCCGCCTACCAGTGGCAATGTCTTCGTCTGCTACACGTCCTACCTGGAGGGTATTCCGGGGATCAACGCCTCCGCGGCCCGGTCCATGACAAGGCCTCCCGGTGGATCAGGGGCCTGATCAACCAGGCTGTTACTGCTGGCCACACGTAGTTCAACGTACGAACCACGGCCCGGCTGATCTGGCACCGACTTTAGGTATCTGTCCAGCTCCCTCTCTTGAAGACAACCAGGGGTCTATTGGTAATGCCCCCATATGGCTGGTGGGAGGCTGTTTAACAGTCTTGGGCACAGGACACTTATTGTGTTTTCTCTTAGTGTACCAATGGCGCCCCTACTTTCCACTGGGAATATGTTGCATCGCCTGCCAAGTCTTTTGCTTTAGTAGGGAGTGATTTCTGTGTGAAGGTTAGGGACCAGTCCCTCCAGAATCTTCCAGGTGTAGATTATGATATATATCTCTCTCCTGCGCTCTAGTGAGTACAAGTTAAGTGCTTCCAGGCGTTCCCAGTAGTTAAAGTGTTTGATGGAACTTATACGTGCAGTAAAGGTTCTCTGTACATTCTCTAGATCTCCAATTTCACCTGCCTTGAATGGGGATGTTAATGTAGAGCAGTATTCCAGCCTAGAGAGAACAAGTGATTTAAAAAGGATCATCATTGGCTTGGCATCTCTTGTCTTGAATGTTCTCATTGTCCATCCTATCAGTTTCCTCGCAGATGTCATAGTGGCATTGTTGTGGTCCTTAAAGGCGAGATCTTCGGACATTACCACACCCAGGTCCTTCACAATACTTTTCCGCTCTATTGTGTGATTAGAGTTTGTAGTATACTCAGTCGTAGCTCCTACACCTGTCGCCAGTATATAAGCGCCAAACTCCATGACTGTGCTTCAGTTCCTTGCAGACTACGGTGCTCTTCAGCTCCCAGGCTGAGGGACTCGTTACCTCATCTTTCGTATACAATTCTTCACATTACGTCCTTGTATTAATAAAGCCATTGGCTGGCGGAACCAGGAACCACATATACGTGAGTACACAAACACCAAACAGGCAGTCTAATCGACAAGTGTCTTTGACAAAATGGTAAAAACTACACACACAGGGTAAGTCTTACCTCATTAACCTACTCGAGTTCTACCACAGAATAACCGAAATCTCTCGAAAAATCACGAGAGAGAGAGAGAGAGAGACAGAGAGAGACAGAGAGAGACAGAGAGACAGAGAGACAGAGAGAGAGACAGAGAGAGAGACAGAGACAGAGAGACAGAGAGAGACAGAGAGAGACAGGAGACAGAGAGAGAGACAGAGAGATAGACAGAGAGACAGAGAGATAGAGAGAGACAGAGAGAGACAGAGACAGAGAGACAAGAGACAGACAGAGACAGACAGAGACAGACAGAGACAGACAGAGACAGGCAGAGAAGACAGAGACAGAGACAGAGACAGACAGAGACAGACAGAGACAGACAGAGACAGACAGAGACAGACAGAGACAGACAGAGACAGACAGAGACAGACAGAGACAGACAGAGACAGACAGAGACAGACAGACGAGAAATAGAAGGCACGAGTGAGCAGTGGGAAGAAACGAAAGATGCAGAAGAAAAGCTGAAATGAAATATTGGAGAGAAATGAGAAATTAAGGTGAATAAAAGAAGAGTAATTAAAGTCATGACAACATGACACAAAAAGTGATCATGAAACAAGAACATAATGAGAACAAACTTAATTATTCTCAGTGAGACATCACGACACTGACACCACGTCAATACGACACGTCACGTCAATGAGACACGTCACATCAATGCAGTTAAGAAATGCTCGATAAAACTGCTTAAGTTAGGATCCTCGAGACTTGCATTCACAAACTTTCTTTTTCAAGAAGCAAAACCCCAAGCAAGCAACCCCAAGCAAGCAACCCCAAGCAAGCAACCCCAAGCAAGCAACCCCAAGCAAGCAACCCACAACCACAAGAATTGTGACCCTCTTAGCAAGGAATCTGTACCCTCAAGCAAGCAACCCACAAAAACGAGACTTGAATCCCTCAGCAAGGGTCCTGAGACTCCAGTAAGGATTAAAGAGGTCAGACCAGCCCCCTCCAGTCCTCTCTCAGGTCAGGCCAGTGATCCCCTCCCCCCGTACCCTCATTTCCCTCACTCAACATTCCTCAGTAGGGCTAAATCACGGTTTAGAAACTGCCATAGTCTCACCTGCTGCTTGTGTAAACAGCTTGGGGGCTAAGTGCTGCCCTGCGGTACAAAGGTTAAGAATGCACACCCGGATTTCTGGCATTGCTGCTGTTAACCCTCTTCTGTATCCTTTATACAGAGTTTCACCACCTCTACCACCACTGTTTGCTGCTGCTGCTGCTGCTGCTGCTGCTGCTGCTGCTGCTGCTGCTGCTGCTGCTGCTACTGCTGCTGTACACGCGCTGCTGCTGCTGCTACTGCTGCTACTGCTGCCTGCTGCTGCTGCTCACTGCTGCTGCTGCTGCTTGCTGCACTGCTGCTACTGCTGCCTGCTGCCGCTTGCTGCCTGCCTGCTGCGCTGCTGCTTCTGCTGCTACTGCTGCTGCTGCTGCTGCTACTGCTGCTGCTGCTACTGCTGCTGCTGCTGCTGCTGCTGCTACTGCTGCTACTGCTGCTGCTGCTGCTTGCTGCTACTGCTGCTGCTGCTTGCTGCTACTGCTGCTGCTGCTGCTGCTGCTGCTGCTGCTGATATCGTTGGTTGGTCAATGGGGCAGCCTATGAACTACACAAGGGTCAATAAGATTCCATGTAACATTCACCACCAGTCAAGAATACTCTAAACACTATAATAGGGATTAAAGTAAACTCTCTGCATATATACACAGAGGCATATACACCTCTGTGTATCAATAATAAATACTTTAACTAACTGCAACTTTCATTATTAATACTGATGATTAAGACATGTGCAGCAGTTGGTTATCTTTATTGTTGAAACGTTTCGCCTACACAGTAGGCTTCTTCAGTCAAATACAGAAGCAGCAGGTGTAGTAGTGAAACGATGATGTAATCAGTCCATCAACCTTGGCGAAAAAGTATTTGAGGTGGTCAGTCCCTCAGCCTGGAGAAGAGCAGCTCCATGGAGCTGAACTCTTCTCCAGGCTGAGGGACTGACCACTTCAGCACAGTAGTCTTCAAGACTACAGTACTCTTCAACTCCAAGGCAGAGGGACTGATTATACCTCTATCTTTTGTATATAGTTCTACAATGTAATGTATTGATAAAGCCACTGGAGGGCGAAACGTCTACAAATAAAGATACCCAGATGTTGCACATGTGTCTCATTTATTAACTTGTCGCTATTGTAAACTATTCATGTCTGCTCCAGTCTTGTGTTCTACTGCCTCCAACCTGACACTCTTCTTCCTAAGATGACTAGATTAATTTAATTTCTGTATGTTTTTTCTCTAGTTCTATCTCTATCTCCCTCCTTAACAAATCTCTACCTCTCTCCTTACTAGTCCTCTTTCTCTCTGCCTCCTTCTTGGTAGTTCTCTACCACTCTCCTCACTCTTGTTCATTCATTCCTAGGTTTGGCAAATAGACACGCATGCATACAATTTGTACCACCTATACTGAAGACATTTTAGTCCTGGGACCTTGATCACTTAGTCCTTGAAGTGATCAAGGTTCAAGGACTGAAACATCAATAAAGGTGTTAGTTTCCCTCTAGCTGTCGTATTTACAACGCTCATGCAACAGTGTCTAATGCTCGTTTAGGCATAAAATATCAGAATTTACATAAGAACATAAGAAAGGAGGAACACTGCAGGAAGCCTACTGGCCCATACTAGTTAAGTCCTTCTCAAGCCCCACTAACAAAAATATTTTCCCAACCCATTTTCAATACAACATTCGTGTTTCCCCAAGTATGTTTACTCTTCATGTTGTCTTTCTCCGAGCTTCACAGTGTTTATACCTGTGATGAATGAGTGAGGGGTGGTGTGTGTGTGTGTGTGTGTGTGTGTGTGTGTGTGTGTGTGTGTGTACACACAAACCTAACACTTCTTAAAGAGACATTTCCTCAAGGTGTCCTCTTGTCTTCAAGGGGAAGCGCCAAACCCACAATCATCATTACAGAGCCTAGAGAATGGCAGGCAAGCAGGTTTGCTCCGAGGACGGGAAAAAAGGGAGAAGAGCCGATTCCCTGCATCGTGAGCCCTTGGCCAGCATCAAGGAAAGGGACCTTGAAGCCCATCTTTGCTACTGTAGATAGCATCCTCTCATAAATCTTCCACGTTTTGCTCTCCTGGGTCACAGCAGTATAATCATACGTGTGTATGATTACCCTTCTGTATGTCATATTGTGTCCCCCATCCTAGTGGTGACCCTCTCCCAGAGTTGTTAGGGACCCTCCCATCAGGCCCTCCTAGTCTATTCCATTCATGTCTCCTACCAATGGGATATTAGTATAGATCGTCCTGATTTTAATAGATGTAACCGGCAATTAGTGAAAACAAGGCATAGAGAAGTACACAATGCTTTATTGGTTCTATGCGGACCATCAATGATGTTTGTATTTATTCCAGCTCTGATCTCACTCCTGCCTTGAACGCGGCCGTCAACACTGAACAATACTCTAAACGAGAGAGCACAAGCAATTTGAGATGTCCCCACTGGCACTATTTTCTCTGTTCTGAAAGTTCTAATTATCCACCCAGTCATTTTCCTGGGTGTCGTGGAATTTGCCTTATTGTGTTCTTTGAAAGAAAGGTCAGTTGAATTACTCTCAGATCTTTCACGTTTCTTTCGTTATATGTGATGATCCTCTAGAGTCTGTCTTTTACACACACACACACACACACACACACACACACACACACACACACACACACGTGTCAAGAAACTAGAGAAAGTGCAAAGGTATGCGACAAGGTTAGTTCCACAACTCAGGGGTCTGTCCTATGAAGAAAGGTTGAGGGAAATAGGACTAACAACACTGGAGGAAAGAAGGGTCAGAGGAGACATGATAACGACATACAAAATACTGCGGGGAATCGACAAGGTAGACAGGGACAGGATGTTCCAGAGAGGGAACACAGAAACAAGGGGACACAACTGGAAGCTGAAGACTCAGATGAGTCAAAGGGATGTTAGGAAGCATTTCTTCAGCCACAGAGTAGTCAGGAAGTGGAATAGTCTAGAGAAAGATATAGTGGAGGCAGGAACCATACATAGTTTTAAGACGAGGTATGATAAAGCTCATGGAGCAGGGAGAGCAGAGACCCAGTAGCGGACAGCGAAGAGGCGGGGCCAGGAGCTGAGTCTCGACCCCTGCAACCACAATTAGGAGAGTACAATTAGGTGAGTACACACGCACAGAAAGATATAGATATAGTGGAGGCAGGAACCATACATAGTTTTAAGACAAGGTATGATAAAGCTCATGGAGCAGGGAGAGCAGAGACCCAGTAGCGGACAGCGAAGAGGCGGGGCCAGGAGCCGAGTCTCGACCCCTGCAACCACAATTAGGTGAGTACAATTAGGTGAGTACACACACACAGTGGACCACTCAACAGTGTTGTGGAGGCTTGATCCACCATGCTGGGAAATATAACCCACCAGTGGCAACGAGACTAGTCTCGGAGCTATGGTACATGTCCTACGAGAAGAGGTTAAGTGAACCCGACCTGACGACACTTGAAGGACAGGAGGGTTCATTACATGTTCATTTCTTAAGTTCAGATTTTCACAACTGTCTTATATAGAAACATGCAATATTTTCATAGTGAACAGGTGTTATCATAATATGCAAAATAACCAAAACAATGGCCCTAGAACTGACCCTTGAGGAACCATACTCGTCACAGGCGCCCACTCTGTCACCTGGTCAGTATTATCACTCGTTGTTTCCTTCCTGTCAGTATTCTCTGATCCCCACACACACACACCACCTTGGGCACCATTTGAAGTGTTATAAATAAAGTGATTTAGAGTGTGTGACAGTAGTGAACAAACCTCTTGAATGTTATTAAGATAGGAAGCGAAGTCAGTGAATTTTGTCACAAATTACCCATAAAATAAGTGAACTGTGGGCGGACCTGTTGTGTGGACACCAGAGCGGAACAGTCGTGTTTACCACTGTGATGGTGGAATGCAGCACACGGTAGAGCTTAACATGTATGGTATACAGTAATGACAAGATGAAGTATTAGACATGTGTGTACAACATCTGGTTATCTTTGTAGACAGTAAGTCTACTGCTACTTCTCATAGTCCCCCCTTGGAGAGAGTTGTTGTGGGCCTAGTTCCCGTGAATGCCCACCAGAGGGCACTGCCTCAAGTCAATATACGCAGCCATGCCTCACTCCTAGACCTGCGGCCTTCCAGTTAACAAGCTCCCCTCCCGAACTGGTTTCGGCACACCTCACACTGCCCGCTGTCAACCCCATTATTCCAATAAAGACGAAGCTAGTCAACGGCCGTATATCTCACCTGCCTCTACGCTACCCGACAAGTTATTAGACCAACCCAAAAGACAGTTAAAACATCTTTATTTGTAGACGTTTCGCCATCCAGTAGCTTTATCAATACCAAATCAAGGACATAACAGGAAGACTGTAGAACTATATATAAAAGACGAGGTAATCAGTCCCTCAGCCTTGGAGTTGAAGAGCACCATAGTCTTCAAGACTACGGTGGGCACCGGTGAGTCAATTTCTCAACGTTGATACATAAATAATCCCGTGTCTCAGTTCGTACATTTTTACACGATCTATACAACGTCGATACTTAAAACACACACTATCATGCGTTAGGTTATCGCAATTTAACCGGTAAATAGAACAGTCGATAACGGCATAGTGAAGTGGCAGCTTACATCTGTCAGTGCGGGACACGATGTCATACCTCAGAGCGTTGGTATTTCAACGCCCGCTAAGTCTGAGGCAGTGACGCAGTGTTGCCTATTAAGTCTAATAACTAATGGTTATAATAGTCAATATGACCTTTAATTGGTTAACATAGCGACGCCTGAGCGGCGGAGCAACTAACGATAGTAGCGAGTCTCACTAATATTAATATATAATATTTATATCAGAGAAATATTAGCGAGTGTTCGTAATATTACACACAATACTAGAATACTAGTCCTAGTATATACTCTCAATTGTTTAGACACAAATCTTGATATAGATTTTTTAGATTTTGTCACCGAAGTGGCTAGTTCATGGAGGGTAGCGCAAGAGCATATGGATACACAAAAGGCCTAGGAACTAGGCCTCAAAAGGGTTAACAAGAGTACATCTGGATTTATATATACAGTTCACTTATCTGTTACAAGTAAACTTAAGAAATTTGATTAATATGTCTGGTATCTTATTTTCATTAATAAGATATCCGGACATAGCATAGGTTATTATACTATCTCTATATTCATCAATAAGTAGACAATAAAGCAAATAGTGTTCAATATAGTGACCATAGGCTGGCCACATACTTTACATTGGATTTAATAATCTTTGTGTCTGCCAAACTGCCAGACGTACTTGTAACCAAGCCTAAGCCTGGCCACTACAACATCAGTGTTCACATTGCAAGTTACTCCATAACATACTTCTACGTTCATGTTATCATAGTGGGTTATATATCTACTCAGACTTCTAACTGCATTCTTATGCCATTTATATTCAATAATTACTCCTAACATTATTGCTAGAGCTAGACACTCGCACAACAAAGTTAGATTTACATTTTCCTTAACGGTATATTTTCTGGCTAAATTTTCAGCTTCATCATGAAGGAGTAATCCAATCCTGGACTTGTTAAATATTGGGTAGAAAAATACCGTTTCCGTTTTGTACAGCGCTGAATTTACAGGCTAAAAGCTGTTATCTCACTTCAGTACATTTACAGGCCCAGTCCACTAGGATGCCACCCACAACTGTCTGCTGCCACCCAAATTCTTTCTGCATTTACCGCTGAATTAACCTGGGTAAAAGTTATAAAAAAGACTTGCCTATAATGTCTATCTGCTCGGGATTGAACCCGGGTTCTTCGGTTCTGAACAGAAGGCGATATAAGTCATCTTGGAACGCTGTGTGTGTGTGTAGTGTTGTTGTTGTGTGTGTGTGTGTGTGGGTGGTGTGTTAATGCTACATGTGTCACTACTGACATAGCACTCATCTGACACCCTGTTCAGCCACACTACACTTAACCTGTAACCACCCAATCACAATCTGTCATCACTCCCACTACACCGCACACCCACTACATTACCACCTGTACACCACCACTACATTTCCACCTGTACACCCACCCACTACATCTACACATCTGTACATCCACCCATTACATCTACACATCTGTACACACCCACTACATTTACGCACCTGTACACACCATCTACATTCACCTTACACTACATCTACACACTTACATCCACTACATCTACACACCTACACATTCCACCTCTACACTACATCTACACCCTCTACACTACATCTACACACCTCTACACTACATCTACACACCTCTACACTACATCTACACACCTCTACACTACATCTACACACCTCTACACTACATCTACACACCTCTACACTACATCTACACACCTCTACACTACATCTACACACCTCTACACTACATCTACACACCTCTACACTACATCTACACACCTCTACACTACATCTACACACCTCTACACTACATCTACACACCTCTACACTACATCTACACACCTCTACACTACATCTACACACCTCTACACTACATCTACACACCTCTACACTACATCTACACACCTGCACCTGCTGGAAAAATAAAACTGAAAACAAAAATAAAAAAAATGGTAAACAAACTTGGAACTAACAAAAATAAAGACACATTTTTACACAAGAAATTAAAACAATTGATAATAAAAAAATATTTATTATATATCAATCAACCATCACACACACACACACACACACACACACAGAAGAATAACTGGCCACACGGAGCTTATAGACATGAAGGATCAGTGTTACACTAACATGAAGGATCAGTGTTACACTAACATGAAGGAACAGTGTTACACTAACATGAAAGAAAAGTGTGAAACTTGACCAACTTACGAACATGGAAAGTTAAAAGATGTGAACACTTTCACAAAATATTTGGGACCACAGCTGAAATGCTGAGCAGTACCATGACGTTGACATGTTCCAACCTGGACCCTGTGAGAGCGAGTAGCAGCACTGTCTGAACCCTGTGAGAGCGAGTAGCAGCACTGTCTGAACCCTGTGAGAGCGAGTAGCAGCACTGTCTGAACCACTACCTGTGTGTTGATGGACCCGGGACTCCTGCCAGAGATATACACATCAACTGTAGTTCCTATATTTATAAAGAGGAGCCAGACAGGAAGCTGTGAACTGCAGATCAGTTACCATAACATGTCCCAAGTGTAGACACTTGTATCCTTGCATCCTTAGTGTGGTAATTCTCCAGCTGATGCACCTCACTTCTGCCTCAAGTATACAAGCCTCCGCCCTCAGTTTCTTAAAGCTAAAGGACTCACCACCTTCGGGCAAGGCTAAGCAACTGAACGAGATTTCCCTACAACGTGAGAACAGTGTAAAACACGACGTTCATATGTGTATGAAATTCTGTTGCAATGCACGAAGCGTTCATCAGTGTCTGGTAAACGTAAGAACACAATGAAGGGACACAATGTAGCAGGCCTACTGGCCTATACAAGACAGGGCCTTCTCAAATCCAGCCCTTCTTACCTATATATTTATACAACTTGTTTTTAAGGTATGTAGTGTGTAGGTTCAGTAAGCCTACCAAGACAGTGTCTCATTTCCAGGTTGTCTTAGTCAAGTGTTCACTCTGCCGAGGTGGTCCTCTTCAACAGTTACACACTGGGCTTGGGAGGTCAGTAAACCACTCACAACAACCAAGTTAATAAACCACCCACAACCACCAGGTTAATAAACCACCCACAACCACCAGGTTAATAAACCACCCACAACCACCAGGTTAATAAACCACCAACAACCACCAGGTTAATAAACCACCAATAACCACCAGGTTAATAAACCACCCACAACCACCAGGTTAATAAACCACCCACAACCACCAGGTTAATAAACCACCAACAACCACCAGGTTAATAAACCACCAATAACCACCAGGTTAATAAACCACCCACAACCACCAGGTTAATAAACCACCAACAACCACCAGGTTAATAAACCACCAACAACCACCAGGTTAATAAACCACCAACAACCACCAGGTTAATAAACCACCAACAACCACCAGGTTAATAAACCACCAACAACCACCAGGTTAATAAACCACCAACAACCACCAGGTTAATAAACCACCAACAACCACCAGGTTAATAAACCACCAACAACCACCAGGTTAATAAACCACCAACAACCACCAGGTTAATAAACCACCAACAACCACCAGGTTAATAAACCACCAACAACCACCAGGTTAATAAACCACCAACAACCACCAGGTTAATAAACCACCAACAACCACCAGGTTAATAAACCACCAACAACCACCAGGTTAATAAACCACCAGGTTAATAAACCACCAACAACCACCAGGTTAATACATCACCAACAACCACCATCGTTCACTTGACAAAAGAGAAAATTAAATTCGGTGATGTTTTATCGTCACTAACATTGTTAAAGACTGGACACTGACAATGGGAGGAACCAGCCACGGAACACTGCAGAATTCCACTGCTGACTGACACCAGATTTCTTCCTGAACGTAGCGACGCTGTGTAAGTTTCCCACACTACGTTATATGACGCACAGCCAGAAATTGGGCCAAGACTTTTTTTTTTTTTTTGCGTTTTTTAAGTGTGTAGGAGATAGGCGAGTCATGATCAATCCCATGGTAATGGACTCTTCTCAATACTCAGGGACTGACCACCTCAAAACTACTATTACTGCTGCTATTACAAGAATGAGGGACTGACCACATTTTTACCTCTCCAGAGCTTCTGCATTTAACTGAAGAAGCCTACGGTGTAGGCGAAATGTTTGGGGAATAAAGATACCAAAGTATTTCTTATGTGAGTTCTCACACTCACTCACTCACACACACACACACACACACACACCACAGACCTAGTGTCTAATCGACATGTGCCTAGGACAAAATGGTAACTAACACACACAACCTACAACAGGGGGGTGCACACACTTGAACAAGCCAAACGAGAACAATACACGACCCACTTCTCTCATTCCTCCTCCTCTCTTCTCTTCATCCTCAGCCTCCAGCGCTTCCTTCTGCCCTTCCAGGCCACTTCCTGGCCCACTTGTCTCCCTGCCAGAGTGATGCAGGTTCACTGGGGTCACAATCACAAGAGTCCTCACTGAAGTGCTTCCTACTCTTGCTGCTCCTTGCCAGCAAACAGTGTACTTTGTAGTACACCTGGTATAGTACACTTGGCGTGGGCGTGAAATACAACTTCATACGGAAAAGTTTTAACTTTAGAATCTTACGTGATCTACCCAACACACACAATACACACACACACTACACACCAAAAAATTAACATTATTATTGTTTACATTTTTATCTGACACTCCAGCAGTCAATAACTTGTTAATAAAAAGTGTCACAATACAAACGAGGAGCCATACAATGCCAGTGTTGACCTCCAACCCCCTCCCCCGTCCCTTCAACCCCTCACAGTGATTACACAAATCAATTCCCATAAATCAATAGTCAGAGAGCTGACGCCCTCAAACTATAACAGTTGAAGAAGTAAATTGACACAGACACTACCACACTTTCATACACTGCCACAGACACTCCCACACACTCTCAGGGCCAGGAGCCGAGTCTCGACCCCTGCAACCACAATTAGGTGAGTACAGAGTAATTCTACCCACATTAATATAACTAGTACTCCTTTCAGGTAAGAACTCACTAGGGGTGAGGGGGCAATGGGGACAGTTGAAGAATAGATGGGGGAGAGGAAAGAACTACACATAAAAAAAAAAACAAGGAGTTGGGGCTAAACCCAACAGTAAAGGCATTGTAATGCTTGTGGTGGCTAAAGCTCTCGCTTCACACGGCGAGGGCCTGGGTTCGATTCCCAGCCAGGGCAGAAACATTGGGCGTGTTTCTTTACACCTGTTGTCTATGTTCCCCATCAGTAAAATGGGTACCTGGGTGTTAGTCGACTGGTGTGAGTCGCATCCTAGGACACTGACCTAATCTGCCCGAAATGCTCAGCATAACAAGGTACTTTCTATATAGTAGTATGTCACTGATGTCAGCTAGGACTGTATACCATGTACATGTACTTGTAGTAAATAAAGATATTATTATTATCATCAGCACGCTAGAGAAGTGTCCTTCCTGGTTGTGTGTCTGGTCGGAGCGAATGAAGTATCAGGGGTTAGAGAATAAGAGTCTATCTAGCCTCCACTAGCGGCTCACACCTCCACAGGAAGGTTCCATCAGATACACATATAGGAACCCAATGGTTCCTATATCTGTATCGGTTGATAGCACACTCGGCTCACACACAATGTCTGTGGTTCGATCCTCGGTACGAGTGGAAACACTGGACGTGTTTCCTTACACCTTTTGTCCCTGTTCACCTACCAGCAAGTAGGTACCTGAGTGATAAATGGTTTTGAAAACCGACGAGTTGAAAATTGAGACACTTATGCAACATATGGGAATCTTTATTAAGAAACGTTTCGCTCCACAGTGGACTGATGAAGCCACTGTGTGGCGAAACGTTTCCTTAATAAAGATTCCCATATGTTGCATAAGTGTCTCAATCTAGGTACCTGAGGGTTAGTCGACTGGTGTGGGTGGCATCTCGCGGGTGCCAGTATACCTCAGAAACAGGCTGAGGTAGAATAACAGTTCTTAGCCTGTAAAATTTATTTCTGTATAAAAAAAAAAACTCCAGCACGGCTCCTACCCCACAAATTCTCTCACAGCCTCAAGCTCTGGCTCCTGTCTCCAGCTGTTAAATCTTCCTCTACACTCCTTCCTTTGCCTTATAGAGATACATACTTTTGTGTCTGGGGAAGTCCTCCCTGTGCTCACTCACAGAGAAACAAGGTGGAAATCAAGTCTCCATTCTCAGAGTGGAATTGCTCATGGGTGGCTGCCCGTCTTGTGATACAACAGACATGTCCTAGCTTTACACGATACTGGACTAGCAGGGAGACCTTGACAATATTGACTGTAAATCAAAGTAAAGCCACATCTCTGACGTTGAAAGTTCTGCTGATATAACATAGTCAGTCAGGTAGCTTTGTGTAGTCCTCTAGATGACTTGTCAAGAAGGGACGGAGGTGAGGCCATCCAGGAGAGGTGAGGCCATCCAGGAGAGGTGAGGCCATCCAGGAGAGGTGAGGCCATCCAGGAGAGAGGTGCATACTCAAGGTGGAAACAAGATGCGCCTCGTATTGAGTTTCGTTGCATCTCAAATTTTGCAAGTGTGAAATGCGTTCTTTTACCTTATACAAACTTTCCTACCTGGAGTGTGCCTGGAGGGTGTTCCGGGGGTCAACGCCCCCTCGGCCCAGTCCATGACCAGGCCTCCCGGTGGACCAAAGCCTGATCAACCAGGATGTTACTGTTGGCAGCTTGTAAAAGTTTGAATTAGGTGTCCCTCAGCATTTGCTAAGAACAAAAATAAAGTTCGGTTCTTGTTGTTTTTCTTGGCAGAGTTTATGTTTGTAAGAAAGAGACATGGTAGGTGAGCACTCACTCCAGCTTATATACAGTGTGGAGTCCAGAACTGAGCACCGTATTCAGTGTGCGGTCTGACCAACACATCGTTAGTGTGTCTGAATGTTTCTTGCTTTCTGCACTAGAAATTTTAGCTACTAAACTTAGCACTGTGTCAGCAGTGTTGCTGGCGGTGACAACACTGACTGTGTACTTGAAAAGTTACTCAGGGTTTCAACATTTCTCTCTTACTCCAGCCAGTAATTTTACACTTTTTGTGTTTAATACTATTATGACATGGGAGGGAGGGAGGGGGACATGGAGAGAGAGAGAGAGAGAGAGAGAGAGAGAGAGAGAGAGAGAGAGAGAGAGAGAGAGAGAGAGAGAGAGAGAGAGAGAGAGAGAGAAAGAGAGAGAAAGAAAATCAGGTAAGAGACTTAATAACTTTCTAGATAAATTGAGAAACTCGTGTGGGCACTTTCTTTTGGAGAAGGGATGCTGGAAGAAGGATGTTGGAGGAAGGATGCTTGAGATGAAGGGATGTTAGAGGAATGCTGGAAGGATGCTGGAGATGAATGTGGGGCATGGAGGAATGTTAAGATGAAGGATAACTTATTACGTAAATGTTGGCAGGATGATCGCCCCCGAGGCCCGATCTCAGACCAGACCTGGCTGACAACCTGGTCAATCAAGCTCCTAGTGCTCGCGGAGTGTACTTCAATGTAGGCACCACAGCCTGGTTGATCAATACTGGTCTGGAGGATAAGAGTGGTGGTGGTGACAGCAATGGCGGTGGTGCTGGTGGTGAGAGATGAGAGTGGAGGTGACGCTGATAAAAGTGGTAATGAAGACGATAAAAGATTTCAAAGCTGAAAATAAGAATAATTTCAGCGTTAATTGTACTGATAATTAACCTTTCAGACGATTATTATCATCATTGTTAATTTGGGAGACGCGGGTAGTTATAAAGGAAAGTGTTATCTTACGAGGGTCGCAATATTATATCTGGGAAAGGAAGGAGACGGAAGGGGAAGAGAGAGACGAATAGACCGGGATGGAAGACGAAGAGTTGAGTGAAGGAAGGGACGGAGTAAGAGTGAAGGAAGGGACGGAGTAAGAGTGAAGGAAGGGACGGAGTAAGAGTGAAGGAAGGGACGGAGTAAGAGTGAAGGAAGGGACGGAGTAAGAGTGAAGGAAGGGACGGGGTAAGAGTGAAGGAAGGGACGGGGTAAGAGTGAAGGAAGGGACGGAGTAAGAGTGAAGGAAGGGACGGAGTAAGAGTGAAGGAAGGGACGGGGTAAGAGTGAAGGAAGGGACGGGGTAGGAGTGAAGGAAGGGACGGGGTAGGAGTGAAGGAAGGGACGGGGTAGGAGTGAAGGAAGGGACGGGGTAAGAGTGAAGGAAGGACGGGGTAAGAGTGAAGGAAGGGACGGGGTAAGAGTGAAGGAAGGGACGGGGTAGAAGTGAAGGAAGGGACGGGGTAGAAGTGAAGGAAGGGACGGGGTAGGAGTGAAGGAAGGGACGGAGTAAGAGTGAAGGAAGGGACGGGGTAGGAGTGAAGGGACGGGGTAGGAGTGAAGGAAGGGACGGGTAGGAGTGAAGGAAGGGACGGGGTAGGAGTGAAGGAAGGGACGGGGTAGGAGTGAAGGAAGGGACGGGGTAGGAGTGAAGGAAGGGACGGGGTAGGAGTGAAGGAAGGGACGGGGTAGGAGTGAAGGAAGGGACGGGGTAGTAGTGAAGGAAGGGACGGGGTAGGAGTGAAGGAAGGGACGGGGTAGGAGTGAAGGAAGGGACGGGGTAGGAGTGAAGGAAGGGACGGGGTAGAAGTGAAGGAAGGGACGGGGTAGAAGTGAAGGAAGGGACGGGGTAGAAGTGAAGGAAGGGATGGAAGTGAGAGAGACGATGGATACATGGCATTCACCCAGTGATAGGAAGCTAAGGTGAGGTAGAAGTTAAGACAACACAACGAAGCTAACACTCACTAAGCACAATTTATCCAGTGTAAATCCATTAGCCATACATTCACGAGGTAATAAAATACACAGTAAAACTCTCCAACATACAACAATAGAATAATAATCTGAAAATTAAAAGTTCAAACACCAAAATAAAAATAAAATCATAAAAGATGGTAAAAGTCACTCATAAAAGTGGATAAAGATCAAAAAACGTTAATCGCAAAAACTGAATCATATGCTAATTCAAACAACGTTAAGACTGTGTCCAGCAGTTTGTTTGTCTCCCTTGTTAAAAAGTCTCACAAAACAGTTGACAAAAGGCCCCCACACACATGTCTAATTTAAAAAACAAACATGTTTTATCAAGTCTGCACCAACAGCTTACACGCACCTCCTCCATGGCACAACTAGATGAAAAGCACTATCAACTATGATATTCCCAGATGGGTACAAAGTACTAAGGAAGGAACAAGAAAACTGCCGACTGGAGGACTCTTAAATGAAATCCATGGAGCTTTGAGGAGGCCGGTGACCCCAGAACCCCTCATATGCCTCAGGAGGCAAAGGTGGTGGTGGCAGTAGCAATACTCTACAATACCTTATCAAATAAAAAACAGGTGCAAGCATAAGACACGTGCACAACATTTGTGCAGGTGCTCATCACCTGCTCCTAGGCTAAGGGATTGATTACCTCATCTTCCACTGTCTCATGTATATAATTTCCACTCTCTTCATATTATGTCCATGTAATGTACTGATAAAGCCACTGGATAGCGAAGCGTCTACAAGATACCCAGATGTTGTTCATGTATCTAATTCACCATCTTGTCGGTACTGAATACCACTGATACACAACTTAAGCTCAGGTAACACAACAACCAAGAAACTGAACAATAAATTATATACCAGATATTAGTTTTTTTATTTACCATATACTACCACCACCAAACTTAATTATTTACACTGTACAGAGGATTTGACACAAACCATAATGTGAGTTTGGAGAGAGTGAGAGAGAGTGAAAAAAAGGGGAATAAGAGAAAGAGCGTAAGAGTGTATGAAAACTCATTCACAGCTTTAGGCACCCGTACAAAGGACAGACTGGAGACTCACGAGGGTCTAATGCTCCAGGGCTGCCCCTACATGCAAGGTAGCCTACCCTGGGGCTCCCCCCAACCCTCTGACAAGTAGACCTCCAGCACAAACTAGCAGTCACCCTATACTCAATGTCGCACCTCACTTGACGAAGCAATGAACCACCATGCTTTAAATCTGGTTACTGATGGCATGCACGAATGTGGGTACGTGTGATGCAAGTTGAATCCAACATTACATTGGACGTACGCCACACTGTATACCATTAACATAAACATATTTATTAGAGGAGAAATTCAGACTGTACCTAAAAAAGACACGATAAAGCAGGAAATTCCCCCCACCCCTCCCTCCTGATTCACCTCACAGATGTGAAGGTAAAGACAAGGTGTAACAGAGCGTGGAAAAGCTACAGGAAGTGCATGATGGCAGAAGATAAACGTGCATAAGAACGAGAAAGAAACGAGCGAGGGTGAGAAGAGTAACAATACATAAGTGGAGACGAGTTGGACTTGCCTCGCATGGGCCAGTAGGCCAGCTGCAGTGCTTCTCTTCTTTCTTATGTTCTTAATATGATAAAGATATAGCAGCAAAAGCGAAATCATAACTAAAACAACTATGTAGCCAATAACAGCCGGATAACATCACTGCAAAACCAAGCCATGGTGCTGGAAATGGAGGAGCTAATGAGGAATAACGTCTATAAAGAACTAAACAAGAGATAGGAGGATATAGTCACCGTGGAAATCTGAACAATGAAGAGCTTAAACGCCACACTAGCATAGAACATTAACCTGGGTGGAGTGTAAGAAGGAAAGACAGCTAACACAACGAGTTCTGAAAATGGATAATGAATGTTTCTAATGTGAGTTTGAGTTCACTGTTGGTGCTAGGAGGTAAACAGAGCAGTCAAGTGTGAAACTGGGGTGTGCGTGTCAAGTGCAGCTCACTGCTAGTGGCACAACGTGTGAATAAACCTTGAAGGTGTTTACTGCGGCTCTCTAGGTGTGTAGATCACTCAGTGTTGCTGCCTCTACACCACATAAACCCAAATCCTTGCATTTTATGGTGGCAGCAAGGGAGGCAGTACTAACTACTAACCATGGGAGCACACGAAAAACTTGTCAACACGCTCAAGGACGCACTACGATAATTGCTAAAAAAATAAACAAAATTTGGTTTCCTAGTTGTCCATAATGGTTCATTTCCTCATTGGAAATGATTAATTACTAATTAATATAAAATTAATGTTTAAATAGTACAATACAGCATAAGTAAAACTGTGATGGTATCTCTTCTGATGCCGGGACCCTCGTTTTTATGCCGTATAAGAACGAGAGGGAGAAGAGGGGATAGAAGAGAATGAGTAACTGTGGTACGAAGGATGCACAGAGGACCAAAAGAAGATAGGACAAGAGGAAGCGTGTTTAAAAAGTTACAGAGCGGCGGGGCCATAAGGTCACACTGCTCTATGCAACAAAAAAAAAATGTCCCCCCTAAGGAAAAAGGGATTGATGGAGAGGGGGGAGGAGGAAGAACACTAAGAGAAGGGTGGGGGGGACGGGGTAGTAGTAACTCCACAATGATCTGTGGAGGATGTTTCTGGCTGCCCATCACAGCTTCCTCACCAACCATCATTCATCACAGTGTCACTTTACTAGCCTCGTTGGTGCCAAGAATCTCTGAAGTAATAACTTCTACTCTAGCATGTCTCTGAAGTAACAACTTTTTTATTGCCTCACTTACATTATAACAGTAGACACAAACCTTGATGGCCTAGTTATAGTTACATTAGCATTTTAATGATGAGTGTTCAGTCTTAATTACTTTCTGTTTGCATTTTCATTTAACTTTTGTTCCAAGATGTGTCCCACAATAGTCGACTAACAACCAGATACTTGTTTATTTCAGGTGAACAGGACAAGCAAGTGTAATTAACCTTGATCATACGTCTCTATTTGCTGGGAGATCGAACCCGGGACTTTTCTCTTGGGCGTAGAGCACTCTCACCAATAAGTGTGTATACTAGCCGAGTTGTGAGTAAAACGATTTCGAAAACCGACAAGGTGAAGATTCTCAAATGTTGCACAAGTCTCATTCTTCAACGTCAATGAAGATTCCAAAATGTTGTAGAAGTGTCTCATTCTTCCACTCGTTGAGTTATTCCAGCATCAGGTATCCCTTCTTATTGTAGATTCGCAGGTAAAGGAATCAGGTATCCCACACACTTGTCAGAGCATCTTCCCTGACTGGCGTCTCTCTCGCTATCTGTTAGTGACTTTGACTATTATCTATTCCATGACACGGCCTCAGCCTAGGCCTCCTAGCAAAGTAAAGCTGTGTGTATCTGTGTCTGCTTCAGGCAGGAAGGTAAGTAAAAGTTTGTAAGATTTACTTGCTCTTTTAACATGTTCATGAGTCAATCTCGCCTAAGTGAGAAAAAAAAACAGGTTTCCATTTCAAACTTATTTGATAAGACGACAGTACCTCCCTGGATGATTGCTTTGTGTTAAAGAGGTATCAGGTTGGCGCAAGTGAATGTGTGAAGGAGAGAAGACCTGACCAAGGTCACCACATTGGGGTCACAATCAGTCTTCGATGGACAGAAAGCTCTCATAATAACCTCCAACCTGGCCAATTGCAGTAATTTTTGTGTCCAAGGTGAATAAAATTGTGCGTCTGTGCGTTAGCTGCCTTGAACACGTAGATAATAGCGAGGTGAGATAGATGGCGCTGGTGGAGCAGCAAAGTTTGGCTGAAGTTCGACCTCACACTGGTGAGTGAGGCTTTGCAAGACTTGAAGGAGAGAACTAGGCTTTCTTGCAAGACACGAAGTCCTTATCTTCATTGTAAGACATGAAGGAAAGAACTAGCCTTTCTTGCAAGACATCAAGAACTAGTTTTCCTTGCATGACATGAAGGAAAGAACTAGCCTTCCCTGCAAGACATGAAGGAAAGAACTAGCCTTCCCTGCAAGACATGAAGGAAAGAACTAGCCTTCCCTGCAAGACATGAAGGAAAGAACTAGCCTTCCCTGCAAGACATGAAGGAAAGAACTAGCCTTCCCTGCAAGACATGAAAGAACTAGCCTTCCCTGCAAGACATGAAGGAAAGAACTAGCCTTCCCTGAAAGACATGAAGAACTAGCCTTCCCTGAAAGACATGAACTAGCCTTCCCTGCAAGACATGAAAAAAAGAACTAGCCTTCCCTGCAAGACATGAAAAAAAGAACTAGCCTTCCCTGCAAGACATGAAAAAAAGAACTAGCCTTCCCTGCAAGACATGAAAAAAAACTAGCCTTCCCTGCAAGACATGAAAAAAAGAACTAGCCTTCCCTGCAAGACATGAACTAACCTTCCCTGCAAGACATGAACTAGCCTTCCCTGCAAGACATGAAGAACTAGCCTTCCCTGCAAGACATGAAGAACTAGCCTTCCCTGCAAGACATGAAGAACTAGCCTTCCCTGCAAGACATGAAGAACTAGCCTTCCCTGCAAGACATGAAGAACTAGCCTTCCCTGCAAGACATGAAGAACTAGCCTTCCTGCAAGACATGAAGAACTAGCCTTCCCTGCAAGACATGAAGAACTAGCCTTCCCTGCAAGACATGAAGAACTAGCCTTCCCTGCAAGACATGAAGAACTAGCCTTCCCTGCAAGACATGAAGAACTAGCCTTCCCTGCAAGACATGAAGAACTAGCCTTCCCTGCAAGACATGAAGAACTAGCCTTCCCTGCAAGACATGAAGAACTAGCCTTCCCTGCAAGACATGAAGAACTAGCCTTCCCTGCAAGACATGAAGAACTAGCCTTCCCTGCAAGACATGAAGAACTAGCCTTCCCTGCAAGACATGAAGAACTAGCCTTCCCTGCAAGACATGAAGAACTAGCCTTCCCTGCAAGACATGAAGAACTAGCCTTCCTGCAAGACATGAAGAACTAGCCTTCCTGCAAGACATGAAGAACTAGCCTTCCCTGCAAGACATGAAGAACTAGCCTTCCCTGCAAGACATGAAGAACTAGCCTTCCTGCAAGACATGAAGAACTAGCCTTCCCTGCAAGACATGAAGAACTAGCCTTCCCTGCAAGACATAGAACTAGCCTTCCTGCAAGACATGAAGAACTAGCCTTCCCTGCAAGACATGAAGAACTAGCCTTCCCTGCAAGACATGAAGAACTACCTTCCTGCAAGACATGAAGAACTAGCCTTCCCTGCAAGACATGAAGAACTAGCCTTCCCTGCAAGACATGAAGAACTAGCCTTCCCTGCAAGACATGAAGAACTAGCCTTCCCTGCAAGACATGAAGAACTAGCCTTCCCTGCAAGACATGAAGAACTAGCTTTCCCTACAAGACATGAAGAACTAGGAGGGAGTGAAACGTCGTCAATCACCATTCCCAGTCAGTGGGTTAATTGTCAGTCGCTGCAGCTATATAAACTAGGATTGTGATCCGAGTCACATGTACTATACTGCACTATTACGATTATCTAACTTCCATCTAAAGATTTTTAACCATAAACGAGTGCTCCTTTTACCTACAGAGGTATATTTTCAGAAAGTCTTCATCCGTTATACCCAGGTATACTGTTCCTGGCGAGGACAAATCAGAGTTTATTGATGATATTGAAGAACATGCAGCATAATGTAACAATCACTGGGGTTAAATGCGACCCACACCCGGGAGTACCTCACTGGGGTTAAATGCGACCCACACCCGGGAGTACCTCACTGGGGTTAAATGCGACCCACACCCGGGAGTACCTCACTGGGGTTAAATGCGACCCACACCCGGGAGTACCTCACTGGGGTTAAATGCGACCCACACCCGGGAGTACCTCACTGGGGTTAAATGCGACCCACACCCAGGAGTACCTCACTGGGGTTAAATGCGACCCACACCCGGGAGTACCTCACTGGGGTTAAATGCGACCCACACCCGGGAGTACCTCACTGGGGTTAAAGAAACTCGCATTGTTTCTAGGTTTTGCTGATGAATGAAAATCTTGTTCAGCTCTTGGGTATCTTTCTTGTGGAAACGTTTCGCCATCCCGTGGCTTCTGTAGTCCAGTACAGAGATGAATGATGGACTGAAGAAGCCACTGGTTGGCGAAACGTGCACGTCATGTTGGTATCACCATACCATTTTTCAATGTAGAGAAGTGTTCACTCTTCTGTACCTTCCCTACCTCCTCTTCCCTCCCTCACACTTCTGTCTCATCACCACCAGGCTACATCCGTAACGTTCATCACAGTTCTACCACTCTCAGAGCCCGGTCTGAGACCAAACTTCCTACTTCACTGATTATCCAGGCTGTTTCTACCAGAGACCCGCAGATATACAGAGCTATATCATAATCTTATCGAAACAGGTTATATTTCATCTAGAAAACTTACACTTTCGTTCAGACAATCTCTCCATTAGAAGTCTGAAGAATCTTGGAGCACGGATGTTGACACTGTTCTTTCACTGTACATTCGACACACCTTGTCACTGTTTATTTTACGCTGCCTCCCACGTCTCCTACCCCAGTAAGTGTCTCAGTAGAGCCTCCGTCAGCAGAGATGGTGGTGGTCATACTGTTATGTACAAGGCCAATGTTCCCAAGGCTGCTCACCTTGACCAATCTCGTGGTCACACAATGCTGTTGTTGCATCATTAGTGGACAGTCGATACAAGTTTCACTCTTGCTGTAACTCCCCAAGTAACTCACTCCACTAGAGCTCACTCATTCAAGTAACACTCTACCAGGGCTCATTCATTCCTCGTCTCACTCACTCAAGTAACTCACTCCATCATGCCTCGTCCCAACTGCCTCAAGTTCTCACAACTACTGAAGCATTAAATAAATCAGGTCAAACGCACATATGAAAGCTCAGGCTTCCACTTGAAAACTAAAAACCACAACACCGTGAATGAAGCAATTTACAACCTACAAATTAGAAATTAACCTTTATATGACATTACGGCCAGTTCTGGCCAATGATCGATAGATATCAGACATTATATATATATATATGAATGATCCACTGGGATGCCAGGAAGTATTCCTTTAATCTGAGGGTGGTAAATGGAATGATGTCGAAGTGGTGAAGGCAGACTCCATACATAGTTTTAAGAGCAGGTATGATAAAGACTGCGAGGCTAGGAGTGAATCGGGCAAGCAGTCAGTAAAGAGACGGGACCAGGAGCTAAGACTCTACCCCTGCAACCACATATAGATGAGAACACATGAACATCCGGAAGTATTTCTTCAGGATAAGAGTGGTAAAGAAGTGAACTTCATTGCAAATTATCACCGTAACTTCAAACACGGGGCCAATCTCCAGCTGAAAAAAATCCGGTGCACAAAACTAGCATAATTTCATTCAGCAGAAGTAGCAATTGTGTTGCGTATACACAAGCCAGTGTTACGTGTACACAAGCCAGTGTTACGTGTACACAAGCCAGTGTTGCGTGTACACAAGCCAGTGTTGCGTGTATACAAGCCAGTGTGAGCGTCGTACTGACGTGACTGTTGTGCTCGCTACTCCTCACTTAACTATCTATATTAACAAAACCGTGTTCGAGGCCGCTACCACCCACTAATACTGAGTAGTGCTTTCCTGCGTTGACACTGCCCTCAGCACCCAGCCACACCTGCTGTGTTGACACTGCCCTCAGCACCCAGCCACACTTGCTGTGTTGACACTGACCTCAGCACCCAGCCACACTTGCTGCGTTGATACAGCACCCAGCCACACCTGCTGTGTTGACACTGCCCTCAGCACCCAGCCACACCTGCTGCGTTGACACTGACCTCAGCACCCAGCCACACTTGCTGCGTTGATACAGCACCCAGCCACACCTGCTGTGTTGACACTGCCCTCAGCACCCAGCCACACCTGCTGCGTTGATACAGCACCCAGCCACACCTGCTGTGTTGACACTGCCCTCAGCACCCAGCCACACCTGCTGCGTTGATACAGCACCCAGCCACACCTGCTGTGTTGACACTGCCCTCAGCACCCAGCCACACCTGCTGCGTTGATACAGCACCCAGCCACACCTGCTGTGTTGACACTGCCCTCAGCACCCAGCCACACTTGAATAATAGACAAATCACAACGACAGAGTGAGAGAACAGATTCACCATTGGAGGAACATGGAACACGAATGGAACACACATCTGGCCTTGAAAGTGCTAGGAAGCGCTAAAGTCTAACGAGCAAGGGAACGCCATAGAAATGAAAGACTTGTCTTCAAACTGAAAATTTGGTGGCCAAGAGCTGGTAATCGTCAGTAAAGCACAGAGTTTAACGACCCCTCCCACTACCACTCTAACTTCCTAAACCATAACAGATTCAATTACTTTCAAAAATTACCTTAACCCCGGAACTTGCAGGTTATGTGAATGTTGAATTACTTTACCTGTTACACTGTGAGAGGTTCTTGTTGAACGCTGGGAGGGGGAGGGGGAAGACGAGAGGGAGGAGGGAGAGGGGAGACGAGAGGGAGGAGGGGGAGGGAAGGAGAGCAGGAAGGTAGAAAGAGAGGGTGGGAGGAAGGAAAGGAGGGACGGAAGGAGGAGAGACATCATAGGGTAGGAGTTGGGAATTAAGTAAACAAAGAAGGGAAAGAAGGAATTTTATAATATACAGAAGACTTGGACTTATGAAGGTCATGCAACACTATGTAATAAAGGTTGACACAGTCATATACACAAACAACACCCGCAAGTCTAACCTCGGTCTCATGGTAATACAACACTGTTTACACAAACTTCAATAAAACAAAATATTTCACACTTAAAATATCCCACAACAGCTAAACACTTTCACCTCTTAAAAAATCAAAATATTCATATTAAACGTCTCATAATGTCCCGGAGATCCCTGCGGGTAGCCCATTGATTAGAAGTGCACTAGTCTTACGAGCAAGTCACAGTGGTCAGTATCAAGACCGTGCAACATATACACTCAATCTTCCATCACTGAGAAGTGATAATCTGACTAGTTTTTTTTTTTTTTTGAGAGAAAAGGCTGGAACACCCATGACCTGTCGAATCCTAAGGACTAATTTCATTCTTTCCCTGTATGGAACACCAGTCTCAACGAGCAGTACATATATTAATGCATCCACAGAACAAAGTGGTTTTTAAGCAAATGCGACCAGCCGGGAATCAAACCCGGGACATTTAGCCCGGCTCCTGGGAATCATGTTATATAGCAGAGCTCACGGGGCCTGCCACATCACAAGGACATGACAATGAATGAGGTCCAGATGACCACCACAGCCAGGGTTTAATACAGCAAACTTGGTATAAGAGGCTTCACCTCGGCACCAGTCTGATCATTACCCACAAGCACAACCCAGGTACCAACACACTTCCTGGTGCCAGGCTTGGAGACAGAACTGACATCACTTCTGCTCAACCACACTATGAAGTGCTGTACACCGTACCAACAAGCATATCTGATAGCATCCAAGGATGGTAAAAAACTAATTCCCTGACAGGAAACGCACTCACGACTACAATCCATAAAGATAAACTACAACTAAACATGTAAAAATGTTAACAATAACTATTCATTTTCAGCGCGAAAAGATCAGCATCTTGCCAGGGTAAAAACATTTAAGCAGCTTATAAATCAGGGAACGGCATACGTGAAGGGTGTTAAAGAGGTCAACGCCACCCACGGCCCGGACCCTGGCCAGGCATCGCGGTGAATCAGGGCCTGAACAACCAGGCTGTTACTGCTGGCCACACGCAAAACTACGTACAAACCACAGCCCGGCTGGTCAAGTACTGACTTTAGGTGCCTGTCCAGCTCCTTGCCTCTTGGGTAGGGGCTTGAATATACGGCAAGTCAGCAATTTGTTTGCAATCCTGCTATTACGATTTCGCGAGTCATTTAAGAGGTTTGTTTGGCACTGTTATGAGAGGACAGTAGTACTTCTGAGGATGGTTCGTGTGTGCACCAACTTGCACCCAGACATGACTGGTTGGTGTCTAACAACGTACAATGAGGCACAGTAACGAGACTGAGTGACACACCAGATCGGAGGAGACAGATAATGGTATTAATATTCCCAAGATGATGACTCGTGCCTGTGTGATGCCTGACCCACATTCTCTAATCTCTGCACGACCCACTGACTTTCTTTTTCTCCGCCACTTCCTCTCTGGGTGCCTTTATTGTCGCAAGTCTTCATCTCTGCCTCGATAATTACTGTTTGTGTAAGCAAACGATGGGCGCGGTTCCCTGAGGCGTGCTTTATGCACCACCAACTGCTGCTAACCACAGTAACTTGTGCACCATTATATATATATATATATATATACATGTATATATATATATATATATATATATATATATATATATATATATATATATATATATATATATATATATATATATATATAGTATGTATGTATCGTGCCGAAAAGATAAAACTTGCTATTTTGGCTTAAATAGCAACGCTCTTCTTGCCGAATAAGGTTAGTGAAAATTTGTGTATGTAATAATTTGGCAAAAATCATTCCGAACCTAACGAAAAAAATATATTTCATTGTGTTTGTTTATTATTAAATTATTGTAAATTTATCTAAATTATATTTAGTTGGATTAGGCTAAAATAAATTGCGCTTGTTATAAGGTTAGGTAAGTTTTCAAAGGTTCTTTTGGTGCAAAATTATAAATGTTTACATTAACATAAATGAAAAATATATATCTTTAAACGTACAAGAGAAAATTTTAGAAAGGGCTTAAATTTAAACGAGTTCTTGCTAATTGATCAGTTTTACATACATATGTATATATATATATATATACACACACGTATGCTTGTGTTTTTACAATTGTGTAAGCACGTGTTAATGTTAAAATTAAGTGTATGGGTTGTAGGTGTAATTTCACACAAGACTTCCCTTCCATGGTTCATCGGTATTTCCGGCAGCGCTTCACCGTTACCAGTCACTATAGTCTAGTCTGGGTGTTTCTATATCACACACTATATATGGTATTGTGATGCCACTATAACACACGCTATGTATGGTATTGTGACGCCACTATAACACTATGTATGATTAGGGACTAGTCCCTCTAGGATTTTCCAGGTTTAGATTATAATGTATCCCTCTCGCCTGCGCTCCAGTGAGTACAAGTCAAGTACTTCCAGGCGTTCCCAGTAGTTAAGGTGTTTGATGGAACTTATAGGTGCAATAAAGGTTCTCTGTACATTCTCTAGATCTGCAGTTTCACCTGCCTTGAATGGAGATGTTAATGTACAGCAGTATTCCAGCCTAGAGAGAACAAGTGATTTAAAAAGGATCATCATTGGCTTGGCATCTGTCTTGAATGTTCTCATTATCCATCCTATCCTGTGTAATAATAATGAAACGGAAAATAAAAAGGAAATACCAATAAAGATTATAAGATTACCACCTCATGTCAACAATGCAGGGAGAGAGAGTAAGGAAGAATAGCAAGAACAGGAGGGTACAAAGAAATTGCGGGGTAGGAGAAATATTACAGCCGGTTACAAAGAGAGAACAATTTACAAAAATTTAGGAGTGATTTAAGTTTAAGAGGTTGAGAAAGAGCACAGCGGCTGTGTCAACTACAATAGGGCTGCAGAAGGTGAAACCTGTGAGAACGGCTAAAAATAAAATGATGGAGAGTAGAAGAGATTGATGGGCAAGATTTGGATGTTGCAAGCTGGTGTAGCAACTGCAAGACACTGAAAAGTGTGACGGAAGGAATAAACACTCCAGCATTGTACTTTACAGTGAAATAGTACAAGAACAAAACTGATACCACCAACAGCTGAGAACAATGTGAATAAGACAATGGTACACAGTACCAACAGGTTGTTAAGACACGTGTGCAACAGTTATGTATCTTTATTCCGAAACGTTTCGCCTACACAGTAGGCTTCTTCAGTCGAATACAGAGGTAGTAGAAGCAGTAGAGATGTAAAGACGATGTAATCAGTCCATCACTCTCAAACGCGTAGTTTTGAGGTGGTCAGTCCCTCAGCCTGCAGAGTTCTGCTCCATAGTCTGGAACAGTGTGAAGCTGATGCATCAGTACGGAGACTTGTATACTGTCAAGGTGAGGCGGAGAAAATCTTGATTACATGATCTTTGTATCTCTACTGCATCTGCTGCCACCTCTGTATTCAACTGAAGAAGCCTACTGTGCAGGCGCAGCTGTTACACACGTGTCTCATCAGATGGGAATAATCTAAGTTGTAACCAAGGCTCGGAGTCTTACCACGACTTGCTGCAATTACATTATTTATACCTAGTATAATCTTATTGTAATATTTTATCAACCAAGTTAATATCGTGAACGACTTACCCAGTATTTGCTCTGAAATGGAAAGTCTTGTATTATTATTATGGGAGCGCTAAACCCGTAGGTTTATACAGCGCATGTAGGGGGGATGGGAGGGTCAATTCAGGGAATTGGATCTGCTCCAATTCCCTAGATCAAGAGCCCCTCACCAGCGTAAAGGACCCTCCCTTGAGGGGTATAAAGTCTTATAGCATCATACAAGTGGCGCCAGCCAATGACTACCTCCCGGGGACACAAACTACGTACTGCATATATTAAGTGTATTACCCAGCATCATAACTGCCTATCATCACAATATTTATGACGCCAGACAAAACTACAAAGAATATGGTTACAAATGTGTAATTACAAATTTGGTTTAAGTACAAAGAAAGCCACTATCATGCCGGGGCATTTCGGGCACACTAATCCTAGTACATAATAAGTACTTAAATCTAGACAACTACTCAAACTGTTACATTATATAACAGCACAAATTTAATATTAGTCTATTAAACCTGTACCCTAGTTCACACACAGTTAACACAAAAAAAATAGTCTTAATTAATAAAGTCATTTATGGTAGAGTAATGAGGTGTGCATAAACTCAGAACTGTATCTGGGTGGCAACACCAGCGAATCAAGGAGGTCCGTCTGCCATGCCCACTACCACATACGTACCCCGCTACGCCACCACAACATTCGCATGTGTTAGACACCACCGTCTACTATCATTATTACTCGTGCATACATTTGATACAGGGGCTGGCACCAGCAGCACGACGGGTGGTAACCTTGAGGTGTGCTAGACACAGGTGTGCTAGCGGAGGGGTGCTGCATGGTAGTGGTGTGACACATCTGCCATGTATCCTTACCAGTGATATGTTCGTGACAGATTTCTAGGGCTTTTTCAACACCAACATCAGTGAACACACTCGAAACATCAACAAAAGTCACCAGAATCACCAGATTGATGAGGAAAGATGGTCTATCATAATATATGATCATTCTCTCCATACCAGTGACTCGGTGACACCAGCTGTCTGACTAATACTGCCTTGTCTACCTCACACCAGGTGCACCGACTAATGCTGACAGCTGCTCTGACTAATACTGCCTTCGCCTTGTCTACCTCACGCCAGTTGGACATCGAGCGCACGCTACATGAACTACAGGAAGACAAACTAAATTACGGTCCTGATTTCTAAGGCATTTCCTGTTGCTCATTTTGAGACTAATGATCCCCAGAGACTGGTATCAGGACACTGCTTCCTGTATCTCTTTGCCAGATCTCTTACTAGTGGTAAGTGACCTACCAGCGTCTATAAAATATAGTTAATAAGTTAGAGACATGTGCAACACTTGGGTATCTTTACCGTGAAACATTTCGCCACACAATGGAATACCGAGAAGAATGGATAAACATCAACCATTCTTCTCTGGACTGGACTGAGGAAGACACTGTGTGGCGAAACGTTTCCACAAAAAGGACACGCAAGTGGTTCTCCAAACCATTTATGTACACAAAATATAGTTACTATGTGTAGAAGAGGTCTGTGCCTGAAAAAAATTGGTTGTTTAATTCGCTCAAATTTAAGCTTAAAACCTCTTGAACAGTAACCGTGGTGACTGATTCACTTCCTGGGTTAAGTTACTGGAGGGATCAAAATTGCATTACTGGAACTAGTTGGTTGGTAAGGTTTAAAAACTGCATTAAGATAAGATTTCGTTCGGATTTTTAACCCCGGAGGGTTAGCCAGCCAAGATAACCCAAGAAAGTCAGTGCGTCATCGAGAGTCTTGTCTTATTTACATTGTGGTCCTCAATCTTGTCCCCCAGAATGCGACCCACAACAGTCGACTAACACCCAGGTACCTACTTGCTTGTTAAGTGGCGTACATGTGCTGTTATGATACACCTTACAACCTCGTCTTTCAGGACAACCATCGTTATGATATAGATGTGTGTAGGGAGATTACACAATCTTTCCCTGGATATACTTCATTGATCTGAGTACGTGTACGGGCGAAACGTTATCTAAACAGTTTCCCATTACTGCAATGTGTCTATTATATACGAGTAAAATATAATTTCGTTATTACAATACCCGTGAAAATTCGCCAAACTACTTGGAAATTAATACATTACACTGACGGATGGTAACACCAGTTACTTGAGGCTGACCTCGGGTCATTTTAGTAAGGATCAAGTTACATTACGATTATTTACCAAGATTAGCCGAGGTTACTAACTTAGGTTTAGAAAATATACATTTTTTTTTAATAACTGTGTTCGTTTGATCGATCCTACCTAAAAGTCCATGTATATTATATATACAATGTATATATATAATTTATTTTACACACGCATATATATACACGCCTGTAGAATTATGTCTCCTAGCGTATTTACACCATGAGGTGTATATCTATGTATATATGCCAAGAGTAGACTTAAATCCCTACCTTAGGGATTAAAGTATTTTTGACTGGTGATGAACAGGTTACACGAAGTCTTAATGAGCCTCGTGAGGCTGCCAGGGCTTAAACCCTCATTAATCACTCAACTTACCTGGTGTTGTAGATCACTGTTGTCCCAGGTTAAACGTTCCCAGTCACCAGCACAGTAATGACTCGGATATCCGTTAAAAACAGTTAAACTATTCAAAAAGCACTTTACTCAACGACTTGTAACGTTGCTTCGTTTGTATCAGTTCACGCGCACACTCGTTAATCCACTACAAACAAACGTTGAACACAAGTTTCATCCCTTCACGGAAGGTCGAGGTAACAAAGGAAGGTTCTCACAGGAGAGTGAAGAGCGAGGCAGTGAGGTGCTCACTCTACGACCACCGCAGACACAGTGACGGCCACCACGCAGGTGGTGTCTGCTGCTGCTGCTGTTGCTGTTTCTGCTGTTGTTGTTGATGGAAGGGTTAGCTGGGGTGGGCGGGGGAGGAAGATCCGGTGCCTGGGGGCTTCATGAAGACGAGAGAGGTGGAAAAGTAGCACTAGAGGTGACCTCTAGCGCACTTGGGAGAAGTATTAGACTAGCAACCTTAAGGACCCGAGTTTGATTGCAGGGCGTGTCAGCGTATTAGAAAAGTCTGTGCTCGACTACCAGTAAATAAGTACCTGAGTGTTTGTAGGCTGTTGTGGGTGGCATCCTACGACGGTAGACTAGAGGTAGAATGAATTGAAATGATATGGGAGTAGGAGAAAGAGGGGAGAACCCCTCAAGGAAAGTTTATTGATGCTTGTAAGGGGCTCTTGATCCACTGAATGACTACGGGTTTCACGCTTCCCTCTAAATACACTACCACTACAAAAATTACTACTACCACTATTGCTGCTGCTACTAATAAAAATAATAATGAAGGATGCGAAGGAAGCGCCAGAGTAGATTTTATTGGCACTGTGCGAGTTGTAAATGATCTCTGTATCTGCTCCAGCTCTGGTATCTCTTCTGCCCAGAATGGAGTCGTCAACACTAATAATAGAGAGAGAGAGAGAGAGATAAGCAATCTGAATAATGTCATTACTGGCAACATCTCCCTTGTTTTGAAAGTTCTCCTTATCCGCCAGTCATTTTCCCGGCTTTCGTGACATTTGCCTTGTTGTGTTCTTTGAATGAAAGGTCAACTGACCCAATTCTTTCACAGGTTCATTTTGTTGCATCTGATGATCTTGCATTTTGTATACAGTGTGCCTTTTTTGTTCTTCATTATTTCCATATCTAAGCAGCTGGAACTCCTCACCACTGAGCGTCATGTTCTCCACTGCTCACTGCAAGACTGTTCATATATTCTTGCAAGTTTTCTGGGTCTTCTACCAAGGTTATTTTCACGCTTATTTTAGTATCTGCAAATGATGATACGAGTAACGAGTGTTATTATGTGTCTGCTATGAGAATAATAGAGGCGCCAGGACCGTGCCTTGGGGTACTGAGTTTTATTTTATTTTTTATTTTGCTAATGCTGGATTTTGCTCTGTTTTATTTTCATAAACTTGAATATACATTTGCTTTTTTCCCTGTTATACCTATCGCCCTCATTTTATGTGCAATCACCTTATGGTCACTTTTATCAAAATCAGTGTATACAACATCAGTGTTTTGATTTTTTTTTCCAACGCCTCCGTAATTCTGTCATAGTGGTTCAGTAGTTGTGACAAGTATAATCTCCCAGCTCAAAATCCATGCTGGTTTAGGTTGTGCAGGTTGTATTGCTTCATAAAGTTAATAATTTGGCGTCTCATCACCCTTTTCAAGATTTTTATATGGGATGTTAGGCTACTGGTCTATAATTGTTTGCTACCGCTCTACCTTCCTTGTGCATAGGAGCTGTGTCTATACTCCTTGTGACCTCTGGGATTTGAACCAGAGTTAAGTTCTTTCTTCAATTACATACTGAATGTTCGTGCCAGCGGCAGTTTGCATTTCTCTGTAAACAAGGAATCCCATGAATCAGGTCCAGGTGCTGCACGATTGGTTATATCTTCTATTTCTCTTTCGAATTCTGCTGATAGTACTTGTGATAAATAACAAACTCTATTTCTACACAGAGTGGCTTACAATTGATTCGTACACGGGGACATTATTGACATACTCTACAGAAAGCCCCTGGTTATGCAGAGCATTAGAGGCAGCCTTAAAATAAACTAATAATTAGTACTTATAACTTATAACTGCTACAGTCAGCTATACTATGTGGCCTTCAGAGGTAACGGGACAAAATCTTCAGTTCTCCACCCGGCTTTCGTATTGATTCTTATTGGTATTATGAGACGAGATACGTGCAACAATGGTAATTGAAAAACAATGTAAGTGATTATGAATGAAGTAAGGAACAGTAGAGGAACCAGATAAGTGATAATGAAAGAAGGTGGCAAGGAATAATGAAGGGAAACATAAGTGGTAATGAAGGAGTAAGAGAACAGTGATAAGGGAGGACAACAGATAAATGATAATGATGGTAGATGAAGAAGATAAGGAAAGGGAGAAAGAAGAGAACACAAAGTGTTGAATGGTGACACAAGAGTGAAGAAGAGTGTGTTAACCTGAGCCAGAGTGACAAACACACAATGTGACCTCTACACCATGTGTATAACCCACTGTGACATCTATACCATGTGTATAACCCACTGTGACATCTACACCATGTGTATAACCCACTGTGACTCTACACATGTGTATAACCCACTGTGACATCTACACCATGTGTATAACCCACTGTGACATCTACACCATGTGTATAACCCACTGTGACCTCTACACCATGTGTATAACCCACTGTGACATCTACACCATGTGTATAACCCACTGTGACATCTACACCATGTGTATAACCCACTGTGACCTCTACACCATGTGTATAACCCACTGTGACATCTACGCCATGTGTATAACCCACTGTGACATCTACACCATGTGTATAACCCACTGTGACATCTACACCATGTGTATAACCCACTGTGACATCTACACCATGTGTATAACCCACTGTGACATCTACGCCATGTGTATAACCCACTGTGACATCTACGCCATGTGTATAACCCACTGTGACATCTACGCCATGTGTATAACCCACTGTGACATCTACGCCATGTGTATAACCCACTGTGACATCTACACCATGTGTATAACCCACTGTGACATCTACACCATGTGTATAACCCACTGACATCTACGCCATGTGTATAACCCACTGTGACATCTACGCCATGTGTATAACCCACTGTGACATCTACACCATGTGTATAACCCACTGTGACATCTACACCATGTGTATAACCCACTGTGACATCTACACCATGTGTATAACCCACTGGACATCTACACCATGTGTATAACCCACTGTGACATCTACCCATGTGTATAACCCACTGTGACATCTACGCCATGTGTATAACCCACTGTGACATCTACCCATGTGTATAACCCACTGTGACATCTACACCATGTGTATAACCCACTGTGACATCTACACCATGTGTAAACCCACTGTGACATCTACACCATGTGTAAACCCACTGTGACATCTACACCATGTGTAAACCCACTGTGACATCTACACCATGTGTAAACCCACTGTGACATCTACACCATGTGTATAACCCACTGTGACATCTACCCATGTGTATAACCCACTGTGACATCTACCCATGTGTATAACCCACTGTGACATCTACACCATGTGTATAACCCACTGTGACATCTACACCATGTGTATAACCCACTGTGACATCTACACCATGTGTATAACCCACTGTGACATCTACACCATGTGTATAACCCACTGTGACATCTACACCATGTGTATAACCCACTGTGACATCTACAACCATGTGTATAACCCACTGTGACATCTACACCATGTGTATAACCCACTGTGACATCTACACCATGTGTATAACCCACTGTGACATCTACACCATGTGTATAACCCACTGTGACATCTACACCATGTGTATAACCCACTGTGACATCTACACCATGTGTATAACCCACTGTGACATCTACACCATGTGTATAACCCACTGTGACATCTACACCATGTGTATAACCCACTGTGACATCTACACCATGTGTATAACCCACTGTGACATCTACACCATGTGTATAACCCACTGTGACATCTACACCATGTGTATAACCCACTGTGACATCTACACCATGTGTATAACCCACTGTGACATCTACACCATGTGTATAACCCACTGTGACATCTACACCATGTGTATAACCCACTGTGACATCTACACCATGTGTATAACCCACTGTGACATCTACACCATGTGTATAACCCACTGTGACATCTACACCATGTGTATAACCCACTGTGACATCTACACCATGTGTATAACCCACTGTGACATCTACACCATGTGTATAACCCACTGTGACATCTACACCATGTGTATAACCCACTGTGACATCTACACCATGTGTATAACCCACTGTGACATCTACACCATGTGTATAACCCACTGTGACATCTACACCATGTGTATAACCCACTGTGACATCTACACCATGTGTATAACCCACTGTACATCTACACCATGTGTATAACCCACTGTGACCTCTACACCATGTGTATAACCCACTGTGACTCTACACCATGTGTATAACCCACTGTGACATCTACACCATGTGTATAACCCACTGTGACATCTACACCATGTGTATAACCCACTGTGACTCTACACCATGTGTATAACCCACTGTGACCTCTACACCATGTGTATAACCCACTGTGACCTCTACACCATGTGTATAACCCACTGTGACCTCTACATGTGTATAACACACTGTGACCTCTACATGTGTATAACACACTGTGACCTCTACATGTGTATAACACACTGTGACCTCTACATGTGTATAACACACTGTGACCTCTACATGTGTATAACACACTGTGACCTCAACGTGTGTATAACAACACTTGACAATAGTTCTCATCTATCAAACTATTTATAATGAATCCATATATGAAGAGACTAATGTATTTACCCTCTCCTCTCTCTTCCCCCTACCTCTCTCTCTCTCTTTCTCTTCCCCACCTCCTCTCTCTCTTTCTCTTCCCCCACTCTCTCTCTCTTTCTCTTCCCCCACCTCTCTCTCTCTTTCTCTTCCCCACCTCTCTCTCTCTTTCTCTTCCCCACCTCTCTCTCTCTTTCTCCTCCCCCACCTCTCTCTTTCTCTTCCCCACCTCTCTCTCTCTTCTCTTCCCCACCTCTCTCTCTTCCCCACCTCTCTCTCTCTCTCTCTCTCTTCCCCACCTCTCTCTCTCTCTCTTCCCCACCTCTCTCTCTCTCTTCCCTCACCCTCTCTCTCTCTCTCTTCCTCACCTCTCTCTCATTAATTGCTCACTTCCTGTGCATCTTGGTTCTCAACGTGACCTGACCTGACCCTGAGCTTCCTCTCACCCACTTCCTTCCTTCTATCTTCCTTCCTCCCTTCCCCATTTATTGCCCACATACTCCCTACCATTCCCTCCCTCTCACACCCTCTTTCATGCTCCCTTCCACACCCCAGAAACCTTCTACACCGTCCTCCCACACCAGCTACACCGTCCTCCCACACCAGCTACACCGTCCTCCCACACCTGCTACACTTTCCTCCCACACCTGCTACACTTTCCTCCCACACCTGCTACACTTTCCTCCCACACCTGCTACACCTCTCTTCCACACCTCCCTCCCATACCAGCTACATCTTCCTCCCACACCTCACTCCCACACCTCACTCCCACACCTCACTCCCACACCGTCCTCCCACACCTCTCCCACACCGTCCTCCCACACCTCTCCCACACCGTCCTCCCACACCTCTCCCACACCTTCATTCATCGTGGCAACTTTCTCAACAAACATCACAACAATAACGCAGTACATTCTCTCCTCAGGATATCAACGAGTGAAAAAACAACGATAATTGTTAAACAAAGGAAGGAAGGAGCTGATGAAAAGGAAGGGAGAGGGAGGATGACAAAAACGGTTCCCTTTCGTAAGTGGTTTACTGGTAATCGCCCTTATGTATGGTGGGAGGCTATTGAGCAGTCTTGGTGCCCTGACACTTAGTGTGTTCTCTCTGCTTTTCATTGGTGGTATATTGCACCGTCTGCCAAGTCTTTTGCTTTCGTAGGGAGTGATTTATGTGTGCAGATCTGGGACCAACCCGGTGTAAATTATAATGCATCTTTCTCGCCTACGTTCTAAGAAGTACAGGTCAAGGAACTTCAAATGCTCCAGTAATTAAGGTGGTTGACTGAACACATAACTGCAGTGAAGGATTTCGGTACAGTCTCCAAATCCGTAATTGCACCTGCCTTGAAAGGGGTTGTCAGTGTACAGCAGTATTCCAGCCTAGAGAGAAAAAGTGACTTAAAGAGGGTCATCAATGGCTTGGCATCCCTTGTTTTGAAGGTTCTCATTATCCATCCTATCATTTTCCTTGCACTGGAGATAATGAGACTGTTGTGATCCTTGATAGTGAGATCCTCTGACATCTCTTTAAGTTCTTCACGGTGTTTTTTTCACTGTGATTAGAATTTGTTTTATACTTTTTTCTAGTATTTATTTCCTCAGGTTTTTCATAACTGAGTAACTGAAATTTATCCTCATTAAACATCATATTGTTTTCTGTAGTTCACTGGAAGACTTGGTTTATACCCGCTTGGAGATTTACCCTGTCCTCAGTGGATAATTAGTTTCATGCAGATTTTAGTATCGTCTGCAAAGGATGATACAGTGCTATTATGTCTGTCAGATATGAGGATGAGTAAAAGGATGGAGCGAGTACTATGCCTTGAGGACCACAACTTTTCACTGTGGAAGTCTCTGACTTAACTCTGTTTACTATTACTCTTTGCATTTTATTGATTAGAAAGTTAAAAAAAAGCAATTTACCCACTTTTCCAGGTATTCCTTTTTCCATGAATTGTGTGAGCTATTACACCATGATCGCACTTTCTGCATTCTGTTCGTCATGCAGTGCCACCAAGACCAAGTTATAGTGGTCCAGTAGTTGTGAGAAGCAGAAGCGACCTGCTCTAAACCCATGTTGCTCTGGGTTGTGCAACTGTTGGGAATCCAAGTGGTTAGCGATCTGGCTGCTCAGAACACTTTCAAAGTTTGTATCCATAGAATATTAAAGGTATATGATAGAAATTTCTTGCAGTTCTTGATGAACACGGAGTTCCATGGGTCTGGGCCTCTGGCAGAGTGCATGGCCATGTTATCAATGGCATTTTCCAAGTCCAGTTGTGTAAGCGTTGTCAGAAATTTTGCATATATTGAGAAGATTTTGAGTCTTGTTCATGAAGAAATTGTTCAGATTGTCGACCTTTAGTCTGATTAACAGCTTACTAAATACAGTCATATTGAGACATCAGTATTTCACTCATCTCACTCTTGTCATCAACATAAGTTTCATCTTATTTGAGCAACGACCTGATACTGAACGTGGTTTTGTTTTCCCAGGATTTAGCACATGAGAAGAAATATTTTAGATTTTTTTCAATGTTATTATTTTTAGCTCCTTATGTCTCTGTACGATTCATTATACTTGAGTTAAACATGATCAATTTCTGTAGCCAGTGTTTCCTCCCTCATTTCAGACAGCTTAGCATCCTTGAGAATCTCAAGCTCTGTGATTCTTCGTCTCTGCTTGTAGTGGAAGCGTCTCTCTCTAGTTTACATTTCTTCCTTTTCCTTAGTGGCATGTGCCTTGAGTATACTTCTTGTGCCACTCATATTTTCCAGGTATGTTTCATTATGGAGTCTATTTAATCCCAGTATAACTAGAGAGTATACCTGGGCTGTATAACTAAAGAGTATACCCGGAAGTATAACAAAGGAGTACACCTGGAAGTATAACATAGGAGTATACCTGTAAGTATAACTAGAGTATACCTGGGCAGTATTACAAGGGAGTATACCAGGGCAGTGTAACAAGGGATTATATCCAGGGAGTATACCAGGGCAGTATAACAAAGGAGTATACCAGGACAGTATATGGGAGAATACCAGGGCAGGATAACAAGGGAGTATACCAGAGCAGCATAAGAAGGGAGTATGACGCAAGTATAACGCACAAGGAGTGCAAAAAGGAGAGAGGAAAGTAGAGAACACGGGTTCACCTCAGGTTTATCTAGGGTTTACCTCGGGTTTATCTTAAGGCGATTTCGGGGGCCACCGCCCCCGCACCGGTCTTAGACAAGGCAAAAAGGAGAGGGCAATGGAAAGCAGGAGGGAGAGAAAGTAGGAGGGAGAAAGTAGGGAGGAAGGAAGGTAGGGAGCAATAGTAATTGATGGGTAGTATGAGGGGAGGGAGGTAGGAATCCGCAGGGCAAGAGGTAGGAAGTAGGGAGGAAGGGAGGCAGGGATGTAGTATCAGAGATTGAAGGATAGAAGGGAGATAGGAAGTAGGGAGGAAGAGGGAAATGTAGTAGAGAGCAAGAGAAGGGAGGGAGACGTAGTAGGGAGAAAGGAAGAAAAGTAAGGAGTGAGAGGCAGTAGGAAAAAAAGGAGGTAGGAAGCATGAGAGATTAAGTAAGGAGGGAAGGAGGGAACGAAATATAAAGTAGGATACAGGAGGGAGAAAATAATAGGGAGGGAGGGAGGAAGCAGGGGAGTTCACGGGTGCTGTCTCCATTCCTCAACAAGAGCTTGAAGCTTCACCTTCACTTATGTTCAACACTAGTCTACCAAGCTCATCCAGTCAGCTTCATTCATTGTTTACCTTTGCCAGTCATTCTTCCGTTTAGTGCTACCTCGTCCAGGTGTCAAGGAATCCGTCTAATCTGCCTAAGATTCACTTAGGTGGCCCGGTGGTCTGGTGGTTAGAGCTCTCGCTTCACACACGGAGGGCCCGGGTTCGATTCCCGGCGGGTGGAAACATTTCGACGTGTTTCCTTACACCTGTTGTCATGTTCACCTAGCAGCAAATAGGTACCTGGGTTGTTAGTCGACTGGTGTGGGTCGCATCCTGGGGGACAAGATTAAGGACCCCAATGGAAATAAGACAGACAGTCCTCGATGACGCACTGACTTTCTTGGGTTATCCTGGGTGGCTAACCTTCCGGGGTTAAAAATCCGAAGAAATCTTATCTTATCTTAAGTACGTTAGCTTTATCCGTACCTTAGCATGGCAAAAAAAAAAATGATTTCACCTAGCTTTATGAAGCTGATTCCAGCTTCATTTTAAAACTGTCTTGCTCCGCTTATCAGTACCTGACTGGTTGTAGTGGGCTGCTAACATCCACTCTTCCATACCCCATCCCTTTATCTTCTCTCCCATTTTCCCCTAGCTCCCGTCCCACCCACTCCTCTTCCCCTCGCTCCTCCCTTCCCATTCACGTTCACTCATGTATCACCCTCCTGTAATGTCCTAAGGTTGTCCTCACTTCACTCAGTCACAGGCTGACCTTTTCATTCATGTCTTGTAGCCTCTCACTGACTCTTTCATTCATGTCTTGTAGCCTCTCACTGACTCTTTCATTCATGGCTTGTAGCCTCTCACTGACCTTTTCATTCATGGCTTGTAGCCTCTCACTGACTCTTTCATTCATGTCTTGTAGCCTCTCACTGACTCTTTCATTCATGGCTTGTAGCCTCTCACTGACTCTTTCATTCATGTCGTGTAGCCTCTCACTGACTCTTTCATTCATGTCGTGTAGCCTCTCACTGACCCTTTCATTCATGGCTTGTAGCCTCTCACTGACTCTTTCATTCATGTCTTGTAGCCTCTCACTGACTCTTTCATTCATGTCTTGTAGCCTCTCACTGACTCTTTCATTCATGGCTTGTAGCCTCTCACTGACCCTTTCATTCATGTCGTGTAGCCTCTCACTGACTCTTTCATTCATGTCTTGTAGCCTCTCACTGACTCTTTCATTCATGTCGTGTAGCCTCTCACTGACTCTTTCATTCATGTCGTGTAGCCTCTCACTGACCCTTTCATTCATGGCTTGTAGCCTCTCACTGACCCTTTCATTCATGGCTTGTAGCCTCTCACTGACTCTTTCATTCATGTCTTGTAGCCTCTCACTGACTCTTTCATTCATGTCGTGTAGCCTCTCACTGACTCTTTCATTCATGTCGTGTAGCCTCTCACTGACCCTTTCATTCATGGCTTGTAGCCTCTCACTGACCCTTTCATTCATGGCTTGTAGCCTCTCACTGACCTTTTCATTCATGGCCTGATCCACCGGGAGGCCTGGTCAAGGACTGGGCCGCAGGGACGTTGACCCTCGGAATGACCTCTATGTAGCCTCCAGGTAGCCTTTCATCAACCTTTTCATTCATGGTTACTAGCTTTTGTAATGTGCCATGTATCATTAGCATTCCTCTCACAGGAAGGGGGGAGATAAAATACAGAGGGAGCGAGGTAGCTAATTGTAGGGAAGTAGCAAGTAGTAGAGAGGGAAGGAGGGAGGAGGTAGGAAGGTAGGTTGAAGTAGATAAGTAGGAAATAGGAGGGAAGTAGGTAAAAACTAGGAGGGGGGAGAGGAAAGGGAAGTAGAGTGTGTAGAGAGGAGGATGTAATGCAGATAATAATTGAGATAATTGGCAATATAATTAGTAAGATAACGACGCCCACAATTATTCTCCGTGGCAGTCATAACAAGGGAGTCGTCGAGCACCGCCCCTGCTTACCTCACACGACATGATCCTGCTGGATCCTTCACATCAAGAGAAATGGCCTGGTGATACAGACAACATGAGGAAAGAGACATGTACAGTTCAGGACATTTATTAGCGGAAACGTCTCGCCACTAGCGGCGAAACGTTCTTCCACTTCACATCACGCTAATACACACAGAAAAGATATAAAGGAAATTTTAACAACAAAAGTGGAACAGAGAGAACACCATAAGAATTTAGATGTGGCAAAAGAAGTATGAACAAAGAGGATATTATCCCGAGCCTCGCAAGAGAGAGTAGGACTGTGTGATCCTTTGCGAGGACAGACAAGAAGTCGACAGAAACATGGCAACTGTCAGACAACTGGAACACTACAAAAGTGATTCCGATAAACAATTAGGAAAACATGAAATAATAAGGAAGCATTGAAGATAATAAGGAAGAGAAGTAGAGTACCTAGAAATATATACAAGAGATAATCACCATGGACTCGCATGACGAATTTGGTCTCACGAATGTCCTGGATCATTATAACAAGAGTACACGAGAGGTGTAGATAACTGCGATGAAATCTGATTCCTGCTGCTAGTGCTACTATTACTATCACTACCACCGCCCTGCCCTTCAAGGGAGGAGCCTTGATGCTGGTTCGAGGCTCCATGGAAATAAACCTGACCTTCCTTCCTTGGATCGAGCATGACTGCCTCCCATTCCCCTAGGTGCACCATGATCCCCATTCCTTTAGTGTTCCCCCACCCTAATATAAAGCACCATCACCAATACTTCAACCACAGCTACTATCATGCACTGAGTGCAGCCTCACTGGTCGTCATGAAGTAGTTTCTGAACTACCCTCACCTTTCCTCTGACCACAGCCAACACCTGCGCAAAATCCAACTAAATCCAATATTTGCAAAATGCTTGTCCAGCTATTAAATGCTATTAAACATTTGTTCTCCCCCCCACTCTCAGTGATCTGTTCCACTGACGTACTCAGCTTTTACATAGCACGTCCTGGGTTACCGAGTCAGCCTTATCAGACTTCAAGCCACACTGACAGTCTCTAGACTTTTGCAGACTTTCACATCCTTCCCAGTGTTGAGAGGGATACTGTTCAACGTGCAACCATAAAAAAACATAAGCTTATCAAATTCCTAATCTACACAAGATCGCATTTAGTCATGTCTAATATGGATGACAAGCGTAAACCAGCTAACTTAAATCACGAGTTTGCTAAATCTCAATAATTCTTTAATTGTTACTCTGTAAATGGGAACATTCATATAAACATTTAGGATGGCAGAATGTGTGTTTATAATGAATGAGTTAATAGTGTGATCACTGTCTTCCAGTTTCTCTGCTGCCTCGCATGACTGGACGAGGTCACACTCAGTGGTCACAAGAACCACTATGTTATTCCACTTGTTTTGCTGACGTGACCACTTGTGTTGGGAACAATCCTTGATCACCACGATAGGTCTGCTAGTTTCTTGTTCCTTAACAGATATTCCAGTTTATATTAGAGGAATTATAGCCATTACTAGTATTAATTAAAAATTTAATTTCGTCTCAAACGACTGTTTTTTATCGACTGTTTGGGAAGACGGAAATAGAGCATGAGAAATGATGGGTAGACTGCATCTTACTGGCTGTCAGGAATCATTTGACACAGTAGCACAGGTTGCTATATAAGGTTTAAGAGCAGGCTTTGGTAGAGGACTACCTGGAGAACAGACAGCAAAAGTTAATGGTAAGGAGGTAGTGGATTGGGCACGGGGGATGAGTAGGGTCCCCCAAGCATCAGTGCTTGTACCCCTGCTCCAAGAAGACTTAACAAGGCTGCAAACATTCTTAAGAAAGTGGTTACTCGAATTCAATCCTGAAAATCACAAATTAATGAGAATAGGAGAGAGTGAGAAGACCAGACACAGTACAAAAAAGTGTGAAGCTGCATCTATTGTTGTATGAGAGCTATGTACTAGTGGTCACGCGTCTACTCTTGAAGAACACTGGCATACACAATACTCAACCAGGCAAAACCCAACCTACCTCACAATACAGGAATCACGTGACCTCATTGTCCACCTAACTTCATCTCAAATAAGTCTCACTTGCATTTTTTCAGGTCACTGTGTCTCACCCCACTTTCTGCCTAACAGAATTGCGGCTAGCCAGGATTCGATCCTGCGTCACCATGTCCAGCCCTGTGAGAAAAGGACAATGTAAGTATCACTATCCACTGGACCAACAAGAGAATTGTTGGTCCAGTGGATAGAGTGATGCGTACATTGTCTTGTTCGCACAGGGCTGGGCATGGTGACGCACGATCGAATCCTGGCTAGCCGAAGTTCTGTTAACGATTCAAAATCACTTGTTTCGTGATTTCATTAATTATACATGTCGTGCCGAATAGGTAAAACTTGCTATTTTTGGCTTAAATACCCACGTTCTTCTTGCCTAATAAGGCAAACGAAAATTTGTTTATGCAATAATTTCGCAAAAATCATTCTGAACCTAACGAAAAGAAATATATTTTATTGTGTTTCTTTATTATTAAATTATTGTAAACTTATCTAAAATATATTTAGTTGGATTAGGCTAAATTAAATTGCGCTTATTATAATAAGGTCAGGTAAGTTTTCTAAGGTTCTTTTGGTACAAAATTATTACTTTTTACATTAAACATAAATGAAAAAAAACATATATCTTTAAACGTATAAGAGAAAATGTTAGAAAGGCCTTAATTTTAAATGAGTTCTTGCTAATTGACAAGTTTTACCTATTCGGCACGACATTAATACACGCTATTTTCAACCTGTGTGTGTTAGGAGTCATCAAGGTCCCATGACAGAAACGTTTTCTAATAAATATATGGTAATGTTTACTGACGTGTCTTTCTAAATTAAAGTAGTACAAAAACCAGAAGGTTGTACTATTTATTTAGCTCTCAAAATAAAAATAAAAAACTTTTGATAATAATTCCTCATAAAACATACTTTGTCAAAAAATAATAAAGAACAATCTATGTGATTTTATGAGTTACTTTCTGTGCACGAAGCTTGAGAAGAGTCAGATGATAATGTCATCATGGGGCAAGTCAATAACAGGGCGCCACAAAGAGCATACAGCACCGGGAGCAACTGTCCAACCCTTAAATATCTCTTATCTTTTACGTCGTTACTGTATGCCCAGCTGGGTTCATATTTGGCGCCATGCTGGTGCTGCTACATATAGGTCTACCCAGCTCAGCCTGCACCCTGCCATTTTTTTTTCTATTACAACCGTTTAAAAAAAATGGTTGTAATAGACCATAATTTTTAAAGGGGTGGACCGGTAAGCTAGCGGAAGGCCTCGGTCAGATGACCAAAAGCTCCAACGGCGGGTCATCATCTGACTAAGACCCGCGTCAGGAAACACCTGTCCAGTGTCCTGACGAACCTACCCTAACCTGCACCCTGCCTCACTCAGGCAGCCGACGTCGCTCAGGAAACAAGTCTACACCGTCACTCTCCCCCGGGCATGGCTCTCCGGGCCTGGGCAAATCACTCATCCTGGGGCACATTATAACTCCCTGATGCTTCTTTTTATTATTACAGCACAGTAGATATAGTTAACACAATCGTCAGCATGACTACTGAATCCTACCAACAGATTACCAGATATCAATTACTGTATTACTGAGAAATAAAATGTCATTCAAAACATCAGACAGTATCTAAACTTGTACCAATTCTGGGGAAGAGAGAAGTGAAAGCTATATACCTGTTTATTAATTATGCAAAACTGTCAGATAAACAGACAATCGAATGACAGCATCAACTTAAGCGAGATTCTCAGGTAGATTAAACAGATGAGGGCAAACACCTGGCGATGGATCTCAGTTTAGAAAAAAAAGTGTCAATGAGGAAGAGAGTGGAAAGCAGACTATCACAACATAAACTGTGATCAAATCTTAAGAAGACAAGGTAGAGAGGAACCGTATGTGGGCGGTAACTACAGTAATGTTGCAAATGATGATATCAATGTAATCTGTATCCTGAAGCCGAGTTAGTTACGATATCTTAACAATATAGACGATGACATGTTAAACTTACTGTTTACATGGCATGTTAGACCCAAGATGCTGTGACAAACTGACGTAAACACGCAAACAATAACACAAAATATTAGATTAAGAAACATGAGTTATGAAGAGTAATCAAAGACACTGATAAACCGTAAAAGATGTAATGTTGGTTAATGAGATTTAAAGACTGTAAACACTAGGCTCATGAAGCCTACATGTAACCTTTTCACCACCAGACTAAAATAATTTAATGTCTAAAATAGGGATTAATTAAGGTAAACTCAGAACATATACACGGAGTGAAATACACCTCTCAGTGTATATGTTCCTGTGTTGTGACACTCAGTGGCTGATATATACATGATCTACTAGTGTTGTGACACTGTGGCTGATATAGACATGATCTACTAGTGTTGTGACACTGTGGCTGATATAGACATAATCTACTAGTGTTGTGACACTGTGGCTGATATAGACATGATCTACTAGTGTTGTGACACTGTGGCTGATATAGACATGATCTACTAGTGTTGTGACACTGTGGCTGATATAGACATGACCTACTTGTGTTGTGACACTCTGTGGCCGATATAGACATGAGCTACTTGTGTTGTGACACTCTGTGCCGATATAGACATGAGCTACTTGTGTTGTGACACTGTGGCCGATATAGACATGAGCTACTTGTGTTGTGACACTCTGTGGCCGATATAGACATGAGCTACTTGTGTTGTGACACTCTGTGGCCGATATAGACATGAGCTACTTGTGTTGTGACACTCTGTGAAGGTATTATGTAAATTCTGTAATGTTAAGTGGGCGACACTTATACTCAGTCTTTAGAGACAATAACTTTTCATTGGTAACATCATAATAGCAAAAAACTTAAGCAACTGTAAGATCAAAGGAGATATAATAAGACAAAAGAAAAACCTTTAGGACTTAATGAAAAGGACAAGAGATATGATAAGACAGGAAAATCTCTGGAACTAAACAATAAGGACAAGAAATATCATAAGACAGGAAATTCTCTGAACTAAACAATGAGAAGGACAGGAGATATCGTAAAAATAGGAAAATCTCTGAGACATAATTAACAATGAGAAGAAGAGGACGTCGTTATATATTGTGAAAGAAGCGGTGGAAAAATGATTGCAGGAAGTATTTCTTTCAAAGTAAAGTAGTTGACGAGTGGAATCAGCTGCTAGAGTGTGCAAAAACTATGGCAAGGTTTAAAAATAAGGATGATTAATTATGAGAAGAAGAGACTACGAGCGTAGTGCTATTACTGTAACCACATATACGTAGTTACACACACACACACGCACCTACAACCACAAATAGGTGAGTACAGACACACACACACACACACACACGCGCACCTACAACCACAAATAGGTGAGTACAGACACACACACACACACACACTAACACGCACGCATGCATGTACAACACGCCTAGTGTCTAATTGACATGTGCCTAGGACAAAATGGTAACTAACACACACATACACACACACATACATACACACACACACACACACACACACATACACACACACACACATACACACACTCACCAGGTGGTCTCTGCCACAGCACTTCCGTCAACACATACCTGGAAAAAAAACCCACAAAGGTTTAGATGAGGAAGTTCATGAACGAACATAAAACATGAATGTAATAATATCGGTTAAAAGATCTTTTATCCAACCAGAGTTTTACAAAGGTAATGTAAGGTCACAGGTAGGTAGGTGTACACACCTAATTGTGGTTGCAGGGGTCGATTCATAGAGTGTGTGTGTGTGAGAGAGATTTACCTAGTCTTCCTGTACCATCAGTTGACCTTCACTACACATCCTCCCCATCAACACAAAAAATTTCATTAACGTTTACCATTTTTTCCGGACAGTACATGACTGAACAAAGGTGTGAGTAACACTGTGGCTAAGTTCTTACTGAAGTATTTAATACATAACGTATATTTTTTACATTGGTTTTGAGAGCACACACATGTAGTACCTTATGCAGATCAACCGTAGGATAACCCAGCCAAGCCTAACACTGACGCAGTAACACGGGTTACAGAACTGTTGCATGAAGGACCCCGCTTGTTACACCTGCCCATCCTAATGTTTTGTTCTCAACATGATGAGTCTTTGTCTATCTCAAGTCTTTCTTTATCCACCAGAGAGCAAGCACTTCCTCTCACCTCAGCCAGCATCTGTCATCTCTCTCTCTCCCGTGACACACACTTGAGTTTCCTGCAGTCTAGGAATATGTAGTCCGACTGTTCTTCTCTTCTTCTGCCTGTTCTTACACTGTATGCCTGTTCTTCTCTTCCCTGCCTGTTCTTCTCTTACCTGCCTGTTCATACACTGTCTACCAGTTCTTCTCTTCCTTGTCTGTTCTTACACATTCATAGACTCAGACATAGTAAGATAATATTTATCCTCAACTGGTTGTGATTTTTGGCGAGGTTGACAGGTGTGGGTAGTGCATTGCTCCCCCAGGTTAGGTAAGATTCGTCAGAAAACAGGACAAGTGTTTTCTGAAGTGGGTCTTACTCATATGATCTCAACAATAGTACATGACTTATATTAACAAGACTTATATTAACAAGACTGTATTTACAAGTTTGCACTATGTACAGTGGTGGAATAGTAAGTGTACAACATGGCGAAACAAGAAGGCAAAAGCAAAAGCCAGAGTGTGCATCGTACTCAACCAGCAGCTCAGACAAGTCTGTCAATTCACTTGGCACAAGTGAACCACCTTGCTTCAGCTTTGGTGGGCTTGTCTGTGATTGGCCAATGAACCAAGGTACTGATTTAACTATGGGTATCCTATTGATCATTAAACACTTAGCACCCCTGTATGGGTGTGTGACATGGGTGTGTGTGTGTGTGTGTGTGTGTGTACACTCAACACTGTGTCACTCTTCAAAACGTGACTGTGGGGTCGAGTTATAGCTCATGGCCACTTCTCTGTCACAGTCAAGAGACAAACGTAGTTCATTCTTGGTCTCTTATGCCAGAGCTTCTACTTGCTTAGCGCGGGCTCTACACTGGTGCTACTTACTCGAGGACTGGCGTGACTGGCTCTGGCAGTGTGTTGAACGATGCCTTTATTAGTGAAGGCATCAGAGATAACAGTGTTGAACGACAACTTACCACAGTGAAGGTGTCAGAGATAACAGTGTTGAACGACAACTTACCACAGTGAAGGTGTCAGAGATAACAGTGTTGAACGACAACTTACCACAGTGAAGGTGTCAGAGATAACTTCCCTCGTATTGAAAGTGGCATTAAGTACCGACAAGTTGTAGATTAAGACACATAAGAACATAAGAACATAAGAAATGAGGAACACTGCAGCAGGCCTGTTGGCCCATACTAGGCAGGTCCTTCACAATCCGTCCCACTAACAGAATATTAAAGTGGGACGGATTGTGAAGGACCTGCCTAGTATGGGCCAACAGGCCTGCTGCAGTGTTCCTCCTTTCTTATGTTCATGTGCAACAGTTGTGTCTTAATCTTCAACTCGGTACTGTATATCATTTACAACATAACTGTCAGACACTGCAGCACAACGGTATCTTAGTACAGAGAACATTTTCCATTCTTCTCGCGTATCCACTAGTGGATCCCGTCCCCTACAACGTCGAGATCTTCCACCTCACCTTCGACAGTATTTAAGACTCAGTTTTCATGCTTCAGATTCATATCAATCCAGACCATGGAGCTGAACTCTTCTCCAGGCTGAGGGACTGACCACCTCAAATACTTTTTCTCCAAGGTTGATGGACTGATTACATCATATTTATTTCCCTATTTCTGCTTCCTCTGTATTTGACTCAAGACGCCAACTGAGTAGCCGAAACGTTTCATCAATACAGATATCCATCTGTTGCAAGACAACTTCCCTCAGTGAAGGTGTCAGAGATAACGACAACTTCCCTCAGATAACTGCCTCACAGGTCAGGTTTCCTCTATCACTGGATCATTATTTCTTATGTAATACTCGACCACCACGCTGACTGTGAAGGTTGTCGACACCAAGACCCGTGATTGGTTGATGCAGCTGCTGCTAAGTGAAGGGTGAGAGAGAGAGAGAGAGAGAGAGAGAGAGAGAGAGAGAGAGAGAGAGAGAGAGAGAGAGAGAGAGAGAGAGAGAGAGAGAGAGAGAACAAGTAGGTAAGTAGCAGATCAACACACACATGATCTGCTTCACAAAGCAGGCGTGCACCTCCAACCCAGCCTCTCGTGAATTTAAGAACAGCAGCAACAATAATGACAGCAGCAGTAATAATAACAGCAGCAGCAGCACCACCACCACCAGCAGTAACAACAACAGCAGCACCACCACCACCAGCAGTAACAACAACAGCAGCACCACCGACACCAGCAGTAACAACAGCAGCACCGCCACCAGCAGTAACAACAGCAGCACCGCCACCAGCAGTAACAACAGCACTACGACCACCAGCAGTAACAACAGCAGCAGCACCACCAGCAGTAACAACAGCAGCACCGCCACCAGCAGTAACAGCACCAGCACGACCACCAGCACCGCCACCAGCAGTAACAACAGCACTACCACCACCAGCAGTAACAACAGCAGCACCACCACCAGCAGTAACAACAGTAGCAGCACCAGCAGCAGTAACAACAGCAGCAGCACCAGCAGCAGTAACAACAACAGCAGCACCACCACCAGCAGCAGCAGCACCACCACCAGCAGTAACATCAGCAGCAGCACCACCACCACCAGCACCACCACCAGCAGTAACAACAACAGCAGCATCAGCACCACCAGCACCACCACCACCAGCAGAAACAACAGCAGCAGCACCACCACCACCAGCAGTAACAACAGCAGCACCACCAGCAGCAACAACAACAGCAGCAACATACATGAAACACAAAACAAACTGATTTTAAAAATTGTCACTTAAAACATTTATCAAAACCGATTTTGAAATCTAAATTTTCTACCATTTGTAGCCCAAGATGTCATGATATTGTAGCCCAAGATGTCATGATATTGTAGCCCAAGATGTCATGATATTGTAGCCCAAGATGTCATGATATTGTAGCCCAAGATGTCATGATATTGTAGCCCAAGATGTCATGATATTGTAGCCCAAGATGTCATGATATTGTAGCCCAAGATGTCATGATATTGTAGCCCAAGATGTCATGATATTGTAGCCCAAGATGTCATGATATTGTAGCCCAAGATGTCATGATATTGTAGCCCAAGATGTCATGATATTGTAGCTCAAGATGTCATGATATTGTAGCCCAAGATGTCATGATATTGTAGCTCAAGATGTCATGATATTGTAGCGCAAGATGTCATGATATTGTAGCTCAAGATGTCATGATATTGTAGCCCAAGATGTCATGATATTGTAGCTCAAGATATCATGATATTGTAGCCCAAGATGTCATGATATTGTAGCTCAAGATGTCATGATATTGTAGCCAAAGATGTCATGATATTGTAGCCCAAGATGTCATGATATTGTAGCTCAAGATGTCATGATATTGTAGCCCAAGATGTCATGATATTGTAGCCAAGATGTCATGATATTGTAGCCCAAGATGTCATGATATTGTAGCTCCAAGATGTCATGATATTGTAGCTCAAGATGTCATGATATTGTAGCTCAAGATGTCATGATATTGTAGCTCAAGATGTCATGATATTGTAGCTCAAGATGTCATGATATTGTAGCTCAAGATGTAGAATTAAACATATGCAACATCTGGGTATCTCTATTGTAGACGTTTCGCCCTCCAGTTGCTTCATCAATATAAATTCAAGGACATAATGGGAAGACTGTAGAACTACACACAAAATCTGAGGTAATCAGTCCCTCAGCCTTGGAGCTGGTGAAGAGCACCGTAGTCTTGCAGAGTCTGAAGCACAGGTATGACGTCAGGTGAGGGAGGTGTAGCAGACAAAGATATTGTCACTGGTAGGTGGGATTTCCCCAGTGGAAGTAGGTCATACCCGAGGGACGGGCCGGGAATAGTTAAGAAGGTTGTGGAGATGTCTTCTGAACCAAGATGCCATGATGTTGCAGTGTCTGACAAGTTCTACATGTATGGTATTGTATATCATACACGTAAAACCTTGTGAGAGGACATCTTCACCTTCTTAACTACTATTACTAACCCGTCCCTCGGGTATGACCTACTTCCACTGGGGAATCCCCCTACCAGTGACAATGTCTTCGTCTGCTACACCTCCCTCACCTGACATCTGACTTTTTTGGGTTATCCTAGGTTCTCTACACATATGCTGCTATGTAAGATAATCTATGTAACTGTATTTGTGTATACCTGAATAAACTTACTTGCCAGTATATAAGCACCAAACTTCATGCCTGTGCTTCAGACTTCACGACTACGGTGATATTGTAGCCCAAGATGTGATGATACTGTATCCCAAGATGTGATGATACTGTATCCCAAGATGTGATGATATTGTAGCCCAAGATGTGATGATATTGTAGCCCAAGATGTGATGATACTGTATCCCAAGATGTGATGATATTGTAGCCCAAGATGTGATGATACTGTATCCCAAGATGTGATGATACTGTATCCCAAGATGTGATGATATTGTAGCCCAAGATGTGATGATACTGTATCCCAAGATGTGTATTTTTGTTAAGCAATAACGAAAACATTAACGCTATTTTTTCCGCTAAATAAACGCATACATTTTTTTAATAGATGGGGAAATCAAACGTTTTTCTAAATACTATGTACAAATCTTCCGATTTTCTTTGTAAATACCGTATATAAAACTTCCGTGTTTTTATGAAGTTCTTTACTTCTTACGTTGATCAGTAACTATTGTAGTAAACAAAAGAAAATGTCTCCTCCCCTTTGTTTGTCTCAGTGTTGGTCTCGGGGAGGAGGGAGACAGAGAGCAGAGAGAGAAAAGGAGGAGGTGCTTCCTCTACACAATATATATGGTGTTCAAAATTAAGTTATAATTACTCTGGTTTAGTTCATTAAACAATTTACTGATTCAGGTCCAGAAATCAGTGTCATCTGAGATACTGACACATGTTTCTGAATTACTGACACATTTTCTGACATACTGACACAGCTATGATTATGAACAATTGAGAAAACTCAGTATAGAAAACTCAACCAAACTGTTTACTCTCGTTAGCTAAACGACCTATATTACTATCTGTTCCATCTATATTACTACCTATACTATCTATATTATTACCTATACTATCTACGTATATTACTACCTAAACTGCCTATATTATCTATACTTGGTTTCCATTTGATCCACTCTGAAAATATCACATTATCTGACTGATAATGACCTCTGATAGGCAACTTACACATGATAATGACCTCTGATAGGCAACTTACACATGATAATGACCTCTGATAGGCAACTTACACATGATAATGACCTCTGATAAGCAACTTACACATGATAATAATAATAATAATAATAATAATAATAATAATAATAAAAATTAATAATAATATTTTTATTTGGACATGATACAAAGGATTACATTTGGTTATTGAGATTACATGAGGTGTACATGCCAAAAGCCCCTAGTATGCAGGGCATTTTGGGCAGACCTCTGATAGGCAACTTACACATGATAATGACCTCTGATAGGCAACTTAAACATGATAATGACCTCTGATAAGCAACTTACACATGATAATGTGAAAAAAGACCCTCAGTTGTATACACCCTTTACCTTACCTTTGATATGCCTTTGATGAGTTGTGAGAGTTTTTCTACTCCCGGAGCCCGGCCATGGGCCAGGCTCATCTGGTGCTTGCCTGGTCAACCAGGCTGTTGCTGCTGGTGGCCCCACATATCCATCACAGCCTGGTTGATCTATCCAAATTCCTTTAGATTACATACTCACATATGCTAACCCATTAATGTAGATATCACATAACACAACGTGACATCACCAGTTAGGCATCATAATGAAGCATGTCATCACATAACAGTGTGACATCAGACATCATAATGAAGCATGTCATCACATAACAGTGTGACATCAGACATCATAATGAAGCATGTCATCACATAACAGTGTGACATCAGACATCATAATGAAGCATGTCATCACATAATAGTGTGACATCAGACATCATAATGAAGTATGTCATCACATAACATAGTGTGACATCAGACATCATAATGAAGTATGTCATCACATAAGTGTGACATCAGACATCATAATGAAGCACATAACATAGCGTGACATCACTAGTGTGGAGTCCTAACAGAGCGTGACCTCATAAAGTTCATAATCAGACGGGTAATCAACTTAACAGTCTGTTAACCAACAGTAAGCTTGTTTAAACTAAGCTCTTCCCGTTTTTGTTATATGTACTCTCTTCTGTTGTCTTTCATGCGGTCTCCTCTGTTTTATTTCATGTACTCTCCTGATTTTTTCTGTACTCACCTAATTTTTTTCCTGCATGTACTCTCTCCTATTTTCTTTCAAGTACTTTTTTCTGTTTTCCTTCATGCACTCACTCCTGTTTTCTTTTACGTACTCTTGTCCGTGGTATGTAGCCGTTACAGTGTCACGGCTGAAGAATGTTAAGGTCACTGATGGTGGCCTCTAATTCAGACCCCCAGCTTCCCCGCGGGGCGCAACTCACTCCAGACGTAGCAGTCATGATGACAGGATAAGCTGGGGTACACTGGGATAAGCTGGGGTACACTGGGATAAGCTGGGGTACACTGGGATAAGCTGGGGTACACTGGAATACGCTGGGGTACACTGGGATACGCTGGGATAAGCTGGGATAAGCTGGGATACACTAGAATAAGCTGGGATACACTGGAATAAGCTGGGATACACTGGAATAAGCTGGGATACACTGGAATAAGCTGGGATACACTGGAATAAGCTGGGATACACTGGGATAAGCTGGGGTACACTGGGATACGCTGAGGCAAACTGGGATACAATGGGGTACATTGGGATACGCTGAGGTACATTGGAATAAGCTGGGATACGCTTGGGTACAATGGAATAAGCTGAAATACACTGGGATACGCTGGGGTACACAGGGATAAGCTGGGATACACTGGGATACGTTAGGATACACTGGGGTACGCTGGGATACACTGGGGTACGCTGGGATACACTGGAGTAAGTTGGGTACGCTGGGGTACACTGAAATAATCTGGGATACACGGGGCTACGCAGGGATACACTGGAATACGCTGGGATACGACAACACTATTTCTATCAATAAATTCTGAGCAGAGCTGTTGTGTATTACTTTAACCGCACTACAACGTTTCGAACCCCAAACCTCACAACACTCTCCTATTCTTGTTGTCTTTCATGTACTCTCTGCTGTTGTTGTCTTTCATGCACTCTCTGCTGTTGTTGTCTTTCATGCACTCTCTGCTGTTGTTGTCTTTCATGCACTCTCTGCTGTTGTTGTCTTTCATGCACTCTCTGCTGTTGTTGTCTTTCATGCACTCTCTGCTGTTGTTGTCTTTCATGCACTCTCTGCTGTTGTTGTCTTTCATGAACTCTCTCCTGTTGTTGTCTTTCATGCACTCTCTGCTGTTGTTGTCTTTCATGCACTCTCTGCTGTTGTTGTCTTTCATGTACTCTCTCCTGTTGTTGTCTTTCATGTACTCTCTGCTGTTGTTGTCTTTCATGCACTCTCTGCTGTTGTTGTCTTTCATGCACTCTCTCCTGTTGTTGTCTTTCATGTACTCTCTCCTGTTGTTGTCTTTCATGCACTCTCTGCTGTTGTTGTCTTTCATGCACTCTCTGCTGTTGTTGTCTTTCATGTACTCTCTCCTGTTGTTGTCTTTCATGCACTCTCTGCTGTTGTTGTCTTTCATGCACTCTCTGCTGTTGTTGTCTTTCATGCACTCTCTGCTGTTGTTGTCTTTCATGCACTCTCTGCTGTTGTTGTCTTTCATGCACTCTCTCCTGTTGTTGTCTTTCATGCACTCTCTCCTGTTGTTGTCTTTCATGCACTCTCTCCTGTTGTTGTCTTTCATGCACTCTCTGCTGTTGTTGTCTTCCATGTACTCTCTGCTGTTGTTGTCTTTCATGTACTCTCTCCTGTTGTTGTCTTTCATGTACTCTCTGCTGTTGTTGTCTTTCATGTACTCTCTCCTGTTGTTGTCTTTCATTTACTCTCTCCTGTTGTTGTCTTTCATGTACTCTCTCCTGTTGTTGTCTTTCATGTACTCTCTCCTGTTGTTGTCTTTCATGTACTCTCTCCTGTTGTTGTCTTTCATGTACTCTCTCCTGTTGTTGTCTTTCATGTACTCTCTGATGTTGTTGTCTTTCATGTACTCTCTCCTGTTGTTGTCTTTCATTTACTCTCTCCTGTTGTTGTCTTTCATGTACTCTCTCCTGTTGTTGTCTTTCATGTACTCTCTCCTGTTGTTGTCTTTCATGTACTCTCTCCTGTTGTTGTCTTTCATGTACTCTCTCCTGTTGTTGTCTTTCATTTACTCTCTCCTGTTGTTGTCTTTCATGTACTCTCTCCTGTTGTTGTCTTTCATGTACTCTCTCCTGTTGTTGTCTTTCATGTACTCTCTCCTGTTGTTGTCTTTCATGTACTCTCTCCTGTTGTTGTCTTTCATGTACTCTCTCCTGTTGTTGTCTTTCATTTACTCTCTCCTGTTGTTGTCTTTCATGTACTCTCTCCTGTTGTTGTCTTTCATGTACTCTCTCCTGTTGTTGTCTTTCATGTACTCTCTGCTGTTGTTGTCTTTCATGTACTCTCTCCTGTTGTTGTCTTTCATTTACTCTCTCCTGTTGTTGTCTTTCATGTACTCTCTCCTGTTGTTGTCTTTCATGTACTCTCTCCTGTTGTTGTCTTTCATGTACTCTCTGCTGTTGTTGTCTTTCATGTACTCTCTCCTGTTGTTGTCTTTCATTTACTCTCTCCTGTTGTTGTCTTTCATGTACTCTCTCCTGTTGTTGTCTTTCATGTACTCTCTCCTGTTGTTGTCTTTCATGTACTCTCTCCTGTTGTTGTCTTTCATGTACTCTCTCCTGTTGTTGTCTTTCATGTACTCTCTGCTGTTGTTGTCTTTCATGTACTCTCTGCTGTTGTTAATTAGACATATGCAACACTTGGGTATCTTTATTGTGGAAACGTTCGCCACACAGTGGCTTCATCAGTCAATACAGTAGAAGGTATAAGGAGAGAGATTTGGTTATCAGTCCTCGGCCTGAGTCATGTGTCAGTCCATCAATCTTGTTGGAAGTGTAGCAAACGGCCGTAGAGATGGCTTATATGCTGTAATCAACATTTGTCCAAACCTTTGACAAGGACTTACTTCGACTAGTGGTTGATACCACTATGACCTGCCTCCTACTGCTGCATCTCACCTGATTACAGCATATAAGCCATCTCTACGGCCGTTTGCTACACTTCCAACAAGATTGATGGACTGAACACATCGACTCCAGGCCGAGGGACTGATAACCTCAAACTCCTCCTCTCCTTATACCTTTCTACTTTGTATTGACTGATGAAGCCACTGTGTGGCGAAACGTTTCACAATAAAGATACCCAAGTGTTGCATATGTGTCTAATTTAACAACTTGTCGGTTCTCTGAACCATTTATCTACATCCTGTCTGACACAGCAACTTCTTGGGTTCTTGATACAAAGGGATTCTTCAACATTTGTCCAAACCTTTGGACAAGGACTTACTTCGACTAGTGGTTGATACCACTATGACCTGCCTCCTACTGCTGCATCTCACCTGATTACAGCATATAAGCCATCTCTACGGCCGTTTGCTACACTTCCAACAAGATTGATGGACTGAACACATCGACTCCAGGCCGAGGGACTGATAACCTCAAACTCCTCCTCTCCTTATACCTTTCTACTTTGTATTGGACTGATGAAGCCACTGTGTGGCGAAACGTTTCCACAATAAAGATACCCAAGTGTTGCATATGTGTCTAATTTAACAACTTGTCGGTTCTCTGAACCATTTATCTACACTCTCTGCTGTTGTTGTCTTTCATGTACTCTCTGCTGTTGTTGTCTTTCATGTACTCTCTCCTGTTGTTGTCTTTCATTTACTCTCTCCTGTTGTTGTCTTTCATGTACTCTCTCCTGTTGTTGTCTTTCATGTACTCTCTCCTGTTGTTGTCTTTCATGTACTCTCTCCTGTTGTTGTCTTTCATGTACTCTCTCCTGTTGTTGTCTTTCATGTACTCTCTCCTGTTGTTGTCTTTCATGTACTCTCTGCTGTTGTTGTCTTTCATGTACTCTCTCCTGTTGTTGTCTTTCATGTACTATCTCCTGTTGTTGTCTTTCATGTACTCTCTCCTGTTGTTGTCTTTCATGTACTCTCTCCTGTTGTTGTCTTTCATGTACTCTCTCCTGTTGTTGTATTTCATGTACTCTCTCCTGTTGTTGTCTTTCATGTACTCTCTCCTGTTGTTGTCTTTCATGCACTCTCTCCTGTTGTTGTCTTTCATGTACTCTCTCCTGCTGTTGTCTTTCATGTACTCTCTCCTGTTGTTGTCTTTCAAGTCCACTACCAGAGATGGTGACAATAAGTGTAATTTCTGAGAGGAGGATCACTTAAACATTACATTGAGCAAATCAAAGACGAGCAAGGCCAGCTTAGAGGATCTTGTGGTGGGTTATTATGGTGAAATGTTAAGCTGGGGTTGCATTGTTAAGGTGGGTTGGGTGCCGGCTCACCAACTGGACAAGACCCGGGCCGGGACAAATACTGGCGAACCACATCAAGTCAAGTTAAGGTGGGTTGTTAAGGGCACTCAAATGGTTAGTAACTGCTTGTAATAGTGACTCACTCTCTATCTGCACGGCGTGACAGCGGGATCACCTGGTGACCTGCACGGCATCACACCAGCACCACCTGGTGCCCTGCACGGCGTCACACCAGCACCACCTGGTGACCAACACGGCGTCACAACAGCACCACCTGGTGACCAGCACAGTATCACAGCAGCACCACTTGGTGACTTATACAGCACCAGCGCCACTAACACCGCTACACTCTGTTTAACACATCACAAAGGTGACTTCACTACACAAAATGCAACACCTACTGACTCTAATTTCTCCATCACTAATTACTCAATATATAGTCAACATCAAGATCTGTGTTTACTTTCTGAGAAGCTGAGGCGTTGATGGTGTCGTTATTATAACACTAGCGGACTCCAGGTAAGTTCCAGCTGCTTAGGTATGGAAAGAATGAAGAACTCAAATGGAACATTGTATACAAAACTCAAGAGGATCGTCAAATAGAACGAAACAAACACGTGAAAGATTTGGGAATAATTATGTCAGCTGATCTTTCTTTCAAAGAACACAATAAGACAGGTTACGACAGCCAGGAGGATGACGAGGTGGATAATGAGTACCTTCAAAACAAGGGAAATAATGCCATTGGTGACACTTTTCAAATCGCTAGTGCTCCCTCATTTGGAATACTGCTCAGTGTTGCCGGCCCTATTCAGGGCAGGAGAAATATCAGAACTGTAACAAATAAAGAGATCGTTGACGGCCCGCATAGAGCCTATAAAGCATTTAAATTACTGGGAACGTCTTAAAGTCTTAAATATGTATCACTGGAGCGAAGGTGATACATGATAATATATACCTGGAAAGTACTCGAGGACCTGGTCTCAAATCTGCACACTGCCATAACAACATACTGGAGTGAGAGATATGGGAGGAAGTGTAAAATAAACTCAGTGAAAAAGTAGGAGTTTGAATAGTCTGGGGCCACAACCGTGTCCCCAGACTATTCAAGATCTTACCAGAAGGTATCAGAAACACTGTCAATACAAGAGTAGAAGTCTTCAAGAAGAAACTGGACAAGTACCTTCACCAGGTGCCAGATCAACCAGGCTGTGATGGATGTGGGGCAGCGGGCCTCTAACAGCAAGATGGCTGACCAGGCAAACATGCTTTAACCTAACCTAACCTTACTTAACCTAGCCTAGCCTAACCTTACTTAACTTAACCTTACTTAACCTAGCCTAACCTAACCTTACTTAACCTAACCTAACTTAACCTTACTTAACCTAGCCTAACCTTACTTAACCTAACCTAACCTTACTTAACCTAACCTTACTTAACTTAACCTTACTTAACCTACCATAACCTAACCTTACTTAACCTAGCCTAACCTAACCTTACTTAACCTAGCCTAACCTAACCTTACTTAACCTAGCCTAACCTAACCTTACTTAACCTAGCCTAACCTAACATTACTTAACCTAGCCTAACCTAACCTTACTTAACCTAGCCTAACCTAACCTTACTTAACCTAGCATAACCGAGAAAAGCAAATACTGAATTTTTCTTGAAATTCCCTTCACGCAGAAGTGTATGAAGGGAATTTGAGGGTTAAAGTGGCTGCCCTGACTGTAGGACAGTCCCGGATGTACAGTTAGTTGTGTGGCGTTGAAGGACAATTATGTGGTATATTAGCATGCGATTTTTTTCATTACAACGTATGATTTTTATGGAAATCAATACGGGGGGGGGGACACTTGTTGTTAATGTACTAGTAACGATTACCAGGTGTAACTGGGGGAGGGATGGTAACTGGTACACCCGGGAGACAGAACTACATCAGAGTGTAGAGCACGAAGTAATAGCAGTGAAGATGCGAAAAAGGTAACCAGGGATGACAAGCTCAGTCAAGAACTCAACACAAAATTAAAGGAGGAATTCATGCCAGACAGAAAGTTTTAAAACTTGCAGTGTTGGGAAGGAGAGACCAGTAGATAAAGTAGGGTAAATCTTGTTTCCCAGATCTAAGTTTTGCAACAGAGCTACAAACATGACACATGAATGAGAGAGCCAGAGAATATGCAGTCCACCTACCTATCAGAATGTACTTGACACTGTATCTCCCAAGACACTAATTTACAAACTATAAGAGCATGTAGGCATGCTCTTATATTGTAAATTAGTGCCTTGAGGATGAGAGAACGACCCCACACGACAAACCTGCAAACCTTCTTTACGAGCAAACCCACCATCACTGAAGGTTTGAAGCCAACCATCAGGGGTTGGATTTGAGTGGGACTCGCACTTGAGTTAATAGAATCTTCAAAGCTTATTTCTTGGGTAGAATAGAAAATTAGGTTGGGCAATTATTCTGTTAGTGGGATGGATTGTGAAGGACCTGCCTAGTATGGGCCAACAGGCCTGCTGCAGTGTTCCTCCTTTCTTATGTTCTTATGAATTCTCCATTACACTTAGGAAACAATAATTGCCAGTTTATTAACTGGGATAAACCTTGGTAACAGATACCGATAAACAGGTTTAGAAAGACACGTGAGCAAACACTAGGGCATATTTATTAGTAAACGTTTCGGTCCTGGACCTTGATTACTTCTAATGTACAGAGGTTAAAAATGTCACAGTACTATATATAGGCGGAAAGTGAGGTGTGACACAGTGACATTCAGGTCACCATGCGTCACACACACCTCACTCTCCCCCTATATATACTGTCTTTTTAACCTCTGTATGTTAGAAGTGATCAAGGTCACAGGATCGAAACGTTTTCAAAAATATATATGCCCCAGTGTTTGCTTACGTGCCTTTCTAAACCAGTTTATTAACTACATTAGTAACAGGAAAATCTACATCTACAAATCCCAAACTTAAGAAGTACAATCCTCTCTATAGGATGCATCAGCCGCTGAATAATAACCTTCAGGAATAACATACTCATGATATTTCACCGAATTCACACAAGCATAAGAACATAAGAGAGGAACACTGCAGCAGGCCTACTGGCCCATATTAGGCAAGTCCTTTTCAAACCCAAACCTACTAATAAAAATATTCACCCAACCCAATTTCAATTATACGCAAGGAATAAGCTTTCATAGTCCTATTAACTCATGTGCAAGTCCCACTCAAATCCAACCCCTTCCTTAACAATGCCAACCTTCTTTTAAGTAGGACGCACAAGTGATGAAAGTTTGAAGCCGATCAGAAGAAGCTTTCTCAAGTTATCGCACGTACAAGATGGTAAGACTCACCACCAAAGAGGAAGAGTCTCAGATCTTAGCATCACCACTCAAAACTTCCAACAATTTCAAGCAGAACAACGGCTTCTACAACATAGCTGAGCCACTTGCCATCAAACTTCTTGATCTTCATCCCACACAGCAACAGGTCATAGTATAAAGGAACACTGCAGAAGGTCTACTGGCCCATGCTAGGCAGGTTTCACTTAAACCCAACGCTCTCTACCCATTTATAGTCTACTCACGGAATTAGTTTCAGCATACTTTACCTGATTCGTCCTCATCTTTAAGTGAATCTATTGAGCTGATGCAGACCATTGTGTGGGCGAAACGTTGTATTTGTGTCTGTTTCACCCTTCTCAGACAAGCCAAAATCGGAAATGGACTATATAAAATTAACCAGAGGGGCGGCTACACATGTCAACGGCTGCACGAGCCTTTCCCTAGCTACATCGTCCCTGGATTGAAAATGTGAAGCCGATCTGATGAAACGTTCTCAAGATAAAAATGAAAACCTTGGAGGCAAGCACTTCAAGGTATCCCTTCAGGGATACCCAACTAGGACGCCAACATGGTTAACAGGAATACATCTGGCAATGGACGAGTTTTTTATTAAGACACATGTCTAACAGTTGGGTATCTTTATTGTTGAAACGTGTCGCCTACACAGTAGACTTCTTCAGTCAAATACAGAGGCAGCAGATGTAGTAATGAAGATGTAATCAGTCCGTGAACCTTGAAGAAATAGTATTTGAGGTGGTCAGTCCCTCGCCCTGGAGAAGAGTTCAGTTTCATGGTCTGGGACAATATCGTTCCACGGACTGATTACATCATCTTCATTTCATTACTACACTCGCTCCTTCTGTATATGACTGAAGAAGTCTACTGTCTAGGTGAAAAGTTTCAACAATAAAGATACCCAACTGTTGCATATGTGTCTTAATCATCAACTTGTCGGTATTTTATACCATTTTCAACATAATTTGTAAATAAACAAAACAGAAAATCAGACAAAGAAAATGGGAACAAGAGATGGGGAGACTAATGCATGTTGACCATGTCGACTTGGACAAAGAGCGGACAGGTACGCTATATTTCACGGTAGAGGTGCCGCCCCACGCCAGGGGTGAGAGTTTTGCGGTAGAGCAAAACATCGCGGGTGGAGTTATGGCGGTGAGCGCGAAATGAGTCACGCTACAGCCCAGAAGACGACGAAATTAACATAAATGTGATGGACAGCCACCCCAAAGTTTCCCAAACTGACGAGAGAGAAAAAAAATTCCTAAATCCACATACATCTATTTTATGTAATGTATTTTCCCCTCCATACAGTCTCCCTCTACGTAGTGAATATTAAAATGGTATACAATACCGACAGACTGGTAAGTAAGACATATCCCTGAGGGACTGACCACCTCAAAATTTGTTTTTAAGGTGATGGACTGATTACATCGTCTTCACATCTGTACTGATTCTGTAAATTCCTCTGTACTCGACTGAAGAAGCCTACTGTGTAGGCGAAACGTTTCGGAATAAAGTTACCTAACTGTTGCAAATGTCGACATGGTCAACTTCCTCCTTGCACATGAATATGCTACAACATCAAAATGGCCTTGCAACATAGTTTTGCTTCTTCCTCCCTCCCTCTACAAGCAAGTCTCCCTCTATATAAACTCCATCTTTTATCTGCTCTTTCTCGTTCCGTTGCATAATCCTTCCTGCAGGATCTCCTTCCTTAAGCGTAATCTACTTATTTAATATTCACCATCTACACAATTTTGCTCCATCTATACAGTGCTTCTCTAAATATTTACCCTCCCTGCCTTCCTCGTATTACCTGTCCCGTAGCTCGATTGGTAGCGCACTCAGCGCTACCAATCGAGCTACGGGGGTCGATCCCCGGTACGGGTGCAAACATTAGGACGTGTTTCCTTAAGACACCTGCTGTCCATGTTCACCCATCAGTAAAATAGATTCCTGGGTGTCAGTCAACTGGTGTGGGTGGCATCCTGGGAGACAAAATTGATCTAATTTGCCCGAAATGTTCAGCATAACAAGGGGCTTTCTATATTGTAGTATGTCATTGATGTCAGCTAGGCCTATATACCTTGTACATGTAGAAATGATTATTATTATTATTATTATTATTACATATATCAAGATATAATTTTCGTACATCTACATAATTCTACGTAACTATCCCCTCTGCCAGGTAACCTCTCCTAGACATAGTCTCCAACCCTGTAAGCTCCTTCGCTCTACTTCCCTCCAGGTAGAGGGGTGGAGACGTGGTTACAATCACTTAATGACAGTTAGGCTACCACAGCCTCTGCTAATTACTCTCATAACAACTGTTTGAATACCGTAATTGCGCGATTACGCTTTGGCTTATCAAAGTTGCTGCTGCAATTGAATTTTCCGGGAAAAGTAAGCGAAATTTTATATTTTTTTAGAAGCTGAGTGGAGAGCAGTGGTGAGGTAGCAGGTCCTGGCGCTTGATGGTGGTGGAGAGGGTGGTGGTGGAGGGAGTGATGGAAGGAGTGGTGGAGGGGGGTTGGAGGGGTGGTGGTGGTGATAATGTTGGTGGAGGTGGTGGCGTGGTCTGACGGGAGAAGTGAAGATGGTGAAGCCAGGAGATGGGTGTAAACACCAGGTGTGTGACACTGGGTGTGCCACACGGGGTGTGCGACACGGACTGTTACAAGGGGCGAGTTACACGGGGTGTGGCATCCTCGGGGATGGTGCACAGTGCTGATACTCGGTGTTCACCTCTTGTGGTCACCGCTGCTAAATCACTGACGACACTGGAGGACGAGGGAAAAGGGGAACACATGATAACGACATATAAACTACAGAATTGACAAGATGGACAGGGACACAGTGTTCCAGAGATGCGACACAGCAACAAGGGGTCGAAAACTCAGATGAGTCACGGGGATGTTAGAAAGTATTTCTTCAGTCATAGAGTTGTTAGGAAGTGTAACAATATGAAGAGTGATGTAGTGGAGCCAGTATTCATACGCAGCTTTAAGAAGAGGTGAGATAAAGCTCACGGAGCAGAGGACATACCTGTAACCTGTGACCTGTTTCAGGTCTCTCCCACTTCCCACACCTGTTTAACAAGACAAACATATTATGCTAGAGTAATTAAGTCGTATCTGACTGAGATCAGTCTAACTTCTAACTGATATATAACTAAACAATACATAACAGCCTTTCTAATTTAGAAAGTAAATATTACAAAGAACAAAAAGTTGGAATAACACACATATCCCGCACATAGCAGACAGGAACTTAACATAGACGTTTCGGTCCGTCTTGGACCATTTACAAAGTCACACTGTGACTTTGCTGGTCGTCGTCGCCAGCTTCTCTTTCCTATGTGCGTTTTTTTTGTGTATGCAAATATTACGAGAGTCGTTAAGAAATACAGAAGAAAGTAAAGTGTCTTCTGAATACAAGCAAAAGTTTGTACTCTTTCTCTGTAATACTACACATTCACGACGCAGCAGCAGCGGACCTGCCAGAGTGCAAAACGTTTACCAGCCTTTCACACTCAAATGCCGGGATCAAAACACATAATAGTTACTCATTACCTGCTGAGTACAGAGGTGGTAACTGAATACATACCTACCTCACCTGGGGTTTATGTACTCCTACATGACAGATGCATCCTGTAGTGTTGTATAGTGTTGCAGAGTCATGTAGAGTGTTGGAAAGTGCTGGAAGGTGTTGAAGAGTCTTGCAAAATATTACAGTCTTGCAGAATGCTACAGAGTCGTGCAAAGTCTATCAGAGTCTATTACAGTCTGGCAGTCATGCAGTCTTACAGGTGTTGACCTTCCACACCTTCCCAACTTTTATGAGGAAAAGTTGACAAGCTAGCTGCCTGCTAGTATCTCACAGCCTGCCTGCTAGTATCCCACAGCCTGCCTGCTAGTATCTCACAGCCTGCCTGCTAGTATCCCACAGCCTGCCTGCTAGTATCCCACAGCCTGCCTGCTAGTATCCCACAGCCTGCCTGCTAGTATCCCACAGCCTGCCTGCTAGTATCCCACAGCCTGCCTGCTAGTATCCCACAGCCTGCCTGCTAGTATCCCACAGCCTGCCTGCTAGTATCCCACTGTTTACCTGCAGAATGATACTGAAGAATGATAATCTGAATGAAGCCTGGAGAATGATAATCATCTGAATGATTTTTATTGTTGTGGAGATGGCGCTAAATCCGTAGGGGTTATACAGCACCTGGGAAATGGGATGGCACCAGGAAGGAATCCGAGAGGAGGAGAGAGCCACCTCCTTGGATCAAGAGCCCCTCACCAGCATCAAGGAACTTCCCTCCAGGTGAGAGAGACTTCTGTAGGTCGCAGGTAAGGTGTCATGTTCACAGGTCAGGGGTCATGTTCACAGGTCAGGTGTCATGTTCACAGGTCAGGTGTCATGTTCACAGGTCAGGGGTCATGTTCACAGGTCAGGGGTCATGTTCATAGGTCATGAGTCATGTTCACAGGTCAGGGGTCATGGTCACAGGTCAGGTGTCATGTTCACAGGTCAGGAGTCATGTTCACAGGTCAGGAGTCATGTTCACAGGTCAGGAGTCATGTTCACAGGTCAATTGCCGTGTTAACAAGCCTTGTGAGGGGAAGGGGGGGTAGAGGTTCATTATACTGGTCTACCATAGCAACTGCTGAAGGTGTTATGGTGACACCAGGCTGTGATGGGTATGTGAGGTCAGTGGGCCTCCAGCACCAACAGTCAGGTTGACCAGGCAAGCACCAGACAAGCCTGGTCCAAGGCCGGGCTCTGGGTGTACAAGTACTCTCGCAACTCATCAAAGGTAAGGTAAAGGAATACCGACAAATTGGAGGGGAAGACACGCATGCGCTCATTACATTTATTAAGGGAAAACTTCACAGTCAAGAGGACTGAGGAAGCAACTTCACAGTCAAGAGGACTGAGGAAGCAACTTCATCAGTCAAGAGGACTGAGGAAGCAACTCACAGTCAAGAGGACTGAGGAGCAACTTCACCAGTCAAGAGGACTGAGGAAGCAACTTCATCAGTCAAGAGGACTGAGGAAGCAACTTCACAGTCAAGAGGACTGAGGAAGCAACTTCACAGTCAAGAGGACTGAGGAAGCAACTTCACAGTCAAGAGGACTGAGGAAGCAACTTCACAGTCAAGAGGACTGAGGAAGCAACTTCACAGTCAAGAGGACTGAGGAAGCAACTTCACAGTCAAGAGGACTGAGGAAGCAACTTCACAGTCAAGAGGACTGAGGAAGCAACTTCATCAGTCAAGAGGACTGAGGAAGCAACTTCATCAGTCAAGAGGACTGAGGAAGCAACTTCATCAGTCAAGAGGACTGAGGAAGCAACTTCATCAGTCAAGAGGACTGAGGAAGCAACTTCATCAGTCAAGAGGACTGAGGAAGCAACTTCATCAGTCAAGAGGACTGAGGAAGCAACTTCATCAGTCAAGAGGACTGAGGAAGCAACTTCATCAGTCAAGAGGACTGAGGAAGCAACTTCATCAGTCAAGAGGACTGAGGAAGCAACTTCATCAGTCAAGAGGACTGAGGAAGCAACTTCATCAGTCAAGAGGACTGAGGAAGCAACTTCATCAGTCAAGAGGACTGAGGAAGCAACTTCACAGTCAAGAGGACTGAGGAAGCAACTTCATCAGTCAAGAGGACTGAGGAAGCAACTTCATCAGTCAAGAGGACTGAGGAAGCAACTTCATCAGTCAAGAGGACTGAGGAAGCAACTTCATCAGTCAAGAGGACTGAGGAAGCAACTCATCAGTCAAGAGGACTGAGACAACTTCACAGTCAAGAGGACTGAGGAAGCAACTTCATCAGTCAAGAGGACTGAGGAAGCAACTTCATCAGTCAAGAGGACTGAGGAAGCAACTTCATCAGTCAAGAGGACTGAGGAAGCAACTTCATCAGTCAAGAGGACTGAGGAAGCAACTTCACAGTCAAGAGGACTGAGGAAGCAACTTCTCAGTCAAGAGGACTGAGGAAGCAACTTCATCAGTCAAGAGGACTGAGGAAGCAACTTCATCAGTCAAGAGGACTGAGGAAGCAACTTCATCAGTCAAGAGGACTGAGGAAGCAACTTCATCAGTCAAGAGGACTGAGGAAGCAACTTCATCAGTCAAGAGGACTGAGGAAGCAACTTCATCAGTCAAGAGGACTGAGGAAGCAACTTCATCAGTCAAGAGGACTGAGGAAGCAACTTCAGTCATTACGAGTGAAGAAATCACTCGTATCATGACATTTAAAATTAAGTCAACGTTTCGCCACTAGTGGCTTCTTCAGCACTCAGGACCCGTGAAGCCATTTCTTCAGTCACCGCAACTCAAGACGCCACTCGTGGAGAAACGTTGTTTTGGTAAAGATGTCGGGATGAGTCTCTTGTACCTCTACTGGAACTAACAGCTGGTTCTGAACAATTCTATGTATTGTACCTCTACTGGAACTAACAGCTGGTTCTGAACAATTCTATGTCTTGTACCTCTACTGGAACTAACAGCTGGTTCTGAACAATTCTATGTCTTGTACCTCTACTGGAACTAACAGCTGGTTCTGAATAATTATCTAAGTAATACTTCGGTCTAATACCTCATCAATCCCGTAAAGTAAATCAGCCAGAGTATTAATCTCCCTGAGTTGTGTTCCTCAACTAGTGTGTAGAAAATAATTGTCAAAATATAATTCAACGCTGCTATAGTACATGTCACTTTAATAGTCTTTATCTTAATCCATGATTGGTTTAGTATTAATTGGTTAAGGTATATTGTGGTGAGTTATCCCATAAGTGATGTAGCACACTTACTGATGTATTTGGTGGTTGGTTGATGGCAGCTGCTCTGTTATATCTAACCATAGAATATATCCCACTAACAAAACCTTTTCTCTTTTTCCATATTGTTTCTTTTATGAATAATTAAGATGACAGGAATTTTTTTTAATGTATTTCAAATTTCTTCTATTTTCCTAAGTCACACATCTGAACTCTTGAATCTAAATTACAGTATATTATTATTATTATTATTATTATTATAACTGTGTGAGTGTGTGTGAGTGTGTGTGTGTGTGTGTGTGTGTGTGTGTACACGTACACGGGGACGTGTAAGTAGGCAACAGGGTGAGCTGGGAGGTCAGAGGTTACGCTGAACAAATTTTATATCATTATCAAGACTCGGAGGCTGATAAAGATTTCTGTGTCAGCCGTTGCAACGTGCATCATTACCGGCTATTACACACAACCTTCACTCTGCAACCTCCGCACCAGAGTTGCGCTACAGAATTATCTGCAACAACTGCTCTGATGTCTAAAACACGTACTACGATTTTTTTAAAACACATAATGTGCTTAGTCAAACACCTAATATGCTTTCTTAAACACCTACTGTAAACACAGCAAAACTTTATTTTTTTGACAAGGTTTCACTCTCGGCTTAATAAAGCTCACCTTAGAGTGAAAGCTTGACCCAATAAAGTCTTGGAAAGGCTTGAAACACCAGACTTCCCGCTAAATTACCATTCACCTCCAGATAGCAGTCACAGACGCGTAACTCAATCACTTTCCATCCATTCCCCAAATTTATTTCTGGGCGGGAATTACTACCCAATGAAAAGACAATCATGTTAGCTCACTAACTTTAATTACGCAAGCTGAAATTACCTCGTCTCTCTCCGGTAATTTGGCGCACATTTAGGATGTTGTTTTTGGGCGCCAAAGAGCACAGTTTCCTCGTGGGGTTCATCTCGCTTCATTGCCTTACCTCACGATGCGGTTAATGTCTACTCGTTAATTCTGATTTCTCCCGCTGGAGCGGAAGCGCCTAATTAGAAGGTTTTTCGTTATATGGAACACTGAAGTGAGACGTCTTGTGTTGAGCTGAAGAATATTGAGTTGGGGGTTAGGAACCCCGTGAAGGAGAGCATCAACTGAGTGCATTTAAAAATGGCCGCCGTGTTGACACGGAGCGAGATGAGTTTCCCTGACGTGGAAAGGAACAAGTATCCCTGACGGAACGAAATAAGCATCACCGACGTGGAATGGAACAGGTACAGCTGAAGTGGAATGGAACAAGTATAGCTAACGTGGAATGGATCATTGAATAAATAGTTTACAAAACCGACAAGTTGATAAAAAAGGCACCATTATATGCCTTAAATGTCCCATGGAGATAAGAATCTGGGCACAGATGTCATCCCACTCCACAAAGGTGACAGTAAAGCAATCGCAAAAAAAAAAAAAAAGCCCGATAGCACTAACGTCCCACATTATCCAACTTTCTGAGTTTTAAGAAGCAAGATTACGTAATAATCACACGGACTCACAACAACAAACAAGCAAGGGAGGGCACCACAGGTCACTCTGTCTCTCCCACCTGCTGGATCATTACCACATGTTCGCTCTTACATGTACCGCAACACAAACAACATGTAGTACACACGAATCATAATATACGTCGACAGGTGTCATCATGGTACAACACACAAAAAGAGTGAAAAAAAAGAAATCTGGAAAAGTGGATAGGACTTTTTTTTAATTTTCTAACGAATCGTTACTCAACCCAAACTTTCCATTAATGTGGGTTTCCTCACCCAGTTCCTTGTTACTCAACCCAAACTTTCCACCAACAAAGGCTTATAATGACAGTTTTAATACGACCCAAGACTATTAGAACCCATGACTATTAGAACCCATGATTATCAGAACCCAAGACTATTAGAACCCATGACTATTAGAACTCAAGACTATTAGAACCCAAGACTATTAGAACCCATGATTATTAGAACCCAAGACTATTAGAACCCAAGACTATTAGAACCCAAGACTATTAGAACCCATGATTATTAGAACCCAAGACTATTAGAACCCAAGACTATTAAAACCCATGATTATTAGAACCCAAGACTATTAAAACCCATGATTATTAGAACCCAAGACTATTAGAACCCAAGATTATTTGAACCCAAGACTATTAGAATCCATGACTATTAGAATCCAAGACTATTAGAAACCAAGAGAATTAGAACCAAGAGAATTAGAACCCAAGAAAATTAGAACCCAAGAAAATAAGAACCCAAGACTATTAGAACTCAAGACAATTAAAACCCATGACTATTGGAACTCAAGACTATTGCGGTGGCAGGGTTTACTGAAGGTACCTTCCCCTTTCCCCTCACCCTCCCCTCTAACAGGGGGCAGGATGAGGGGAAGGGGAAAGGAGAGAGGGGAGATGAGAGAGGGGAAGGGGACCAAACTTTACCTTCATTATTTGGGAGTCAGAAATACTGTCTTCATATTATAATTGCTTTATAATTGAGTTTATTTGTGTGTGTGTGTGTGTGTTCTTGTGTACTCACCTAATTGTGGTTGCAGGGGTCGATTCACAGCTCCTGGCTCCGCCTCTTCACTGGTCGCTACTAGATCACTCTTCCTGCTCCATGAGCTTTATCATACCTCTTCTTAAAGCTATGTATGGATCCTGGCTCCACTACATCACTTCCCAGACTATTCCACTTCCTGACAACTCTGACTGAAGAAATACTTCCTAACATCCCTGTGATTCATCTGAGTCTTCAACTTCAAATTGTGACCCCAAGTTGCTGTGTCCCATCTCAGGAATATCCTGTCTCTGTCCACCTTGTCAATTCCTCTCAATATTTTATATGTCGTTATCATATCCCCCATCTCTCCTTTTCTCCAGTGTCGCCAGGTTGATTTTCCTTAACCTCTTATCGTAGGACATACCCCTTAGCTCCGGGACTAGTCTTGTTGCAAACCTTTGCACTTTCTCTAATTTTCTTACATGCTTGGCTAGGTGTGGGTTCCAAAATGGTGCTGCATATTCCAATATAGGCCTGACATACACGGTGTACAGGGTCCTGAACGATTCCTTATTGAGATGTCGGAATGCTATTCTTAGGTTTGCTAGGCGTCCACATGCTGCAGCAGTTATTTGGTTGATGTGCGCCTCAGGAGATATGCCCAGTGTTATACTCACCTCCTTAAGTGAAGTTTGTAGTCTCTGGCCCCGTAGACTGTACTCCGTCTGCGGTCTTTGCTCTTCCCCAATCTTCATGACTTTGTACTTGGTAGGGTTGAACTCCAGGAGCCAGTTTCCGACCAAGCCTGCAGCCTGTCCAGATTCCTTTGTAGTTCCGCCTGGTCCTCGTCCGATTGAATTCTTCTCATCAACTTCACATCATCTGCATACAGGGACACTTCTGAGTCTATTCCTTCCGTCATGTCGTTCACATATACCAGAAACAGCACCGGTCCTAGGACTGACCCCTGTGGAACTCCGCTCGTCACTGGCACCCACTCTGACACCTCGTCACGTACCATGACTCGCTGTCTTCCCGACAGGTATTCCCTGATCCATTGCAGTGCCTTCCCTGTTATACCTGCCTGATCTTCCAACTTTTGCACTAACCTCTTGTGTGGAACTGTGTCAAAAGCCTTCTTACAGTCCAAGAAAACGCAATCTACCCACCCCTCTCTCTCTCTTGTCTTACTGCTGTCACCCTGTCATAGAACTCCAGTAGGTTTGTGACACAGGATTTCCCGTCCCTGAAACCGTGTTGGCCGTCGTTGATAAGCTCATTCCTTTCTAGGTGCTCCACCACTCTTCTGATAATCTTCTCCATAACTTTGCATACTATACATGTTAGTGACAATGGTCTGTAGTTTTATGCTTCGTATCTGTCTCCTTTTTTAAAAATTGGGGCTACATTTGCTGTCTTCCATACCTCAGGTAATCGCCCTGTTTCGATAGATGTATTGATAGTTGTTAATGGCATACATAGCGACTCTGCTCCCTCTCTCAAGACCCATGGGGAGATGTTATCCGGCCCCATCATCTTTGAGGTATCTAGCTCGCTTAGCAGCTTCATTTCTTCTTTGGTTGTATGTATTATGTCCAACACTTGATGGTGTACCCCTCTCCGGCTTTCCAGAGTCCCTTCTGTCTCCTCTGTGAACACTTCTTTGAATCTCATGTTGAGCTCCTCACATACTTCTCGATCGTTTCCTGTGATCTCCCCTCCTTCCTTCCTCAGCCTGATTACCTAGTGCTTGACTGTTGTTTTCCTCCTGATGTGACTGTATAACAGCGGGTCAGATTTGGCTTTCGCTGCTATGTCATTTTCGTATTGTAGTTGGGCCTCCCTCCTTACCTGAGTATATTTAATTTTGGCTCTACGACTGCTCTCCTTATTCTCCTGGGTCTTTTGCCTTCAATACTTCTTCCATTCTCTAGCACACTTGGGTTTGGCCTCTCTACACCTTTGGGTGAACCAAGGGCTCATTCTGGCCTTCTCGTTATTTCTGTTACCCTTGGGTACAAACCTCTCCTCATCTTCCTTGCATATTGTTGTCACATATTCCATCATCTCCTTTACTGATCTCCCTGCCAGTTCTCTGTCCCACTGAACCTCGTGCAGGAAATTCTTCATGCCTCTGTAGTCCCCTCTCTTGTAGCTTGGCTTCATTCGTCCTGCCCTTCCTGTTTCCCTCTCCACTTGTAACTCTACTATGTATTTGAAGCTCAGAACCACATGGTCACTGGCCCTGAGGGTTCTTTCATATGTGATATCCTCAATATCTGCACTATTCAAAGTGAATACTAGGTTCAGTCTTGCTGGTTCATTCTCTCATCTCTCTCTCTCTCTCTCTCTCTCTCTCTCTCTCTCTCTCTCTCTCTCTCTCTCTCTCTCTTTCTCTCTGGTAGTGTCCCTTATGTGTTGGTACATGAGGTTTTCCGGTATCATCTCCGTCACCTTAGCCCTCCACGTTTCTGGGCCCCCATGTGGCTCCAGGTTTTCCCAATCAATTTTGGGACCTCCAGACTGAAGTGTTCCTATTATGTAGTCTCTTGCTTCTCTGTCTCCTCTCTTCAGCTCCTCAAAATCTCATTGGTTTTTGATGAGCAATGATACTCCTCCACCCCCTCTGTTCCCTCTGGCTTCCCTCATGATCCGATAACCCATTGGAAAGATGGCATCTGTTATCATTCCTGTGAACTTGGTTTCTGTGAGAGCTATGATGTCTGGTGATGCTTTTTTGATTCTTTCATGTCCCTCCTCCCACTTATTCATTATTCCATCAGCATTGGTGTACCATACCTTCGGTTTCCTCTCCAACACTGTGTTCTGGGGGATTTGTGGGGGTTGGGGGAGTGAGGGACTTGGCAGTGTGCTGTGGGATTCTACTGCATAGTGTGGGGTGGGGGCTGTGAGTGTGGATTGTGGCTTGTATTGGGACAGCGTGTTTGGCTGTGGGGTTCTGAGTGTTTGCGCTTGATGCTCTGCCCGGCTCTGGTTGTACTCTGCTGACTCTATCCTTGTCTCTCTTTCTAGCCCCTTTCGTTTCTGTGTTCTTTCCCTCAGCTGCTGTCGTTCTGTTCTTTTTCTGTCATGGTCTAAGAACACCCTCTTGTGTGTTGATGATTCCTTCAGCCGTGGTTTCTCTTGCAGGATCCTGTTTCTGCACTGTTTCTGTCTTGAAAATCAGTTTGACCGGCCGCTTTCTCCCCTTCAAGTACCCCCATAATTTCTGAAAATTTATTATCTTAGTCATGTCCTCCTCGCTATTTCTTTGATGATGTTTTCAATCTCTTGTTTTTCTTTGTGCTCTGTGGGTGTGTGTGTTAGTTACCATTTTGTCCTAGGCACATGTTGATTAGACACTAGGTCTGTTGTGTGTGTGTGTGCGCGCGCGCGCGCCCACCTATCTTTACTCACCTATATGTCACTGCAGGGGTCGAGTTACAGCTCTTGGCTCTACTTCTACCTTCCGCTTGTCAGATGTGTGTGTACGTGTACGCGCGCATGCGTACGTGAGCGTGCGTTTTACGTACGCACTCTGGCTAATTACCACAAATCATCTACAATACGAACAACCCTGGGAAAGATCTATAATGGTAATGAGGATGGCACGGGGAAGTGCCAATCAGACCAGAGGTGTCATTACCCGGGCCTCCAGCTCATTACCTGCTGCTCCCAGACTGTGTTGTAATTAACAGGTAAAAACCATATCTGGGTTTTTCTCACTATAAACCTGCTTGTAGCTCGCATCAGCATCACACCACTACATGACACAACGTAGCTCGTGAACCCTCAGCGGAATGACGTAGCTACTACTGTATACTCACTACACGGTACTTCACTGGTCA
>WNWK01000853.1:130000-368812 GCA_009830355.1 Cherax destructor
GCAGAGGGGCCTTAAGAAACACTATTTCAGTCTCAGGGTAATGAAGGCAAACACTATACACAGTTTCAAGAGTACGTACGATCTCTCCCGGGAAGCCTTTAATCACTAAAGCTGGTCAATAAGAAATAAGGGGCAAGCCACAAGCTCATGTATACACAACTTATGTACACACAGCTCACGTACAGTACTCGTGTACACACAAGTGAAAACACGTATACACGAATATTTACGTTTTCTATGACATAAACATCACTGACTTACAAGGGTATACAAATTCAATAACATTTTCCACAACAACTGCCCTCTTGCGACATATGCACACACTCTGACGCCCTGGAAACACACCTCACACACCCACTTACACTTGTAACCCACCAGTGAAGGAGCAGTAAGCACTGTGTTACCAACAAGAGAAGCAGCGGAAAACAGCGTAGTTTACCCTCCTAAGTTGGGCTGCTCGGGCGCTCTACAACTCAAGCTGAGACATCTCCATGCTTCCCCAATATTTTTATAATCATGGGGGAGCGCTAAACCCGTAGGATTATACAGCGCGTGTGAGGGGAGGGGAAAGCAGGTATTCAGGCTCAATTCAGGGAACCGGAGCACAGATCCAATTCCCTAGGCCTAGACCCCTTGAGGGGTCCACGCTTCCCTAGTGATGTATGTCTTAGACGTCTCCACACTTCCCAGTGATGTATGTCTTAGACGTCTCCACACTTCCCAGTGATGTATGTCTTAGACGTCTCCACACTTCCCAGTGATGTATGTCTTAGACGTCTCCACACTTCCCAGTGATGTATGTCTTAGACGTCTCCACACTTCCCAGTGATGTGTAAATGACATCAGTCAGGTATGATAATCAAACTTCAATGGTCAGTCAAAAGATACATTGTTAATTATATAGTACTTATTAAATACTACTATTACTACTACCGCCTACTACTGTTATGACTACTACACCTATTACTGACTACGACTATTACTACTAGTATAATTGCTACTACTACTATAACTGCTATTACTATTACTAGTATAACTGCTACTACTACTATTACTACTACACTGCTACTACCACTAGTTTACTACTACTATTGTTACTACTACTGAAATTACTACCTAGTATTACTACTATTACTACCAAAATGTGTGATATGAGATGACTATGTCATGATAGTGCAAGCTCACTCTCAAGCTCACTCTCAAGCTCACTCTCAGATCAATGTAATGTTGAGTATTTTTAGCTGTCTGAGCTGCCGCTACCACCACCACTATTACTACCACTACCATCATCATTACTAACACCACCACAGTCATTACCACTACCATCTACCACCACTACCAGCACCCACCACCACTACAACCACCACCATCACTACCACTACCATTAGCAGCACCACCACCACCATAACCACTGCCACCACTCCCACTAGCAGAACCACCAGCACTACCACTACTACCACCACCATAACCACTGCTCCCACTCCCACTAGCAGAACCACCAGCACTACCACTACTACCACCAGCACTACTACCACTGCCATCAGGACCACCACCCACACTATCATCACCATCAACACCACCACTACCATCGCTATCAGTACCATCACCACTACCATCGCCACCAGCACCACCACTACTAGGAGCACCACCACCACTATCAGCAGCTGTGATACCACCTCTACCACTACCAGCAGCATTACCACCACGACTAGCAGCAGCACCACCACCACCACTATCAGCAGCTGTGATATCACCTCTACCACTACCAGCAGCATCACCACTACCACTACCAGCAGCACCACTAACAGTAGCACTACCACCAAAACCACTAGCAGTAGAAACAGCACTACCACTAGCAGCGGCACTACCATCACTACCACTAGCATCACCACCACCACTAGCAGCAGCAGCACTACCATCATTACCACTAGCATCACAACCACCACCACTAGCAGCAGCAGTACCATAACTGGCACTAACAACAGCACTACCACTACTACCACTAGTAGCAGCACTACCATCACTACCACTAGTAGTAGCACTACCACTAGTAGCAGCACTATCACCACTAGTAGCAGCACTACCATCACTACTACTAGTAGCAGCACTACCACCACTACCACTAATAGCAGCACTACCACCACCACTAGTAGCAGCACTACCATCACTACTACTAGTAGCAGCACTACCACTAGTAGCAGCACTATCACCACTAGTAGCAGCACTATCACCACTAGTAGCAGCACTGCCATCACTACTACTAGTAGCAGCACTACCACTAGTAGCAGCACTATCACCACTAGTAGCAGCACTGCCATCACTACTACTAGTAGCAGCACTACCACTAGTAGCAGCACTATCACCACTAGTAGCAGCACTGCCATCACTACTACTAGTAGCAGCACTACCACCACTACCACTAATAGCAGCACTACCACCACTACTAGTAGCAGCACTAAAACCACTAACACTAGTAGCAGCACTACCACTAGCAGCAGCACTACCACCAGTAGCAGCACTACCACCACTACCACTAGTAGCAGCACTACCACCACTAGTAGCAGCACTATCACCACTACCACTAGTAGCAGCACTACCATCACTACTACTAGTAGCAGCACTACCACTAGTAGCAGCACTACCATCACCACTTCCATTAACAGCAGGACTACCACCACCACTAGCTACTGAACTACCACCACAAGCAGCAACACCACCACAAGCAGCACCACCACCACAAGCAGAACCACCACCACAAGCAGCACCACCATCAACACCACAAACACTACCACCTCATGCAGCACCATCGCTAAGTCTATGTTAGTTACAACACAACAATCTATATACGTTGGTTACAACACAATAGTCTACCTACGTTGGTTACAACACTCAGTCTACCTACGTTGGTTACAACACTCAAGTCTACCTACGTTGGTTACAACACTCAAGTCTACCTACGTTGGTTACAACACAACAGTCTACCTACGTTGGTTACAACACTCAGTCTACCTACGTTGGTTACAACACTCAGTCTACCTACGTTGGTTACAACACTCAGTCTACCTACGTTGGTTACAACACTCAGTCTACCTACGTTGGTTACAACACAACAGTCTACCTACGTTGGTTACAACACTCAGTCTACCTACGTTGGTTACTACACAACAGTCTACCTACGTTGGTTACAACACAACAGTCTACCTACGTTGGTTACAACACTCAGTCTACCTACGTTGGTTACAACACTCAGTCTACCTACGTTGGTTACAACACTCAGTCTACCTACGTTGGTTACAACACTCAGTCTACCTACGTTGGTTACAACACAACAGTCTACCTACGTTGGTTACAACACAACAGTCTACCTACGTTGGTTACAACACTCAGTCTACCTACGTTGGTTACAACACTCAGTCTACCTACGTTGGTTACAACACTCAGTCTACCTACGTTGGTTACAACACTCAGTCTACCTACGTTGGTTACAACACTCAGTCTACCTACGTTGGTTACAACACTCAGTCTACCTACGTTGGTTACAACACTCAGTCTACCTACGTTGGTTACAACCTCAGTCTACCTACGTTGGTTACAACACTCAGTCTACCTACGTTGGTTACAACACTCAGTCTACCTACGTTGGTTACAACACTCAGTCTACCTACGTTGGTTACAACACTCAGTCTACCTACGTTAATTTACACTCATGTTTCTATGTATGATAATTTGTGTAACTGTATGTGTACCTGTACTTAAACTTACCTATGTTGGTTACAACACAACACTCATATAACGGTGGCACCAACACTTTCCACTTGTAACAAACTACAGTGGTACCAACACTTTCCACTTGTAACAAACTACAGTGGTACCAACACTTTCCACTTGTGACAAACTACAGTGGCACCAACACTTTCCACTTGTGACAAACTACAGTGGTACCAACACTTTCCACTTGTAACAAACTACAGTGGTACCAACACTTTCCACTTGTGACAAACTACAGTGGCACCAACACTTTCCACTTGTGACAAACTACAGTGGTACCAACACTTTCCACTTGTGACAAACTACAGTGGTACCAAAACTTTCCACTTGTGACAAACTACAGTGGTACCAACACTTTCCACTTGTGACAAACTACAGTGGCACCAACACTTTCCACTTGTGACAAACTACAGTGGCACCAACACTTTCCACTTGTAACAAACTACAGTGGTACCAACACTTTCCCCTTGTGACAAACTACAGTGGCACCAACACTTTCCACTTGTGACAAACTACAGTGGCACCAACACTTTCCACTTGTGACAAACTACAGTGGCACCAACACTTTCCACTTGTAACAAACTACAGTGGTACCAACACTTTCCCCTTGTGACAAACTACAGTGGCACCAACACTTTCCACTTGTGACAAACTACAGTGGCACCAACACTTTCCACTTGTAACAAACTACAGTGGTACCAACACTTTCCACTTGTAACAAACTACAGTCGTACCAACACTTTCCACTTGTAATAAACTACAGTGGTACCAACACTTTCCACTTGTAACAAACTACAGTGGTACCAACACTTTCCACTTGTAATAAACTACAGTCGTACCAACACTTTCCACTTGTGACAAACTACAGTGGTACCAACAGTTTCCACTTGTAACAAACTACAGTGGTACCAACACTTTCCACTTGTAACAAACTACAGTGGTACCAACACTTTCCACTTGTAACAAACTACAGCGGCACCAACACTTTCCACTTGTAACACAAACATCGGTGGTGCCAACATTGCTCCCCCCCCCCTTTAACACTTCCCCTCGTAACACAGCAGAGGTTGAAGAGTGAAAATGAACTTCCTGGCAATGTTCAACGCAGAACACCGAAACTGCTACGAGGAACACGACTACCTAAACAACTTACTGGAAAATTACCATCCCCTCCCTTCCCATATTATATATATATATATATATATATATATATATATATATATATATATATATATATATATATATATATATATATATATACACGCTCTCTGCCAATCCTAGGTACCTTACCCTCTTCCATACATTTATTAAATAATAGCAACAACCACTCCAAAACTATATCCCCGCCTGCTTTTAACATTTCTATCTTTATCCCATCAATCCCAGCTGCCTTACCCCTTTTCATTCTACCCACTGCCTCACGAACTTCCCCCACACTCACAACTGGCTCTTCCACACTCCTACAAGATGTTATTCCTCCTTGCCCTATACACGAAATCACAGCTTCCCTGTCTTCATCAACATTTAACAACTCCTCAAAATATTCCCTCCATCTTCCCGATACCTCTAACTCTCCTCTCCTATTTTTAACTGTCAAATCCATTTGTTCCCTAGGCTTCCTCAACTTATTAATCTCACTCCAAAACTTTTTCTTATTTTCAACAAAATTTGTTGATAACATCTCACTCACTCTCTCATTTGCTCTCTTTTTACATTGCTTCACTACTCTCGTAACCTCTCTTTTTCTCTATATATACTCTTCCCTCCTTGCATCACTTCTACTTTGTAAAAACCTCTCATATGCTAACTTTTTCTCCCTTACTACTCTCTTTACATCATCATTCCACCAATCGCTCTTCTTCCCTCCCGCACCCACTCGCCTGTAACCACAAACTTCTGCTGAACACTAACACTACATTTTTAAATCTACCCCATACATCTTCGACCCCATTGCCTACACTCTCACTAGCCCATCTATCCTCCAATAGTTGTTTATATCTTACCCTAACTGCCTCCTCTTTTAGTTTATAAACCTTCACCTCTCTGTTACTTACTGCTTCTATTTTCCTTGTATCCCATCTACCTTTTACTCCCACTGTAGCTATAACTAAAAAGTGATCTGATATATCTGTGGCCCCTCTATAAATATGTACATATATATATATATATATATATATATATATATATATATATATATATATATATATATATATATATATATATATATATATATATATATATATATATATATATATATATGTACGTAAATTAATAATAAACAAGCACAATGAAATATTTTTCGTCATGTTCAGAACGTTTTGCGAAATTATTGCAACACAAATTTTCGCTTGTTTATGCAAGATGATTGCTATTGACCAAAATCGAAGTTTTAACTAATCGGACGAAAAATATATATATATATTCTTGTATATATATCTAATATAATACATCTAATATATGATCACGCAGTTGGCTTGTACCGTCTCCTTCGGATTAATGTCCACTTGTTGTTGTTATAATGACAGCTTGTGAGAAGTAGGCAGTGTAGATAGTGGCAATATTTGGTGAAGTTGAGTAGAGCAATTGAAAAGGGTGATGGTTCTTGTGTATAGCGCCATGCTGGGTGTATAGTGCTGCCTTGTGTGAAGGCGCCAGCTGGGTGTATAGTTGCCATGCTGGGGTATATGCGCCATGCTGGGTGTTAGTTAAGTAGGGTCAGTCGTCTCAGTAAGGGTCTTGGTAAACTCGATGACTTCTTGCTACTTGACCTTCTCTCCTTCACTCTCTATATATATATATATATATATATATATATATATATATATATATATATATATATCTTGTATAATATATCTAATATAATACATCTAATATAATGCATCACGCAGTTGGCTTCCTGTACCGTCTCCTTCAGCATTAATGTCCACTTGTTAAGTTGTTATAATGACAGCTTGTGAGGAAGTAGGCAGTGTAGATAGTGGCAATATTTGGTGAAGTGTGAGTAGAGGCAGTATGTGAAGAAGTGGTGAAGTGGTCTCGTTGTGTATAGTGCTGCCATGCTGGGTGTGTATAGTGCTGCCATGCTGGGTGTGTATAGTGCTGCCATGCTGGGTGTGTATAGTGTTGCCATGCTGGGTGTGTATAGTGCTGCCATGCTGGGTGTGTATAGTGTTGCCATGCTGGGTGTGTATAGTGCTGCCATGCTGGGTGTGTATAGTGCTGCCATGCTGGGTGTGTATAGTTAACGTAGCCAGGGGTCAGTCAGTCTGTCTCAGTAACGGGTCTTGGTAACACCCTCTCGCTGACTACTTCTCTCCTGCCCCTTCCCCTCCCCTTCACTCTCTTCTTCCTCTTCCTCCTCCTGAAGGAGGAAGTCTTTCACCTTCCCCACCCTCCACACGTCAGAACATACACTGAAGCAAAACAATTTGCTTGAAGGTAATACAATAACAACAACGGGAACAAGAAGCGTCTAGCATGAAACATCAACTCAACATTACATCAATTTCCACCAGAGGGAACCAGCGACATGATACAATGAACGTATAAACCTCAAGCATGATACAACAAATTATAATGACCGTGAAACAACCATGGCTACTAGACACCATCACCAGATGATACATGCTGACCACAGTATTAACACTGTAGGAACCATGGTTACCAGACACCACCACCAGATGATACATGTTGACCACAGTATTAACACTGTAAGAACCATGGTTACCAGACACCATCACCAGATGATACATGCTGACCACAGTATTAACACTAAGAAACATGGTTACCAGACACCATCACCAGATGATACATGTTGACCACAGTATTAACACTGTAAGAACCATGGTTACCAGACACCATCACCAGATGATACATGCTGACCACAGTATTAACACTGTAAGAACCATGGTTACCAGACACCATCACTAGATGATACATGCTGACCACAGTATTAACACTGTAAGAACCATGGTTACCAGACACCATCACCAGATGATACATGCTGACCACAATATTAACACTGTAAGAACCATGGTTACCAGACACCATCACCAGATGATACATGCTGACCACAGTATTAACACTGTAGGAACCATGGTTACCAGACACCATCACCAGATGATACATGCTGACCACAATATTAACACTGTAAGAACCATGGTTACCAGACACCATCACCAGATGATACATGCTGACACCAGTATTAACACTGTAAGAACCATGGTTACCAGACACCATCACTAGATGATACATGCTGACCACAGTATTAACACTGTAAGAACCATGGTTACCAGACACCACCACCAGATGATACATGCTGACCACAGTATTAACACTACGAACATAATTCTGAAAGTGAGCTTTATCAGGAGAAAGTGAAACAACACTGTCACACAGCATACACAGTGAGGTGTATGTTGTGTGACAGTGTATGTACACTTGAGAATTTAATTAAATGTATATTTTAGGGCTTAAAGTATTCTTGACTAGTGTAGTCGACAGGCCTTAAACCTTAGTAACCAACCAACCAACACGAAGAGCTAAGACCGTCAGTAAGGTTTATTAGGTTTAAAGCCAATCGACCACACGTGGGTTTATTAACCTGTAATTCACTTGTACGTGAAGGAATACCTTGATCTCTAAGGCAGAGAATAAACTACATTCTCAAATGTATTCACCAAAATTATTCACCTCCCGCCATTCACCTCTTTTTTTTTAACCGTAATTTTTTATTTATAAAGCAAGAACTGGGTTTTTTCATTACACTAGTGAAAATTCTTTGTTGTAATAATTCCTGGAACATCAATGTCAACATGACGAGGTTAAAAGATATTAATATATTTCATTGATGTTAACAGTTACTAGATAAAATTAGGCTGACTTAAGCTAGGATTACGCTAGCTTACGTTTTAGTAAAACCAGGAGAGGTTACTCGTCATTACATTGGTGTACAGTACTTACAACTTGATGAATAAAACATGTGCAACACCTGCTTACCTTTATTGAAGTACATGTGCAACACCTGCGTACGTTTATTGATGTGCACGTTTCACCAATCAATGGCTTTTAATCCATACACACATTACCGGAGACAGTGATTAAATTGAAGGGGTAATTTTGATAAAACTAAAGCAGATGCATGAGGATGGAGCCTTATATACTGTGTTCAGAAGAGAAATGTAGCATTTGAAGACATCGTCACAGATGGGGGGGGCCCATCATTGTCAGCAGGTCATGTCCAAGACTTGAGCCAGAGTTAGCAATAAGGTTGTAGAAGATATTTCAGTACCGAGATACCATGGTGTTGTGTAGACGATATCTCAGTACCGAGATACCATGGTGTTGTGTAGACAATATCTCAGTACCAAGATACCATGGTGTTGTGTAGACGATATCTCAGTACCGAGATACCATGGTGTTGTGTAGACGATATCTCAGTACCGAGATACCATAGTGTTGTGTAGACGATATCTCAGTACCGAGATACCATGGTGTTGTGTAGACGATATCTCAGTACCGAGATACCATGGTGTTGTGTAGACGATATCTCAGTACCGAGATACCATGGTGGTGTGTAGACGATATCTCAGTACCGAGATACCATGGTGGTGTGTAGACGATATCTCAGTACCGAGATACCATGGTGTTGTGTAGACGATATCTCAGTACCGAGATACTATGGTGCTGTGTAGACGATATCTCAGTACCGAGATACTATGGTGGTGTGTAGACGATATCTCAGTACCGAGATACCATGGTGTTGTGTAGACGATATCTCAGTACCGAGATACTATGGTGGTGTGTAGACGATATCTCAGTACCGAGATACCATGGTGTTGTGTAGACGATATCTCAGTACCGAGATACTATGGTGCTGTGTAGACGATATCTCAGTACCGAGATACCATGGTGGTGTGTAGACGATATCTCAGTACCGAGATACCATGGTGTTGTGTAGACGATATCTCAGTACCAAGATACTATGGTGCTGTGTAGACGATATCTCAGTACCGAGATACCATGGTGTTGTGTAGACGATATCTCAGTACCGAGATACTATGGTGTTGTGTAGACGATATCTCAGTACCGAGATACCATGGTGTTGTGTAGACGATATCTCAGTACCGAGATACTATGGTGTTGTGTAGACGATATCTCAGTACCGAGATACCATGGTGTTGTGTAGACGATATCTCATTACCGAGATACCATGGTGGTGTGTAGACGATATCTCAGTAACGAGATACCATGGTGTTGTGTAGACGATATCTCAGTACCGAGATACCATGGTGGTGTGTAGATATCTCAGTACCGAGATACCATGGTGTTGTGTAGACGATATCTCAGTACCGAGATACCATGGTGGTGTGTAGACGATATCTCAGTACCGAGATACCATGGTGTTGTGTAGACGATATCTCATTACCGAGATACCATGGTGGTGTGTAGACGATATCTCAGTACCGAGATACCATGGTGGTGTGTAGACGATATCTCAGTACCGAGATATCATGGTGTTGTGTAGACGATATCTCAGTACAGAGATACTATGGTGCTGTGTAGACGATATCTCAGTACCGAGATACCATGGTGGTGTGTAGACGATATCTCAGTACCGAGATACCATGGTGTTGTGTAGACGATATCTCAGTACCGAGATACTATGGTGCTGTGTAGACGATATCTCAGTACCGAGATACCATGGTGTTGTGTAGACGATATCTCAGTACCGAGATACTATGGTGTTGTGTAGACGATATCTCAGTACCGAGATACCATGGTGTTGTGTAGACGATATCTCAGTACCGAGATACTATGGTGTTGTGTAGACGATATCTCAGTACCGAGATACCATGGTGTTGTGTAGACGATATCTCATTACCGAGATACCATGGTGGTGTGTAGACGATATCTCAGTACCGAGATACCATGGTGTTGTGTAGACGATATCTCAGTACCGAGATACCATGGTGGTGTGTAGACGATATCTCAGTACCGAGATACCATGGTGTTGTGTAGACGATATCTCAGTACCGAGATACCATGGTGGTGTGTAGAAGATATTAGTACCGAGATACCATGGTGTTGTGTAGACGATATCTCAGTACCGAGATACCATGGTGGTGTGTAGAAGATATCTCATTTCCGAGATACCATGGTGTTGTGCAGAAGATATTAGTACCGAGATACCATGGTGTTGTGCAGAAGATATCTCAGTACCGAGATACCATGGTGTTGTGCAGAAGATATCTCATTACCGAGATACCATGGTGTTGTGTAGAAGATATCTCAGTACCGAGATACCATGGTTTTGTGTAGAAGATATCTCAGTACCGAGATACCATGGTGTTGTGCAGAAGATATCTCATTACCGAGATACCATGGTGGTGTGTAGAAGATATCTCAGTACCGAGATACCATGGTTTTGTGTAGAAGATATCTCAGTACCGAGATACCATGGTGGTGTGTAGAAGATATCTCAGTACCGAGATACCATGGTGGTGTGTAGAAGATATCTCAGTACCGAGATACCATGGTGGTGTGTAGAAGATATCTCAGTACCGAGATACCATGGTGGTGTGTAGAAGATATCTCAGTACCGAGATACCATGGTGGTGTGTAGAAGATATTAGTACCGAGATACCATGGTTTTGTGTAGAAGATATCTCAGTACCGAGATACCATGGTGGTGTGTAGAAGATATCTCAGTACCGAGATACCATGGTGTTGTGCAGAAGATATTAGTACCGAGATACCATGGTGTTGTGTAAAAGATACCTCAGTACCAGATGGTTGTTATTGCTAGCTTCCGACACTTGATTTTCAAAAGTCAAACACATTATCATATACATTACTGTTCTGTTTCTATTCCTGAGAAGACAGTCAAGTACACAGTGTTGAAGAAAATGACCATGAGGCTGACCTCTTGCTTCAGTTTGACCTGTATGTAGGTCACAACTGTCAGATATACTTATAACCAAACCTAAGCCTACTTATTGTAACGTCAGTTTGTTTATATTGCAAGTTGCTCCATTATGCAACTTTATTTTGTTGCAGAATGATATAGGGTCGCATTCTGCAAGCAGCACTCTCCCTCCTGCGCCAATGACCTCGTTGTTTACGATACCAAAGACAGTTTGAGTGGTCATCCCTGCTGCTGGTGCTTCCTGCCTGGTGTGTGTGTGTGTGTGTGTGTGTGTGTGTGTGTCGCCCCTCACCAAGATAACTGTATACCTAGCGCGAACCACCACTACCTTCCTGCTACCTCACAGGTCAAGCGTATACAGCAAGCAAGCTAGCAACACACACACACACACACTTACACCACACACAAACACACACACACCGGCGGGGCGGAAACATTTCGAAGTGTTTCCTTACACACACACACATACATACAACAGGCCTAGTGTCAAATCGACATGTGCCTAGGACAAAATGGTAACTAACACAGATGAGCCACAGGGCTGTTAGGAAGTATTTCTTCAGTAATAGAGTTGTCAAGGAGTGGAACAATCTGGAGAGTGATGTAATGGAGGCAGGATCCATACATAGCTTTAAGAAGAGATACGATAAAGCTCATGGAGCAAGGAGAAAGGACCTAGTAGCGACCAGCGAAGAGGCAGGGCCAGGAACTGTGAATCGACCCCTGCAACCACAAATAGGCGAGTACACACACACACTTTACTAATGAATGAAACAAGTGAAAACTAGCCAGACGGGAGCGTTTACTTTCCGTTTTCTTTTACTTATTTTCTGTCACAAACGTACAGGGAGAACTCAACTACAAGTAGTACAGCTAGGTAATTATCTTTACTGCTTTCTCTTAACGCTGGTCACCTGCGTCTTACGTGACACCTGACGCTAATCACCTGCATGTGAGTCTTACGTGACACATGACGCTTGTCACGTGCGTCTTAATGACACTGGACACACAAAAATTGCAAGAACATACAAGCAAAGTCTTCCAATGGAATACAGAATCTAAGGTGAAGTTCAATGGTGATAAATTCCAACTGCTCAGATATGAAATGAATGAAGAACTCAAAAGAGGCGCTATATACACACCACAAGAGGAACACATTAACAGAACGAGAGGAACATGTGAAGGACCTGAGTCTAATCTTGACAGATGTCTTATCGTAGAGAACACAATAAGGCAGGTGTTGTGAAAGCTTGAAAAATGACCGGTTGGATAATGAGAACTTTCAAAACAGGTGAAATAATGCTAATGGTGACAGTTTAAATCACTTGTGCTCTCTCAGAGCACTGCTCAGTGTTGACGGCTTCTTTCAGGGCAGGAGAGATATCACAGCCGGAACAGATACAAGGATCATTTACGGCCCACATAGAACCAACATAGCATTTAAATTATTCTGAGCTTCTCAAAGTATTAAATACGTTCTCGCTGGAGCAGAGAAGAGACACGTGATAGTATATACATGGAAGGTATGTGAGCGCACAGCCCCAAACGATCACACTACCGTAACGACGTACTGGAGTGAGAGATAGGAGGAAGTGCAAGATAGACCTTTGTGTAACACTGGAAAAGTTTCGCCAACCAGTGGCTTCTTCAGTCCAATGCAAAGAATGGTGGATGAGGAGGAGTTTGAGGTAATCAGTCCCTCAGCCTGGAGTCGATGTGTTCAGTCGATCATCAATTTTGATAAAAGTGGAGCATATTCTTAGAGATGGGGCTTATATACTGCAGATAGACGAGGTGGAGCAGTGGTAGACGGAGTTACCTGTGGAAAAAAACAGTGAAAGGCAGAGCACCATAGGTACAATAAGAGAACACTGTATCAACATCCAGAATATCAAATATCAGAAATATTAATGGAACAAATGCAGAAGTTTTCAAGCGGAAACTTGATCACTACCTCTGCCAAGTGCCGGATCAACCAGGCTGTGATGGATGTGAGCCAGCGAGCTGGTAACACCATCACCCTGGTCACCCTGGTTACCCGATGTTAGTCATCTGTGTCTTACATGACTAACGGGATGACTAACAACAGTTGGGTTGATCATTACCACCGTCACCAGTGGCACTCGTGCAGTTTTAAACGTTTCTTGATTACGCTCTTTCACTCCCCTGCCAGATGTGTCGCCCCAAATTTTTACTAAATTATTAATTTATGGATTTATGTAAATTAACCCAAACTAACATACCTAGCCTAACCCAACCTAACCTAGCATAACATAACCCAACCCAGCCTAACTCAGCCTAATCTTACATAACCTAAGCAACCTAACCTGCTTTAACATTAACGAACCTAACCTAGCATAACCTAAGCTAGCCTACCTGTAACACCTGTAATATACCTGTGACTGGTGTCGAGAGTTGTTACCCTCGCTGCTCAGTCTGGTACCATCACTAAGCAAGAAGCCACATAAAATATTAAAAGGAATCATTTGCTTTCTTAGGAAACGGAGACAAATCTGAATCACATCTTAAAGACACTGAATACTTTTTATACTCAAACACGAAGAACCACCTGAAATACAAAGTGGGTTAATTACTCGAATTAGTGATATGAAACTTCGAGGCAGGAGATGCAACACAGAGGTGTTGAAGTTGTAAAGGCAAAGACAATGCAGCCAATTAAGAACCAGCTGGACAAGCACTATGGCAGTACAGGACTCAACTAGACAATGTGCTGGAGAAAACTGTCATCAAGGAATTCCTGATGTTTGTTCAGCAACATCAGGACGATCAGTTAACAACGAGCCGACCAAGTTAATAATAGTTGCAGTAGTAGAGGTGGTGGTTGTGGTAGTCACAGTAGTGGTGCACATCCACCTGCACCACAGCAGTAGAGGTGGTGGTTGTGGTAGTCACAGTAGTGGTGCACATCCACCTGCACCACAGCAGTAGAGGTAGTGGTTGTGGTAGTCACAGTAGTGGTTCACCACAGCACCCACAAGTAGAACCACTGGTGCACAGGTCTGTGAGGGACAGTGGAGTAACACGAGTGGATGGAGTAGGAACTACAACTTAAGAGGTAGTAGTAGTCCATGTCCTCCATCCACTTTCATCTCTCGTGTAAATTCCACGCCTTTGTTTTTCAAGATGGTATATCCTCCCCATCCCCGCCCTCTGTTTCATGTCGGTAGTGTGCAGGAGGGAGTGGGTGGGGAGAGAACCTTCTGCTTTACTATCCTTGCCTCTAACAACGAGATAATATATGATAGTCCTTAATTTAGATAGAAGCAGATAGTCCTCAGCAAAAAGACCAACCACAGACACCCCACCACAGTAACCCCACCACAGATACCACACCACAGTAACCCCACCACAGATACCACACCACAGTAACCCCACCACAGACACCACAGTAACTCCACCACAGTAACCCCACCACAGCAACCCCACCACAGACACCACGCCATAGACATCCAACCACAGTAACCCCACCACAGACACGACTCTACAGACACCCCACCACACCACAGAGACCACAACGCCACCATGGGAAGTGATCCACCCCTAAAAGTCCATGGAGTTTACACTCATAATTTTATTCAGATTAAAGCAGTTGGTCATGGAGGGACAGCCAGACTATCCTGAGACACTAACTTCTCAAAGTTCTCCCCCACACACACACATTATATATATATATATATATATATATATATATATATATATATATATATTATATATATATATATATATATGCTATATATATGCTGCGTTCCTGTCACAAGGTTCGTAGGGTCGAGTCTCCGTCGGCCAGAGATCAGTGTTTTGAATATTTCGCCTGCTCTTGCGAATTCCTAGCATTGTAAAAATCTCTAGTTGTGTCGATGCATGCAGGGGATGAGATGAAAAGCTGTAAGCCACCTGCCTGAAAGCTGGGTGCCTTGGATCAACGTCTAGCGTGAGCTGGATGCCAAGGTATTGGTCCAGTGTGGTACGGTCGGTAAAGCACTGCGTTCCTGTCACAAGGTTCGTAGGGTCGAGTCTCCGTCGGCCAGAGATCAGTGTTTATATATATATATATATATATATATATATATATAAATATATAATATATATATATATATAAAATATATAATATATATAATATATATAAAATATATAATATATAATATATATAAATATATAATATATATAATATATATAAAATATATAATATATATAATATATATAAAATATATAATATATATAATATATATAAAATATATAATATATATAATATATATAAAATATATAATATATATAATATATATAAAATATATAATATATATAATATATATAATATATATAAAATATATAATAAATATATATAAAATATATAATAAATATATATATATATATATATATATATATATATATATATATATATATATATATATATATATATATATATATTCTCCATGGGGAAGTGGAACAGAATTCTTCCTCCGTAAGCCATGCGTGTCGTAAGAGTCGACTAAAATGCCGGGAGCAAGGGGCTAGTAACCCCTTCTCCTGTATACATTACTAAAGTTAAAAAGAGAAACTTTTGTTTTTCTCTTTGGGCCACCCCGCCTTGGTGGGAAGCGGCCGATTTGTTGAAAGAAGATATATATATATATATTTCAACAAGTCGTGCCGAATAGGTATTATTATTATAATCAAATAGAAGCGCTAAACCACAGGGGTTATACAGCGCTGCAGGTTATTGTAGGATGCAGGGAGAGTGGGTTGTAAGAGGGAGATGGATGATTAGTAGGGTATGGAGTGCAAGATGACGGTGGATAGTGCAGGGGAGGAGGGTAGCAAAAGATCGAGGTAGAAGGGACTGAGGGAGGTGCTAGAGGTATAATCTTCAGAGTTTGTGTAGTAAGTCAGTTTCTGTCAAAAAGTCAACAAGAGAGTCAGGATTAAAGGAGGGTCCATCTGCAAGAAGGGAAGGTAAAGAAAGGGCCGCAGAGCGAAGACGTCGTTGGAGGTAAATTCTGCGTGCTCGTTGATAGAGTTGGCAGTCCAACAGGATATGTCGAACAGACACTGGAACCTGACAATGCTCACAGAGAGGGGCAGGGAGCCTCTCCATGAGATACCCGTGAGTAAGACGAGTGTGGCCGATGCGAAGACGGGGAGAGTAGTCTCCCAACCTCGACATTGGTGACAAGAAGAAGGCCAGAAACCTATAACCGGTTTAATAGAATGAAGTTTGTTATTCAGCAGGTCAGACCAGCGTTGTTGCCAACGGGTGCGAAGGTGGGTAGCAATGACCGCAAAATAGTCCGTGAAAGGAACACCTCTATATGAAACTGGAAGGTCATGTACTGCTGACCGCGCAGCAGTGTCTGCCTGTTCATTGCCCTGCACGTCAACATGACCAGGGACCCAACAAAAGACAATATCTTTATGCTTGCTAAAGATACGGCGTAACCAAAGGTGGATACGAAGAACTAGGGGTGAGGTGAATCAATTTTACGGATAGCCTGTAAAGCACTAAGGAGTCTGAAACGACCACAAATGGTGATACAGGCATAGATGCAATACGGATAAGTGCCACAAGAATGGCATACAATTCAGCCGTAAATATGCTAGCCGAGGGTAATAGATGCCCTCGTACGACGCTGTCTGGAAACACTGCTGCGAATCCAACGCCGTCAGATGACTTTGAACCATCGGTGTATACTGCGATGGCATGGGAATGAGAACGGAAATGGTCTAGAAAGAAAGAGCGAGAAGCCGCCGTAGGCAGTTGGGCTTTCGCGCAAGGTAGAGGAATAGAACAGACACAGACATCAGGAACTTCCCAAGGGGGTAGAGGAAAGGGTGAAGCCACATGAACATATAAAGGCGGAAGCTGAAGGGAAGACAAGAGTGTATGCAGACGAAGAGAAAAGGGACGAAGTAAACAGGGGCGACGAACAAATAACGAGCGTCTACTAACATCTGTGACAATCCTATACATAGAAGGATTGCGGAGGTCATGAGAGCGAACATAATAGCGAATGCAATGTGCATCGCGGCGATCGGACAAGGATGGAATGTTCGCTTCTACATAGAGGCTCTCAACTGGGGAAGAACGAAAAGCACCAAGGCATAAGCGTAATCCCTGGTGATGGATGGGATTAAGGCTGGAAAGAGTGGCAGGAGAGGCTGCCGAATATATCTGGTCACCATAATCGAGTTTCGATAGAATTAGGGCCGAATGTAGGCGAAGGAGGGTTCTACGATCAGCCCCCCATGAAAGATGTGCGAGGGTTTTAAGGAGGTTCAGCCGGCTATGACAAGTCGCCTTCAGAGAGGTAATGTGAGGTTTCCAGGACAATCTGCGGTCAAACAGGAGGCCGAGAAACCTGACTGTATCACGTTCTGGGATACGTAAGCCGTATAGGTACAATGGATGATCAGAGACCACTGAACGTCTAGTGAACGTAATTTGATGAGTTTTGCCACTAGACCGAATAGGTAAAACTTGCGATTTTGGCTTAAATAGCAACGCCCTTTTTGCCGAATAAGGCAAGCTAAAATTCCGCAAAAATCCTTCTGAACCTAACGAAAAAAATGTATTTCATTGCGTTTGTTTATTATTAAATTATTGTAAACTTATTTAAAATATATTTAGTTGGATTAGGCTAAATTAAATTGCGCTTGTTACAATAAGGTTAGGTAAGTTTTCTAAGGTTCTTTTGGTACAAAATTATAAATTTTTACATTAACATAAATGAAAAAAAAATATATATATATTTAAACGTATAAGAGAAAATTTTAGAAACGACTTAATTTTAAGTGAGTTCTTGTTAATTGACCAGTTTTACCTATTCGGCACGATGTATGCAGAAAGAGAATAAAGAATAAAATTAAGTGAATATATAAATATATTGCAAATGCACCTATATATTTTTCATTAATGTTTAAGCTCTACATTTTCTCTTACTAACACTATGAGATCTCATTCAAACATTTATTATATTAAATGGTTTCGACACAGTCAAACACCTGGAACTCTTTCAAGTGTTGAGCTTAACTCGAAACAATGAATGAAACTTCGAGGCAGAAGAAGCAACACGAACGTATGCAAAAATTTTTTTTTATCAAACAGAATTATAGCAGAATGAAGCAAACTACTAACTAATGTTGTAAGTACAAAGGCAATACAGTCATTCAGTACTCAACTGGACAAGCACTTGGCAAGTATAACATTAAACTAGATATACCGTGTCCTAGTGGAAGGAGTTGCCACAGCCTTCATGGCCTACATGCTTAGTATAAATCTATCAGTCAAGATTGCTGGGTCACCCCAATTATTTTGTTCAACACATCAGTAGTATCCCACCAAGGCAGGTGATTTAGTCATTTATACAGGAGGAATTACTAGCCCCCCTTATTATTTTATAAGTTAGAAAATGTGATAAGTTATGATAACCAGCAAGACACAGGGTATAGCAAGAAACAAGGGGCAGGGTATAGTGAGCAACAAGGGGCAGGGTATAGTGAGCAACAAGGGGCAGGGTTAGTGAGTAACAAGGGGCAGTTTATAGTGAGCTAGGACAGGAACGTGTGAGATCTTGCCTAGTACATTCACTATGTCACTCACTTGCCAAACCAACACTAAATCCATGGGACAGTCTGCAGCAAGATATTCCTGGTGTTTGCTCAACAACTGCATTAGAAGTAGCATCTTAGAACAGGACAACCAGATCAATATTAGTAGTAGTGCTAGACGACGATTGCAATACTTATAGTTGAAGCAGTGGTAACCAGAAGCAGAACCAGTAATATACACACCTCTCTGAGTGCCAATGGAATAACATGAGTAGTTTAAGACAGAAACAATACTAATTTAGTAGAGGTAGTTATAGCTCATGACTGCCATCCAGTTTTATCTCTTCCGCAAATTTCATGACATTTTTCCAATATGGTATGGTATATATTTCTCCCTGTGTTATCATGCCGGCAGCAGCCAGAGGGAGTGGAAGAGCAGAGAACCTTCTGCTTTACTACTCTTGACACACACACCTAGACAATATAAGATAGTCCTTAATCTACGTGGTAGTAGTTATAGCTGTAAGCTCCTCAGAGCAGATAGCCTCGGTGTGAACGTTCAGACTCTCTACCTGTCTACCCCATGTACTCACGTACCACGAACATGGTTCTGCTGGTGTAACTACAATAAGGTAATCACAAAGAGGTATCTCTCCCACAACACCACCGAACAAAATGACTGAGGGGTCACACAGGTGAGATGACTTCCTCACAATAACCAAGTGAGGGCGGAGGAGACAAGAGAAGGGAAGAATACCAAGCATAAAAGTAATTATCAAAATACTTGAACAAATTACGGCGTGATTTACGCCTGCCAACAGGTGCATCCTGTTAAGTCTTCCATTTAGTCTACGGAAACGTTGGCAGTGATTACCTGCGTCCCACTTTCCTTTTCCAGCACGCGCAGGAAGCTCGCTAACACTCACACTGCTTTCTAATAGCCATTTCAGTTTTCTTCTGCAGCGGGATGAGAAAGAAACTTTTTCCCTCACGTGCGCTCCAAAATTTGTATGTCTGGCAACGTCATCACATGCATGTTAACATAGCATATTAACATGCTAGTCATGCTATCATAGCAATTTTTGCAAGCGTTTTTAGGGAATTTCATTTTTTTTTCATTAAAATTTAAGACACGTAAGCTAAAGCATTAGAGAAAAAGTGCCTCAACTTGTAGATTTCAATAAAGTATTTACATTTAAGAAATTCATGTTTGACATAAAAGATCGTACACAAACAACCAATAATATATATCCAAACTCAGCTACTTCAAGACTTGAAATTGTAATTTTCGGCACTAAGAGGAAGGCTACCTTTTTCTTCACCCATACCCCCCCTCTACACCTCATCATTCCACATCGCTCCTCCTCCCACCGGCACCCAACCTCCCATACCCACACAAACTTCTTTTACAGACTCGAACACCGTACAAAAAAACAAATGCCGTCACAGTATGGAGAGTTTTTCAGTCCTTCACATGGTAACACTCATCAGCCTCAGGTCTTAATTAAAAACTTGAAAAATCAGTGACCCTTCCCACGTTTAGTACAGATTTACGCCACTTAAAAATCCTGTGTTCATTATACAGGAAAAAGTCTAAGTGAGAGAGGGTAATGCACGCAGTGAGGCCGGACCCAAGTGTTCAAAGACAGAGTAGATAGCCAGAATGTGGCCCACACAGTGCTCACCAAAACTGCGTTAACCAAATATAGATTGGAAGTATTGCAATGCCTGGAGGTGGTCAAAACAATATCTGGAGGTGGTCAAGACAATACCTGGAGTTGGTCAAGACAATATCTGGAGGTGGTCAAGACAATACCTGGAGGGGAGGTGATCAAGACAATATCTGGAGGTGGTCAAGACAATATCTGGAGGTGGTCAAGACAATATCTGGAGGTGGTCAAGACAATACCTGGAGGTGGTCAAAACAATATCTGGAGGTGGTCAAGACAATACCTGGAGGTGGTCAAGACAATACCTGGAGGTGGTCAAGACAATATCTGGAGGTGGTCAAGACAATACCTGGAGGTGGTCAAGACAATACCTGGAGGTGGTCAAGACAATATCTGGAGGTGGTCAAGACAATACCTGGAGGTGGTCAAGACAATATCTGGAAGTGAAGACAATACCTGGAGGTGGTCAAGACAATACCTGGAAGTGGTCAAGGCAATACCTGGAGGTGGTCAAGACAATACCTGGAGGTGGTCAAGACAATACCTGGAGGTGATCAAGACAATACCTGGAGGTGATCAAGACAATATCTGGAAGTGAAGACAATACCTGAAGGTGGTCAATACAATACCTGGAGGTGGTCAAGACAATACCTGGAGGTGGTCAAGACAATACCTGGAGGTGATCAAGACAATATCTGGAAGTGAAGACAATACCTGAAGGTGGTCGACAAAACCTGGAGGTAGTCAAGACAAAACCTGGAGGTAGTCAAGACAAAACCTGGAGGTAGTCAAGACAAAACCTGGAGGTAGTCAAGACAAAACCTGGAGGTAGTCAAGACAATACCTGGAGGTAGTCAAGATAATACCTGGAGGTAGTCAAGACAATACCTGGAGGTAGTCATGACAATACCTGGAGGTAGTCAAGACAATACCTGGAGGTAGTCAAGACAATACCTGGAGGTAGTCAAGACAATACCTGGAGGTAGTTAAGACAATACCTGGAGGTAGTCAAGACAATACCTGGAGGTAGTCAAGACAATACCTACAGGTGATGACAAACTTCGTTACTATGGTAACATATTCACAGGTTCTTTCTTCCCATTCCTTCACTTCCCCTTTAGCACTCCCTGCCCCCCACTACTTTACCATCTTTCCACCACAACTTCCCCCTCCTCCCCTCACTTCCTCTCTCCCTCGTTCCATTCCTCCCGCACACTCCTCTCCCTCGTTCCATTCCTCCCCGCACACTCCTCTCCCTCGTTCCATTCCTCCCCGCACACTCCTCTCCCTCGTTCCATTCCTCCCGCACACTCCTCTCCCTCGTTCCATTCCTCCCGCACACTCCTCTCCCTCGTTCCATTCCTCCCGCACACTCCTCTCCCTCGTTCCATTCCTCCCGCACACTCCTCTCCCTCGTTCCATTCCTCCCCGCACACTCCTCTCCCTCGTTCCATTCCTCCCGCACACTCCTCTCCCTCGTTCCATTCCCCACACTTCTCTCCCTCGTTCCATTCCTCCCGCACACTCCTCTCCCTCGTTCCATTCCTCCCGCACACTCCTCTCCCTCGTTCCATTCCTCCCCGCACACTCCTCTCCCTCCTTTGATATACCTTTGAAGAGTTTCGAGAGTATCTGCTCTCTGAGCCCTACCATGGGCCAGGCTCGTCTGGTGCTTGCCTGGTCAACCAGGCTGTTGCTGCTGGAGGCCCGCTGCCCCACATATCCATCACAGCCTGGTTGATCTGGCACCTGGTGAAGATATTTGTCCAGTTTCCTCTTGAAGGCTTCTACACTGGTTCCAGCCGTGTTTCGGATATCTTCTGGTAAGATGTTGAATAGTCTGGGACCCCGGATGTTAATACAGTGCTCCCGTATTGTCCCCACCGCACCCCTGCTCCTCACTGGGTTTATTTTACACTTTCTCCCATATCTCTCACTCCAGTATGTTGTTATGGCAGTGTGCAGATTTGGGACCAGGCCCTCAAGTACTTTCCATGTATATATTATCATGTATCTCTCTCTCCTCCGCTCCAATGAGTACATGTTCAAGACTTGAAGGCGTTCCCAATAATTTAGATGTTTCAATGGCTCAATGTGAGCCGTAAACGATCTCTGGATTTGTTCCAGCTCTGCTATTTCTCCTGCCCTGAACGGGGCCGTCAGCACTGAGCAGTATTCTAAGTGGGGAGCACTAGCGATTTGAATAGTGTCACCATCGGCATTATTTCCCTTGTTTTGAAAGTTCTCAATACCCACCCCGTCATCTTCCTGGCTGTTGTGATCTTTGTCTTGTTATGGTCTTTAAACGACAGATCAGCAGACATAATTATTCCCAAGTCCTTTACGTGTTCCTTTCGTTCTATGTGGTGACCCTCTTGCGTTTTGTATATAGTGTTCCTTTTGAGTTCTTCATTTTTTCCATACCTAAGCAGCTGAAACTTATCACCATTGAACGTCATGTTGTTCTCCACTGCCCATTGGAAGACCCTGCTTATGTCCTCCTGTAATTTTCAGTGTCCTCTACCGTAGTGACTTTCATGCTTATTTTAGTGTCATCTGCAAATGATGATACAAAAGTGTGCTGGGTGTTTTTATCTATGTCTGCTATGAGGATGAGAAACAGCAGAGGCGCCAGGACAGTGCCTTGGGGCACTGAGCTTTTGACCTCGCTGATGCTGGATCTTGCCCTGTTCACTACTACTTTTTGTGTTCTGTGTGTTAGGAACTCAAAAATCCATCTGCCTATCTTCCCCGTAATGCCTATGGCCCTCATTTTGTGCGCTATCACTCCATGATCGCATTTGTCAAACGCCTTTGCGAAATCTGTGTAAATCACATCTGCGTTTTGGTCGTCCTCCAATGCCTCCGTAATTCTGTCATAATGGTTCAGCAGCTGTGACAGGCATGATCGACCCGCTCTAAAGCCATGCTGGTTCGGGTTATGTTGGTTGTGCTAGTCCATGAACTTTGTAATCTGCCGTCTCATCACTCTTTCAAAGATTTTTATGATGTGAGAAGTGAGGGCTACTGGTCTGTAATTTTTAGCTAGTGCTCTACTACCTCCCTTATGCAAAGGAGCTATGTCTGCACTCTTTAAGGCCTCTGGAATTTCACCTAGATCTAAGCTCTTTCTCCACAGAATACTAAGGGCTCTTGCTAATGGTACTTTGCACTGCTTTATAAATAAAGCATTCCATGAATCTGGTCCAGGTGCTGAGTGAGTGGGCATGTTGGCCATTTCTTTTCGAAATCTATGGGATTTGTACTAATGTCGGTTAGGTGGTCTGCGCGGCCTTCTGCTGGAGTGAAAAATATTTCTGCATTTTCTACCTTGCTGTCATTTAGTGGGTTGCTGAACACTGACTCATACTGTTCTTTTAGAATTTCACTCATTTCCTGTTCATCGTCCGTATACGAATCTCCTCTCAATAATGGTCCAATTCTACAGGTAGTTCTTAGCTTGGATTTTGCATAGGAGTAGAAATATTTTGGGTTTCTTGCAATATCCTGTATGGCTCTTTGTTCCCTTTGTACTTCTTCTGTCAGGTATGACATCTTAAGTTTGTGCTCTAATTCCGTGATCTCTCGGTTAAGGCTATCTCTCCTCTGTTGCAACATAACTGTGTTTTTCAGCAATTCAGTAACCCGTTTTCTTCTCCTGTACCATCTCCTACGCTCTCTCTCTATATCTGATATCCCTCGTTCCATTCCTCCCCGCACCTCCTCTCCCTCGTTCCATTCCTCCCCGCACATTCCTCTCCCTCGTTCCATTCCTCCCCGCACACTCCTCTCCCTCGTTCCATTCCTCCCGCACACTCCTCTCCCTCGTTCCATTCCTCCCCGCACACTCCTCTCCCTCGTTCCATTCCTCCCCGCACATCCTCTCCCTCGTTCCATTCCTCCGCACCTCCTCTCCCTCGTTCCATTCCTCCACTCTTCCTCGTTCATTCCTCCCTCTCTCCTCGTTCCATTCCTCCCGCACACTCCTTCCCTCGTTCCATTCCTCCCGCACCTCCTCTCCCTCGTTCCATTCCTCCCGCACACTCCTCTCCCTCGTTCCATTCCTCCCCGCACACTCCTCTCCCTCGTTCCATTCCTCCCGCACCTCCTCTCCCTCGTTCCATTCCTCCCCACCTCCTCTCCCTCGTTCCATTCCTCCTGCACACTCCTCTCCCTCGTTCCATTCCTCCTCGCCACCTCCTCTCCCTCGTTCCATTCCTCCCGCACCTCCCTCTCCCTCGTTCCATTCCTCCGCACACTCCTCTCCCTCGTTCCATTCCTCCTGCACACTCCTCTCCCTCGTTCCATTCCTCCGCACACTCATCTCCTCGTTATTTCCTCACCTCCTCTCCCTCGTTCCATTCCTCCTGCACACTCCTCTCCCTCGTTCCATTCTCTCCGCACACTCCTCTCCCTCGTTCCATTCCTCCCCACCTCCTCTCCCTCGTTCCATTCCTCCCGCACCTCCTCTCCCTCGTTCCATTCCTCCCGCACACTCCTCTCCCTCGTTCCATTCCTCCCGCACACTCCTCTCCCTCGTTCCATTCCTCCCGCACACTCCTCTCCCTCCCACATTCCATCTTACTACTTTTCCATCACCTCTGAACCTCCACTATGCCTCTTGCTTCTAAGAATTATCAACTTTTGCTCATAAATATAATTGATCCATCCGGAGTTCACTGCGGGTTCACCGGCTGTTTTTTTCTAGTTCATTATAAAAACTACCTATAATTATATATATATATATATATATATATATATATATATATATATATATATATATATGCAGGAATCACGAAAAAGCGATACAAGATGCAAAACAATCACAGGGAGAGTTGAATAACAGCTCTAGGCTTTTTGTGTTGCAATCAACACATCAAGAGCCTGCAAGGTTGCAGAAATTACTTAGTAAGCTTCCTTGGAACGAATCTGCTGAGATTTCTTACTCATTTCTGCAACTTTGCAAACTCCTCTAGGCCTTTCGTGTTGACTGCAACACGAAAGGACTAAACTGTTTCAACTCCCCTGTGGTTGTTTGCATATATATATATATATATATATATATATATATATATATATATATATATATATATATATATTTTTTTTTTTCAACAAGTCGGCCGTCTCCCACCGAGGCAGGGTGACCCAAAAGAAAGAAAATCCCCAAAGAAAAAACTTTCATCATCATTCAACACTTTCACCACACTCATACATAATCACTGTCTTTGCAGAGGAGCTCAGATACGACAGCTGAGAAAAGTCCCTCCCAGCTGTCACTATCTCATACCCCTCCTTTAAAGTGCAGGCATTGTACTTCCCATTTCCAGGACTCAAGTCCAACTAAATCAATTAACTGGTTTCCCTGAATCCCTTCACACAATGTTACCCTGCTCACACTCCAACAGATCGTCATGTCCCAAAACCATTCGTCTCCATTCACTCCTATCTAACACGCTCACACATGCTTGCTGGAAGTCCAAGCCCCTCGCCCACAAAACCTCCTTTACCCCTTCCCTCCAACCTTTTCTAGGACGACCCCTACCCCGCCTTCCTTCCCTACAGATTTATACGCTCTCCAAGTCATTCTACTTTGATCCATTCTCTCTAAATGACCAAACCACCTCAACAACCCCTCTTCAGCCCTCTGACAAATACTTTTAGTAACTCCACACCTTCTCCTAATTTCCACATTCCGAATTTTCTGCATAATATTTACACCACACATTGCCCTTAGACAGGACATCTCCACTGCCTCCAGCCTCCTCCTCGCTGCAGCATTTGCAACCCATGCTTCACACCCATATAAGAGTGTTGGTACCACTATACTTTCGTACATTCCCTTCTTTGCCTCCATGGATAACGTTTTTGTCTCCACAGATACCTCAATGCACCACTCACCTTTTTCCTTCATCAATTCTATGGTTAACCTCATCCTTCATAAATCCATCCGCTGACACATCAACTCCCAAATATCTGAAAACATTTACTTCTTCCATAATCCCTCTCTCCAATGTGATATCCAATTTTTCTTTATTTAAATCGTTTGATACCCTCATCACCTTACTCTTATCTATGTTCACTTTTAACTTTCTACCTTTACACACTCTCCCAAACTCGTCCACTAACCTTTGCAACTTTTCTTTAGAATCTCCCATAAGCACAGTATCATCAGCAAAAGTAACTGTGTCAACCCCCATTTGCATTTAATTCTCCATAATTTAATCCCACCCCTCTCCCCAACACCCTAGCATTTACTTCTTTTACAACCCCATCTATAAATATATTAAACAACCATGGTGACATTACACACCCTGTCTAAGACCTACTTTTACCGGAAGTAATCTCCCTCTCTCCTACACACCCTAACCTGAGCCTCACTATCCTCATAAAAACTCTTTACAGCCTTCAGTAACTTACTACCTATTCCATACACTTGCAACATTTGCCACATTGCTCCCCTATCCACTCTATCATATGCCTTTTCTAAATCCATGAATGCAATAAAAACTTCTCTACCTTTATCTAAATACTGTTCACATATATGCTTCACTGTAAACACTTGATCTACACATTCCCTACCCACTCTAAAGCCTCCTTGCTCATCTGCAATCCTACTCTCTGTCTTACCTCTAATTCTTTCAATAATAACCCTGCCATACACTTTACCTGGTATACTCAGTAAACTTATTCCCCTATAATTTTTACACTCTCTTTTATCCCCTTCCCTTTATATAAAGGAACTATACATGCTCCTGCCAATCCCTAGGTACCTTCCCTCTTTCATACATTTATTAAACAAAAATACCAACCACTCCAGCACTATATCCCCCTGCTTTTAACATTTCTGTCATGATTCCGTCAATTCCAGCTGCTTTACCCCCTTTCATTCTACGTAATGCCTCACGCACCTCCCCACACTCACATCCTGCTCTTCTTCACTCCTAAACGATGTTGTACCTCCCTGGCCAGTACATGAAATTATCGCCTCCCTCTTTTCATCGACATTTAAAAGTTCCTCAAAATATTCCCGCCATCTACCCAATACCTCCAGCTCCCCATCTACTAACTCCCTACTCTGTTTTTAACTGACAAATCCATTCGTTCCCTAGGCTTTCTTACCTTGTTTATCTCACTCCAAAATTTTTCTTGTTTTCAGCAAAATTTTTGACAGATCCTCTCCCATTCTTTCATCCGCTCTTCTTTTGCACTCTCTCACCACTCTCTTCACCTTTCTTTTACTCTCCATATACTCTGCTCTTCTATTAACACTTCTGTTTTGTAAAAACCTCTCATAAGCTACCTTTTTCTCTTTTATCACACCCTTTACTTCTTCATTCCACCACTCACTCCTCTTTCCTCCTGCACCCACCCTCCTATAACCACAAACTTCTGCCCCACATTCTAATACTGCATTTTTAAAACTATCCCAACTCTCTTCAACCTCCCCACTACTCCTACTTGCACTAGCCCACCTTTCTGCCAATAGTTGCTTATATCTCACCCTAACTTCCTCCTCCCTTAGTTTATACACTTTTACCTCTCTCTTACTTGCTGTTGCCATTTTCCTTTTGTCCCATCTACCTTTTACTCTAACTGTAGCTACAACCAAATAATGATCTGATATATCCGTTGCCCCTCTATAAACATGTACATCCTGAAGCCTACTCATCAACCTTTTATCCACCAATACATAATCCAACAAACTACTTTCCTTACGTGCTGTATCATACCTTGTATATTTATTTATCCTCTTTTTCATAAAATATGTATTACTTATTACCAAACCTCTTTCTACACATAGCTCAATTAATGGCTCCCCATTTACATTTACCCCTGGCACCCCAAATTTACCTACTACTCCATCCACAACATTTTTACCCACTTTAGCATTAAGATCCCCAACCACAATTACTCTCTCACTTGGTTCAAAACTCCCCACACACTCACTCAACATTTCCCAAAATCTCTCTCTCTCCTACACTTCTCTCTTCTCCAGGTGCATAAACACTTACTATAACCCACTTTTCACATCCAACCTTTATTTTACTCCACATAATCCTTGAATTTATACATTTATATTCCTTCTTTACCTGCCATAACTGATTATTCAACATTATTGCCACTCCTTCTTTAGCTCTAACTCTATTTGAAACCCTGATCTAATCCCATTTATTTCTCCCCACTGAAACTCTCCTACCCCTTCAGCTTTGTCTCACTTAAAGCCAGGACATCCAGCTTCTTTTCATTCATAACATCTACAATCATCTCTTTCTTATCATTCGCACAACATCCACGCACATTCAAACATCCCACTTTGACGATTTTCTTCTTCTTCTTTTTAGTAAGCTATACAGGAAAAGGGGTTACTAGCCCATTGTTCCCGGCATTTTAGTTGACTTTTACAACACGCATGGCTTACGGAGGAAAGATTCTTATTCCACTTCCCCATGGATATGAAAGGGAAAAGCAATAAGAACAAGAACTATTAAGATAAAATCAAAGAAAACTCAGATGAGTGTGTATACAATAAACGTGTACATGTTTGCGTAGTGTGACCTAAGTGTAAGTAGAAGTAGCAAGACGTACCTGAAATCTTGCATGTTTATGAGACAGAAAAAGACACCAGCAATCCTACCATCATGTAAAACAGTTTCAGGTTTCTGTTTCACAGTCACCTGGCAGGATGGTAGTACCTCCCTGAGTGGTTGCTGTCTACCAACCTACTACCTATATATATATATATATATATATATATATATATATATATATATATATATATATATATATATATATATATATATATATATATATATATATATATATATACATATAAATATATATATATACACTGTAAATTTAAAGTGAACCGGAAGAGGCGTTCTCAAGATGTAAATGAAAACCTTGGAGGACGAAAAAAATCCGGCGAGCACTTAAAGATACCCTCGGGGATACCTAATTAAAGTGGTTAATGCGTGCTGCTTGGGCGGGCTAACCACTGCTATACCCCAGTGCCATCAACACCACCACCCCAACCACCTCATTCCTACAACAACCACCACTGTAAACTCCCTGTGACAACTACCACAGCCTCGCTACAAGAATTACTTTCTTGCTACAAAGTATGAACACATAGTTGTGTTTCAGTGTATATACACCGAAGTCTGTATCTTAAGGTGTTTTATATATATATATATATATATATATATATATATATATATATATATATATATATATACACACCACACACCAAGTACAAGCACCATCACCTGGTCCCTGACCAGGGGCGAACAAGGCTACAACACACAATAACACGGTGTCTTTCAGATGGGATTTTTATAAAAGTTTAAGAGTGAGGCAGATTACTGCATCACTTGGCGGAGCTAGGAGGGAAGTCCGCTTGGTTACGTCTTCAAAGGTCAAGGCTGGAAGCAGTGTTTTATAGCAGTCAGGCAACCTGTAGGCGCTCCACTAGCAGTCATCAACTAGACTTCATTATCTCAAAAGTGTCAGCTATAAATCTTAATAGACAGCGGGCTCCCCGCGAGGCCTAGTTGTTAACACACACTTGTATCATTATTCCGAAATGTCACGCCTGCATAATAGGCTTCTCCAGTCGACTACAGAGAAGCAGCAGCAGCAGCAGCAGGGATGTAATCATCCATCACCCTCCAGGTAGCTGATCCTTTAACTTTACAAGCGTAAGGAAATGTTTGTACTTCAGCAACACTACACTGGCAGTAGCAGCGAGCGTACACTGATTATTCTTATAATAATCTTTATTTCTACAAGTACATGTACAAGGTATACAGGTCTAGGTGACATCAATGACGCACTACTATACAGACAGCCGCTTCTTATGCACAGCATTTCGGGCAAATTAAGTCAATTTTGTCCCAGGATGCGACCCACACCAATCGAATAACACCCAGGTACCAATTTTACTGATGGGTGAACATGGACAACTGGTGTCTTATGGAAACACGTCCTAATGTTTCCAGCCATACCCTGGATTCGAACTCTGGACCCCAGTGTGTGAGCCGAGTACGCTAGCGATCGAGTTACAAGAGACAGTATCCAGGGCTGCTACAGCTGGAATAAATTCTTAAAACAAACTCATAATTTTCTGGATATTTTATGTTTTATACATCTGATAACGGTAATTAGTACATCTGATAACGGTAATTAGTCATAATGACCTTCATATATAACTGCAAAACAACAACAAACTAATTGATGACAGATTATATCGTACTGAACCCTCTCCGAAAAATTAGCTCGAAGCAACTTTCCTATTGGCTCATTCCTGCTGACTCAGGGAACCAATCACATTAATGCAGTGGCTCTATAGTGTTAATGTAGTTCTCTGTGGTGTCGACCTTGACGCAGCCTTCCCATTGGTTGGTTCCCACACTTAATAGTTATTAAGGAGCGATCATAACTGACCTTTATTAGTAGCCAGGAAGAGTGAACTTTTCACGAAGTGACTGTCAAGTTGCTGACTAGGGGGAAAGTTACTGTAGGGACGGGGAAAGTTACTGTAGGGGCGGGGAAAGTTACTGTAGGAGCGGGGAAAGTTACTGTAGGAGCGGGGAAAGTTACTGTAGGGGCGGGGAAAGTTACTGTAGGGGTGGTTAAAGTTACTGTTGAGGGCGGGGAAAGTTACTGTAGGGGCGGGGAAAGTTACTGTAGGGGTGGTTAAAGTTACTGTTGAGGGCGGGGAAAGTTACTGTAGGGGCGGGGAAAGTTATTGTAGGAGCGGGGAAAGTTACTGTAGGAGCGGGGAAAGTTACTGTAGGGGCGGGGAAAGTTACTGTAGGGGTGGTTAAAGTTACTGTTGAGGGCGGGAAAGTTACTGTAGGGGCGGGGAAAGTTACTGTAGGGGCGGGGAAAGTTACTGTAGGGGTGGTTAAAGTTACTGTTGGGGCGGGGAAAGGTACTGTAGGGGCGGGGAAAGGTACTGTAGGGGCGGGGAAAGTTACTGTTGGGGTGGGGAAAGTTACTGTAGGGGCGGGAAAGTTACTGTAGGGGCGGGGAAAGTTACTGTAGGGGCGGGGAAAGTTACTGTAGAGGTGGTTAAAGTTACTGTTGAGGGCGGGGAAAGTTACTGTAGGGGCGGGAAAGTTACTGTAGGGGCGGGAAAGTTCCTGTAAGGGTGGTTAAAGTTACTGTTGGGGCGGGAAAGTTACTGTAGGGGCGGGGAAAGTTACTGTAGGGGTGGTTAAAGTTACTGTTGAGGTGGTTAAAGTTACTGTTGAGGTGGTTAAAGTTACTGTTGAGGTGGTTAAAGTTACTGTTGGGGCGGGGAAAGTTACTGTACAGGTGGTTAAAGTTACTGTTGAGGGCGAGGAAAGTTACTGTAGGGGCGGGGAAAGTTACTGTAGGGGCGGGGAAAGTTACTGTAGGGGCGGGGAAAGTTCCTGTAGGGGTGGTTAAAGTTACTGTTGGGGCGGGGAAAGTTACTGTAGGGGCGGGGAAAGTTACTGTAGGGGCGGGAAAGTTACTGTAGGGGTGGTTAAAGTTACTGTTGAGGGCGGGAAAGTTACTGTAGGGGCGGTTAAAATTACTGTTGAGGGCGGGGAAAGGTATTGCAGGGGCGAGGAAAGTTCCTGTAGGGGCGGGGAAAGTTATTGTAGGGACTGTGAAAATTACTGTAGGGGCTGGGAAAGTTACTGTAGGGGCTGGGAAAGTTACTGTAGGAGCTGGGAAAGTTACTGTAGGGGCTGGGAAAGTTACTGTAGGGGCTGGGAAAGTTACTGAAGGGGCTGGGAAAGTTACTGTTGAGGCTGGGAAAGTTACTGTAGGGGCTGGGAAAGTTACTGTTGAGGCTGGGAAAGTTACTGCAGGGGGGGGGAAAGTTACTGCAGGGGCGGGGAAAGTTACTGTAGAGGATGGGAAAGTTTCTGCAGGGGCGGGGAAAGTTACTGCAGGGGTGCAGAAAGTTACTGTAGAGAATGGGAAAGTTACTGTAGGGGCTGGGAAAGTTACTGTAGGGGTTGGGAAAGTTACTGTAGGGGCTGGGAAAGTTACTGTAGGGGCTGGGAAAATTACTGTAGGGGCGGGGAAAATTACAGCAGGGGCGGGGAAAGTTACTGCAGGGGCGGCAAAAATTGACTAGTGAAGCGGGGGAAACTAATAATGGTGCAGGGAAACTGGCTGATGAGGCGGGGAAACTGGCTGATGAGGCGGGGAAACTGGCTAATGAGGCGGGGAAACTGGCTAATGAGGCGGGGAAAATTGACTGACGGGGTAGGGTAAATTAATGACAAGGCGGAGCGGGGGAAGTTACTGATGCAGCCGGGGAAGTTTGTGTAGGGTGGGGAAGTTTGTGTAGGGTGGGGAAATTACTGTAAGGACGGGGAAGTCACTGTCGGGAGGGGAAAGTTAGTGCAGGAGGAGCGACGGAAATTAGTATGGGCGCGGAAGTTACTAACAGGGCGCGGAAGTTACTAACAGTGCGCGGAAGTTACTAACAGGGCGCGGAAGTTACTAACAGGGCGCGGAAGTTACTAACAGGGCGCGGAAGTTACTAACAGGGCGCGGAAGTTACTAACAGGGCGTGGAAGTTACTAACAGGGCGCGGAAGTTACTAACAGGGCGCGGAAGTTACTAACAGGGCGCGGAAGTTACTAACAGGGCGCGGAAGTTACTAACAGGGCGCGGAAGTTACTAACAGTGCGCGGAAGTTACAGACAGGGAGTGGAAGTTACTGTCAGGGCGCGAAATTACTGTTGGGTTTGAGTACTGGCTGTAATGGTGGGGAAAATTATTGTTGGAGAGAGGAGGCAATAAATGAAGGGGCGGGGAAGTTACTGGTGGAGCGGGTTAAGGTATTGTAGGAACGAGAGAAGTTACTGGTGGAGCGGGTTAAGGTATTGTAGGAACGAGGGAAGTTACTGGTGGAGCGGGTTAAGGTATTGTAGGAACGAGGGAAGTTACTGGTGGAGCGAGGTAAGGTATTGTAGGAACGAGAAAAGTTACTGGTGGAGCGAGGTAAGGCATTGTAGGAACGAGGGAAGTTACTGGTGGAGCGAGGTAAGGCATTGTAGGAACGAGAGAAGTTACTGGTGGAGCGAGGTAAGGCATTGTAGGAACGAGAGAAGTTACTGGTGGAGCAAGTAAGGCATTAGACGAAGAATTTCGTGGAAGGTAAGGCATTGTAGGAACGAGAGAAGTTACTGGTGGAGCGAGGTAAGGCATTGTAGGAACGAGAGAAGTTACTGGTGGAGCGAGGTAAGGCATTGTAGGAACGAGAGAAGTTACTGGTGGAGCGAGGTAAGGCATTGTAGGAACGAGAGAAGTTTCTGGTGGAGCGAGGTAAGGCATTGTAGGAACGAGAGAAGTTACTGGTGGAGCGAGGTAAGGTTTTGTAGGAACGAGAGAAGTTACTGGTGGAGCAGGATAAGGTATTGTAGGAACGAGAGAAGTTACTGGTGGAGCGGGGTAAGGCATTGTAGGAACGAGAGAAGTTACTGGTGGAGCGAGGTAAGGCATTGTAGGAACGAGAGAAGTTACTGGTGGAGCGAGGTAAGGCATTGTAGGAACGAGGAAGTTACTGGTGGAGCGAGTAAGGCATTGTAGGAACGAGGAAGTTACTGGTGGAGCGAGGTAAGGCATTGTAGGAACGAGTGAAGTTACTGGTGGAGCGAGGTAAGGCATTGTAGGAACGAGGGAAGTTACTGGTGGAGCGAGGTAAGATATTGTAGGAACGAGGAAGTTACTGGTGGAGCGAGGTAAGGCATTGTAGGAACGAGAGAAGTTACTGGTGGAGCGAGGTAAGGCATTGTAGGAACGAGAGAAGTTACTGGTGGAGCGAGGTAAGGCATTGTAGGAACGAGGGAAGTTACTGGTGAAGCGAGGTAAGGCATTGTAGGAACGAGAGAAGTTACTGGTGGAGCGAGGTAAGGCATTGTAGGAACGAGAGAAGTTACTGGTGGAGCGAGGTAAGGCATTGTAGGAACGAGGGAAGTTACTGGTGGAGCGAGGTAAGATATTGTAGGAACGAGGGAAGTTACTGGTGGAGCGAGGTAAGGCATTGTAGGAACGAGAGAAGTTACTCGTGGAGCGAGGTAAGGCATTGTAGGAACGAGAGAAGTTACTCGTGGAGCGAGGTAAGGCATTGTAGGGACGAGAGAAGTTACTGGTGGAGCGAGGTAAGGCATTGTAGGAACGAGAGAAGTTACTGGTGGAGCGGGGTAAGGCATTGTAGGAACGAGAGAAGTTACTGGTGGAGCGAGGTAAGGCATTGTAGGAACGAGGGAAGTTACTGGTGGAGCGAGGTAAGGCATTGTAGGAACGAGGGAAGTTACTGGTGGAGCGAGGTAAGGCATTGTAGGAACGAGAGAAGTTACTGGTGGAGCGAGGTAAGGCATTGTAGGAACGAGGGAAGTTGCGCAATGATTTTAACAGTGTATATATAGATGGAAGGTCAAAACACAGTTGAGTTACAAGGATGTTAGGAAACACTTTTTCAGCCTCGGGGTGAGTAAACAAGTGAGATGAGCTAGAAGACTATTTCGGGGGTTCAATACCCCCGGTTCCTGGCCAGATCAACCAGGTTGTTGGTGGTAGTTGCACGCAGTCAGACGCATGCATCACAGCCTGGCTGAGCAATAACTGACCTGAGGAGCTTATCAAGATCTATCATAAACATAACCATGTTAGTAATTCTCTCTTATGTGAAGAGAGGGTGTTGAAGAGTCGTGGTCACTGTACACTTACTATCTTACCTTATACTGTACCCTGTGTATCTTAGTGTATGACCCAGTAAGGGTAATTCAGACCGTGTACCAAGACTCTTGCTGTCACAAGGAGTGACTTCAGTGTGAAGATTTGAGACAAATTCCAACTACTCGGTTATGGAAAATTGGAGGAAATAGTAGCTAGAACTGAGTATACTACAAACTCTAATCACACGATAGAGTGGAAAAGTAATGTGAAGGACCTGGGAGTGGTAATGTCTGAGGATCTCACTTTCAAGGATCATAACAGTGCCACTATAACATGTGCGAGGAAACTGATAGGATGGATAATGAGAACATTCAAGACAAGAGATGCCAAGCCAATGATGATCCTTTTTAAATCACTTGTTCTCTCTAGGCTGGAATACTGCTGTACATTAACATCTCCATTTAAAGCAGGTAAAATCGCAGCTCTAGAGAGTGTACAGAGAACCTTTACTGTACATATCAGTTCTATCAAACACCTTAACTACTGGAGCGCAGGCGAGAGAGATACATCATAACCTACACCTGGAAAATCCTAGACGGACTGGTCCCTAATCTGCACACATAAATCACTCCCTACCAAAGCAAAAGACTTGGCAGGCGATGCAACATACGCCCAATGAAAAGTAGGGGCACCATCAGTACACTTAGAGAAAACACCATAAGTGTCCGGGGCCCAAGACTGTTCAACAGCATCTCACCAGCCATAAGGGAAATTACCAATAGACCCCTGGCTGTCTTCAAGAGGGAGCTGGATAGATACCTAAAGTCAGTGCATGATCAGCCGGGCTGTGGTTCGTACGTTGGACTACGTGCGGCCAGCAGCAACAGCCCAGTTGTTCAGGTTTGATTCACCGGGAGGCCAGGTAGGTAAATAGTCCTGCCATCCCACCCATACTGCTGTCCAGCCCAACCATGCTGCTGCCAAACCCACCCATACTGCTGTCCAGCCCACCCATACTGCTGTCCAGCCCACCCATACTGCTGTCCAGCCCACCCATACTGCTGTCCAGCCCAACCATGCTGCTGCCATCCCACCCATACTGCTGTCCAGCCCAACCATGCTGCTGTCAAGCCCACCCATACTGCTGTCCAGCCCACCCATGCTGCTGTCCATCCCACCCATGCTGCTGTCCATCCCACCCATACTGCTGTCCAGCCCAACCATGCTGCTGCCCAGCCCACCCATACTGCTGTCCAGCCCACCCATACTGCTGTCCAGCCCAACCATGCTGCTGCCATCCCACCCATACTGCTGTCCAGCCCAACCATGCTGCTGCCCAGCCCACCCATACTGCTGTCCAGCCCACCCATACTGCTGTCCAGCCCACCCATGCTGCTGTCCATCCCACCCATGCTGCTGTCCATCCCACCCATACTGCTGTCCAGCCCAACCATGCTGCTGCCCAGCCCACCCATACTGCTGTCCAGCCCACCCATACTGCTGTCCAGCCCACCCATACTGCTGTCCAGCCCACCCATACTGCTGTCCAGCCCACCCATACTGCTGTCCAGCCCACCCATACTGCTGTCCAGCCCACCCATACTGCTGTCCAGCCCACCCATACTGCTGCCATCCCACCCATGCTGCTGCCAGCCCAACCCATGCTGCTGTGCCCACCATTGCTGCACCCACTACTGCTGTCCATCCCACACATACTGCTGTCCAGCCCACCCATACTGCTGTCCATCCCACCCATGCTGCTGCCATCCCACCCATACTGCTGTCCAGCCCAACCATGCTGCTGCCATCCCACCCATACTGCTGTCCATCCCACCCATACTGCTGTCCAGCCCAAGCATGCTGCTGCCATCCCACCCATACTGCTGTCCATCCCACCCATACTGCTGTCCAGCCCAACCATGCTGCTGCCATCCCCCCCATACTGCTGTCCATCCCACCCATACTGCTGTCCAGCCCAACCATGCTGCTGCCATCCCACCCATACTGCTGTCCAGCCCACCCATACTGCTGTCCAGCCCACCCATACTGCTGTCCAGCCCACCCATACTGCTGTCCAGCCCACCCATACTGCTGTCCAGCCCACCCATGCTGCTGCCATCCCACCCATACTGCTGTCCAGCCCAACCATGCTGCTGCCCAGCCCACCCATACTGCTGTCCAGCCCACCCATACTGCTGTCCAGCCCACCCATACTGCTGCCATCCCACCCATACTGCTGTCCATCCCACCCATACTGCTGTCCATCCCACCCATGCTGCTGCCATCCCACCCATACTGCTGTCCAGCCCAACCATGCTGCTGTCCAGCCCACCCATACTGCTGTCCAGCCCACCCATACTGCTGTCCAGCCCACCCATACTGCTGTCCAGCCCACCCATACTGCTGTCCAGCCCACCCATATTACTGTAACTACAGTAATATAACTACCAACAACTACAACTGTATAACTACCAGCAGCTACAATTGTATAACTACCAGCAGCTACAACTGTATAACTACCAGCAGCTACAACTGTATAACTACCAGCAGCTACAACTGTATAACTACCAGCAGCTACAACAATACAACTACTGCTTTCTATTAACAATAATAACAACAACAACAAAAGGCTGCTGAGAAGGCGTTGTTCTCCCAAACTGCCCAATTTTGTGGCTTCCTGAACGACTTGAACTTTGTTACCTTGTACCTCCTCTCCCAAACCCCCACCCCCACAACCTTCTATCCTCGCCCACCCCACTATCCCACACCACCACAAACATCACTATCTCAGCCCATCCCACTATCGCACACCACCACAAACACCACTATATCACACTACCACAACCCTTTATCCCCGCCCACACCACTATCCCACACCACCACAAACAACACTATCCCACACCACCACAAACAACACTATCCCACACCACCACAAACAACACTATCCCACACCACCACAACCATCAAAACAGTCTCCCATATCTCTCACTCCAGTATGTTGATATGACAGTGTGCAGATTTGAGACTAGTCCCTCGAGTACTTTACACGTTAAGTACTCGTATTATCATCCATACCTCTCTCCTCCGATTCACTGAGTACATATGTAGGGCTTTAAAGCGTTCGCGGTAATTTAAATGCTTTACAGGCTCTATGTGAGCCGTAAATGATTTCTGTATCTATTCCAGCTCTTGTATCTCTCCTGTTCTGAAGGGGGGCGTCAAAACTGAACAATACTCTTAACGAGAGACACCAAATTATTTGAAAAGAGTTACCATTACCACTATTTCCGTAGTTTTGAAAGTTCTCATTATGCCCCCCTTCATTGTCCTGGTTGTCGTGACGTTGCCTTGTGTTCCTTGAAAGAAAGTTTAGTCGAAATAATTACTCTCAGGTCTTTCACGTGTTGCTTTCGTTAACTCTGATCTTTCTTTCAGTGTCTTCTACCGAGGTGATTATTGTGTTTATTTTGGTATCATCCGCAAATGACAGGAAACTGTGTAGTGTGTTTTTATACATGTCTGCTATGAGGATAAGAAACAGTAAAGGTGGCAGGAGAGTGCCTCTGGGTACTCAGCGTTTTACTTTACTCATGCTGGATTTTGCTCTGTTTACTATTACTTTGTGTTCTGTTTGTCAGAAAGTTGAAAAGTCGTTTGACTAAATTTGTTAAATGCCTTTCCGAAATTCATTTATACCACATCTGTGTTTAGGCTTCCTTCCAACGGAGGGAGAGAGAGAGAGAGAGAGAGAGAGAGAGAGAGAGAGAGAGAGAGGAGAGAGAGAGAGAGAGAGAGAGAGAGAGAATGCACAAGTTAAAATTCAGCAGGATAAAATCAGGAAGGAGCTAGAGTGGTAAGTTTGAACACAGTCTTCAGCTGTATGGAGGATACAAATGGTAGACACTTTCTACAACACAGGAGAGCAATACTTCAATATGAAGTTGTGTGGTGTCTACCTACACCTGTGATATACCTGTGAGCGGTTTGGAGTTTTCCTACTCTCGTAGCCTGGCCTGATGCAAGGTTTGTCTGGTGCTTGCCTGGTCAAGCAGGCTGTTGCTGTTGGCTGTCCGTTGGCCCACATTAATTACAGCCTGGTTGATCTGGCACTTGGTGGAGATACTGATAAAGTTCCCTCTTGAAAACTTCTATACTTGTCCCAGCAGTGTTTCTGATATCTTTCGCCAGTATGAATAGTCTGGGACCATGGATATTGACACAGTGTTCTCTTATGGTGCCCACGGCACCCCTGCTTTTCACTGGACTTATTTTATATTTCAACCTATATCTCTCACTCCAGTATGTTGTTATGGCAGTGTGTGGGTTTGAGACTTTACCCTCCAGTATCTTCCATGTATTATCATGTATATCTCCTCCGCTCCAGTGAGTACATACTGAGAAGTTTCAGGCATTCCCAGTAATTTTAAAGTTTTACTGCCTCTGTGCGAGTTGTAAACGATCTCTGTATCTGTACCATCGCTGATCTCTATCTACCTTGAATGGAGTCGTCAACACCGAACACTACTCTTGGTGAAAAGTTCCAAGCTATTTGAACAGTGTTATCACTGGTTATATTTATACTGTCCTGAACGTTCTTATTATCCGTCCCGACATTATCCTAACTTTCACAACATTTGCCTCACTGTGTTCTGAGCTGCCATCACACTCAGGTCCTTCACATGGCACCCTCCTCCTATTTGGTGGTCATCCTGTGTCTTGGTTATCGAGTCCCTTTTGAGTTCTTCATTTTTACATATCTGAACAATTGGTATTTGTCAACATCGAACATTATTTTTTTTATTATTTCCCAGTGGAAGCCTTTGTCTATACTCTCGTGCAATTTTGTTGTGTATCTTCTACTAAGGATACTTTCCTGTTTATTTTCATATTGTTGGCAAATGTTGATACGAAGCTGTGGAGAGAAGTTTTGTTTATAATCTACTATATGAAGGTGAGAAACAATGAAGGTGGCAGGACCCTGCCTTGCGGTACCGAGTTTTTTACATTGCTAAGACTACAGTTTCCACAGTACATAACTTATACATAACAGAAAATGCCGAAGGCGTGCTACCTAATAGCATTCGTAGCACTAGTGGTGCGAGAATGGGTTGTGGCAGCACATAAATAGTCAAGAGGTTTGTAGGAAGGCTGTCCCCCCCCCCCAAGAAAAGTTAAAATCTGAAGATAAACAACGATAATTAACCCTTACATTATTGATAAGGAGAGTCAGAGGAGACTTGAGCACAACATACGAAATATTCGGGGATATCATGGTAGATAGAGGAAGGATAGTCGGCATGGGAGAGACCACACAGAGGAACCACAAATGAAGGTCAGACGACTCAGCACATGAGAAAGAATTTCCTCGGGCCGTGAGAAAGTGCGAGTGTATGAGGAGCAGAGGTACAACCCCACACGTGCATGCAAGAGGTGCAGAGGTACAACCCCACACGTGCATGCAAGAGGAGCAGAGGTACAACCCCACACGTGCATGCAAGAGGAGCAGAGGTATTACAATACATGCCACATCCAAAGAAGGTAGGAAGATACCACGGTATACGACTGTTGTTTATGAAATGTGGTCCAAGAGCTGGAGATCGAACCTCGCAAACACAGCTAGAGAAATACACTCAGACACATCAATACACAAACACAGCTACGGACATCCATTAACACGTACAAACACAGCTACAGACACCCATAACACGTACAAACACAGCTACAAACACCCATAACACGTACAAACACAGCTACAGACACCCATAACACGTACAAACACAGCTACAAACACCCATAACACGTACAAACACAGCTACAGACACCCATAACACGTACAAACACAGCTACAAACACCCGTAACAAGTACAAACACAGCTACAAACACCCGTAACAAGTACAAACACAGTTACAGACACCCACCAACACGTACAAACACACACATGGAAAGTTTATGACAATATACAGAAAGTTAAATGAGAGAGAGAGAGAGAGAGAGAGAGAGAGAGAGAGAGAGAGAGAGAGAGAGAGAGAGAGAGAGAGATGGACTGTAAGAAGGTGTTTGATAAAGTACCTAACAAGAGACGAAAGCTAAAGAACAGGCAAGAATTACACTCCAGTGGATCAATAAATATTTAACAAGGGCGAAAAAGCGAGTTAGTGTCAAGGAAGTGTCGAGACGTGAGTGTGTGACGAGTGGGGCTCCACAAGGGTCAGTACTGGAACCAGTACTATTTCTTGCGCACGGAAACGACGTGACAGGAGAAATCGAATCAAGAGATGTCCCTGTTTGCAGATGACGTGAAACTAATGAGGAGAATATGAACAAGAACTAGGGAAAACTACAACTGTATCTGGAGACGCTGCAGAAGTGGTCTGAGTGGCTGCTATAATTTATCCCCAGCGAATGAAAAATTATGAAAAAACGGGGAGGGGCAAAGGCGACCGGGAAGAGTACAAGCTCGGGAACAAAGGCTGCAAACCTAACAAAGGACCTCGGGGTGAGCATAGTTTCGAGCATATCACCAGGTGGTGGTGGTACCGGTGGTGGTGGTACTGGTGGAAGCTGGGTGAGTGTGATTAAAGGTTGTGCTGGTGGTTTTACCGGTGGCGATGGTGGTGGTGGTACTGGTTGTAGTGGTGGTGGTACTGGTGGTGGTAGTGGTACTCGTGGTGGTGGTGGTGGTGGAACTGGTGGCGGTGGTACTGGTGGCGGTGGTACTGGTGATGGTGGTGGTACTGGTAGTGGTGGCAATGGTAGTGGCAATGGTGGGTGGTGATGGTGAGGGTCGTACTGGTGGTGGTACTGGTGGAAGCTGGACGAGGGTAGTGGTAGGGTGGAGGGGGGGGAGACAATCAAAAACACGTCAGAGTTGTCACAATAACTATCAATAACGTATCCTAGACATGATACAATACCCTAGTGTCAGTACAACATGATACAATACCCTAGTGTCAGTACAACATGATACAATACCCTAGTGTCAGTACAACATGATACAATACCCTAGTGTCAGTACAACATGATACAATACCCTAGTGTCAGTACAACATGATACAATACCCTAGTGTCAGTACAACATGATACAATACCCTAGTGTCAGTACAACATGATACAATACCCTAGTGTCAGTACAACATGATACAATACCCTAGTGTCAGTACAACATGATACAATACCCTAGTGTCAGTACAACATGATACAATACCTAGTGTCAGTACAACATGATACAATACCCTAGTGTCAGTACAACATGATACAATACCTAGTGTCAGTACAACATGATACAATACCCTAGTGTCAGTACAACATGATACAATACCCTAGTGTCAGTACAACATGATACAATACCCTAGTGTCAGTACAACATGATACAATACCCTAGTGTCAGTACATGATACAATACCCTAGTGTCAGTACATGATACAATACCCTAGTGTCAGTACAACATGATACAATACCCTAGTGTCAGTACAACATGATACAATACCCTAGTGTCAGTACATGATTATTTAGTATCATACAGCTAACACTATTGATACAATAGTGTTAGATGTATGGCAAAAATATAATTAAAAATTAGTATGCGTGTGTGTGTGTGTGTGTGTGTGTGTGTGTGTGTGTGTGTGTGTGTGTATGTACGTGCATGTAAGCGTGACCGTGCATTACTGTGCGTAACGAATCCAAAACGTGTACGCTCTACCTACGCAGCTGTCAGAACATTGATTACGCATTGTGCGTGTCAATAAAGGTAAGTTATACGCCCTTGCCTTCCTCACTACCGCATTACAAAACCTGACTATACAATACGACTATAAAACATGTGACTATACAATATATGAGTATACAACATGTGACTATATAACACTGGTCTGCATGATTTTTTTTATTGACTTTATGGTATCTTTTTCGGTGTATATATATATATATATATATATATATATATATATATATATATATATATATATATATGGAAAACAGTAATTCACTGTATTTTTTTATTTATCTCTATCACATCAGGTTGTCAAGTTATACGGAAACTTTACTTTTCTCTTTTCGTATAACATAAATGAGAAAGTGGTATATTACCAATTAAAATGCTTTCCTTATATTGAATTAAATGTTAAATCTAATGGCAACACAGTTGCATCTGTTCCATTTGGCCATAGTGTCGAAATGTCAGAAACTTCCGCAAATATGAAGACACTAATATCTGCAATCAAGTACCAGAATCACAATTTTCTCATTTGTGGTGATTTAAAAGTTATTGCTCTCCTACTAGGCCTTCAAGGCGGATACACCAAGAATCCCTGTTTTCTGTGTCTTTGGGATAGTAGGGCAGACAGCCAGCACTATGAACAAAAAGACTGGCAACCAAGAACCAGCTTCTTACCCAGAAATCACAACGTGAAAACTGTGCCACTAGTTGACCCCAAGAAAATTCTGCTGCCACCACTCCACATCAAATTAGGGCTTATGAAAAATTTTGTGAAGGCCTTGAACAAGAATGGAACTGCTTTCAAGTACCTGGAGTCAAAGTTTCCTCGTATAAGTGAAGGCAAGCTAAAGACAGGAATCTTTGTTGGCCCTCAGATTCGGGAATTGATGAAGGACAAGCATTCTGATGAAGCATTAGCAGTGTCGAGGTGAATGCCTGGTTTTCATTCAAGCAGATTGTCCACAACTTCCTGGGAAACAGGCGCTCCCTCGAATATGAAAAAATGATCCAAGACCTGATTTCAAGTTTCCAACAACTTGGGTCTAGAATGAATGTGAAGATGCACTTTTTGCACTCACATCTTGACTATTTTCCCAACAATTGTGGGGACTACAGTGAGGGACAAGGAGAGCGGTTCCATCAGCATATTTGCACCATGGAAACTCGATACCAGGGTAAATGGAATGTCAGCATGATGGCAGATTACTGCTGGTCATTGAAACGTAATGGTCTCGATGCACAGCACAAGCGAAAATCAAAGCGGTCCTCCTTTGATTCAATATGTAGGCTAACCATTAGGAGCATATTTTTTTAATAAATTCATTTGATTTGATTCATGTGTATTTGGAATTCATATGTTCTTAAAACTAACAATGTGCTTTTCCATGATTAAAGTAACAATTTATTAAAAATTCACATTTTTTATCATTAATATGTATTTTATTCAAAATCCTTACCTGATAGAGCAAAATGGTTTAGATATTTACAATCAGCAGCCCAAGAATATGTAAGATCACAACCATGAATAAAATAAAAAATTAAAAACATTCCAAATGTAGACCAGTGTAATATATGAGTATACAACATATAACTATTCAATGAGTATACAACATTAACTATTCAATGAGTATACAACATATAACTATTCAATGAGTATACAACATAACTATTCAATGAGTATACAACATATAACTATTCAATGAGTATACAACATATAACTATTCAATGAGTATACAACATTAACTATTCAATGAGTATACAATATATAACTATTCAATGAGTATACAATATATAACTATTCAATGAGTATATAATATGTGACTATACAGTATACGATCATACAGGATTGTTTTTTTAAACAGTTTGTGACAAAACCAACTAGAGGAAATAACCTCCTTGACTTGGTTCTTGCTAATCAAGAATCACTAATTAATAATCGTGAGGTTAGTGATGAGCTTGGGGGAAGGACTCACTAATCACTCAGTTTCAATATATCATGGAATTACCTTAATAATTACAATCAAGTCAAGGTCCCAGAGTTTCGTGTAGCCAATTTTGTGGGGCTGAGAGATTACCTGGGTGGGGTTAACTGGTGTGACCTGACAAGTCCTGTGGGACAGGTAGGTGGAAGTGGTTGCCAATATGACATCTTTCAAAGCATAGTTCAAGCTGCCCAGGCAACATATATTCCAAATAAATATAAAAAATTACCCTAAACAGGTAAACAATAGATAAGTAAAAAGAGAGGCATTTACAGGTGAATCGAAAGAGGAGAGAGGCATTTAAGGAATCAGTATATTCAATTAAAGAGAGGAATCAAATAAAGGAATTAGAAAAGCCAAAAAAGATTATGAAATTAAAGCTCCAAGGGAATCTAAGATCAACCCAAAAGGTATCTTTCAGGTATATAGGATTAAGACTTGGGACATGACTGACCCATTTAAAAGTTGCTCAGGTCAGTCTACTGTCAGTGACAAAGAAATGTGTACAATTTTCAACACTTATTTCCTCTCAGTTTTTACACAGGAAGATACTAGCGAAATTCCAGAAACAAAAAAAATTATACAAGTCAGGACTAAAATAAGTTATGGACGATCAAAGTCACTAGTGACTTGGTTCTCAAGAAGATTAAAACCAAACAAATTACCGGACCCTGATGAACTGTTCTCAGGAGTCGTAAAGGAATGTAAGGAGGAACTTAACAAATCATTAGCTAGTCTTAACATTTCACAGCAAACTGGTACAGTGCAGAAGTGGAAAGTGGAATATGTGATACCTATCTACAAAGCAGGAGACAGGACGTTAGCTTCGAATTATAGACCAATTAACCTAACCTCCATTGTGGGGAAAATTGATTAAATCAATAATCGCCGAGGCAATTTGAAAGACAAACTGATCAATGAATCTCAGCACGGTTTTACTAAGGGGCATTCCTGCCTCATGAATTTACTAACTTTTTCACTAAGGTATTTGGAGCGGAAGATTGTGGTAATGAATATATTGTGTATATGGACTTCAATAAAGCCTCTGATACAGTTCCACACATGAGATTGTTGATGAAAGTAGAGGTACATGGAATAGGAGGGAAAATGTTTTCGTGGATAAAGGCGTGGTTAACAGATACGTAAGAGTTTGCATAAATGCAGATCAATCAGAGTGGGGACGTGTCACAAGTGATGTTCCACAGGGGTCAGTGTTGGGCCCCTTGTCGTTCACAATATACATAAACGACAGATGAGGGAGTCAAGTTTGTCGATGACACTAAAATAGGCCGTCAGATCAATTCTGATAAGGGCACTAGAGCGCTATAGGAAAATTTGGACAGGTTGATGCCATGTTCGGAGAAGTGGCAGACGCAGTTTAATGTAGACAAATGCGAAAAAGATTCAGTTCTGGTTAGCAGTAATCGAAAGCCAAGACAACAGTGAATAAGTGTTCGCAATAAAGCTATAATTCTTGGCTTCATATCAAGAAGTATAACTAACAGGAGTTCTCAGGTTATACTTCAACTATGGACATAAATGCTCTGGAAAACGTACAAAGAAGGATGACAAAGTTGATCCCATATATCAGAAATCTTCCCTATAAAGACAGACTGAAGGTCCTGAATCTGCACTCTAGAAAGGCGTAGAATTAGGAGGAATATGACTGAGGTGTATAAATGGTAGACAGGAATAAATAAAATTGATATAAATAACGTTTTAAAATATCTCAGCACACAGGACTCACAGCAATGGTTTCCAGTTGGAATAAAATAGATTTAGAAAAGATATGGGAAAGCAATGGTTTGGTAACACAGTTGTGTTGAGTCGAACTCCAGAGTAGCATCACTGAAGTCACAACCTTCTGTAGTTTTAAAAATTAGTTAGACAAGTACAAGAGTGGATGTAGCTAGGTGAGCTGGACTTGCCTAGCATGGGCCAGTAGGCCTGCTACAGTACTCGTTTTTTGTTGCTATACATCACGTGTCTATACAATATATGAGTATACAACATGTGACTTTACAATATATGAGTATACAACATGTGACTATTCAATATGGGTATACATGTGCCTAAACAACATGTAATTATATGACATATAACTATACAACATGTTACTATACAATATTTAACTAAGATATAACTTAACCTTTCATAACCTAAGTTCAGCCTAACTTTAGCCCTTAACCCAAATAATTAAGTTAAGTTTATCATGATCAGATTAATTTTGCACACGATCAACTTTTGCACAAAGCTGGTCACTAAGACTGCATGTGACCTGTTTCACTGCTAATGTACTACACGAGGGTCACTAAGACTGCAAGTGACCTGTTTCACTGTTAATGTACTACACGAGGGTCACTAAGATTGCATGTGACCTGTTTCACTGCTAATGTACTACACGAGGGTCACAGACTGCATGTGACCTGTTTCACTGTTAATGTACTACACGAGGGTCACTAAGACTGCATGTGACCTGTTTCACTACTAATGTACTACACGAGGGTCACTAAGACTGCATGTGACCTGTTTCACTACTAATGTACTACACGAGGTCACTAAGACATCTCTTTACTACCAGCCAATATTATTTTAATCCCTAAAAAATGGTTAAATTAGACTCTCGGTGTATATAAACAGATATATATACACTTCCTGGTGTATACACCCTGCTGACGGGGGTCAGAATAACGTGTGTATACCCTGGTGACGGGGGTCAGAATAACGTGTGTATATCCTGGTGACGGGAGTCAGAATAACGTGTATATCCTGGTGAGAGGGTGTCAGAATAACGTGTGTATATCCTGGTGACGGGGGTCAGAATAACGTGTATATACCCTGGTGACGGGGATCAGAATAACGTGTGTATACTCTGGTGACGGGGATCAGAATAACGTGTGTATACCCTGGTGACGGGGATCAGAATAACGTGTGTATACCCTGGTGACGGGGATCAGAATAACGTGTGTATATCCTGGTGACGCGGGTCAGAATAACGTGTGTATATCCTGGTGACGCGGGTCAGAATAACGTGTGTATATCCTGGTGACGCGGGTCAGAATAACGTGTGTATACTCTGGTGACGGGGGTCAGAATAACGTGTGTATATCCTGGTGACGGGGGTCAGAATAACGTGTGTATATCCTGGTGACGGGGATCAGAATAACGTGTGTATATCCTGGTGACGGGGTCAGAATAACGTGTGTATATCCTGGTGACGGGGGTCAGAATAACGTGTGTATATCCTGGTGACGGGGGTCAGAATAACGTGTGTATATCCTGGTGACGGGGGGTCAGAATAACGTGTATATATCCTGATGACGGGGGTCAGAATAACGTGTGTATATCCTGGTGACGGGGGTCAGAATAACGTGTGTATATCCTGGTGACGGGGAATCAGAATAACGTGTGTATACCTTGGTGACGGGGGTCAGAATAACGTGTGTATATCCTGGTGACGGGGGTCAGAATAACGTGTGTATATCCTGATGACGGGGGTCAGAATAACGTGTATATCCTGGTGACGGGGTCAGAATAACGTGTGTATATCCTGGTGACGGGGTCAGAATAACGTGTATATATCCTGATGACGGGGTCAGAATAACGTGTGTATATCCTGGTGACGGGGGTCAGAATAACGTGTATATACCCTGGTGACGGGGGTCAGAATAACGTGTATATACCCTGGTGACGGGGGTCAGAATAACGTGTGTATATCCTGGTGACGGGGGTCAGAATAACGTGTGTATACTCTGGTGACGGGGGTCAGAATAACGTGTGTATATCCTGGTGACGGGGATCAGAATAACGTGTGTATATCCTGGTGACGGGGGTCAGAATAACGTGTGTATATCCTGGTGACGGGGGTCAGAATAACGTGTGTATATCCTGGTGACGGGGGTCAGAATAACGTGTGTATATCCTGGTGACGGGGTCAGAATAACGTGTGTATATCCTGGTGACGGGGGTCAGAATAACGTGTGTATATCCTGGTTCAAGGCACGAGGGGGGGAGGGGTCAGCGAACACAGTGAAGTAAAGGAATTTGACCTCTGTGTCCCCTTGTGGTAGCTCAAACTTTCTGAATGAAGGATTTCTCAGGGAAATATCTGGAAGGAAAAAGGGTGAATATATTGCAGTAATGCCAGCCTGCCTGCCAGCCTTGCTGCCTGCCTGCCAGCCTGGCTGCCTGCCTGGCTGCCTGCCTGCCAGCCTGCCTGCCAGCCTTGCTGCCTGCCTGCCAGCCTGGCTGCCTGCCTGGCTGCCTGCCTGCCAGCCTGCCTGCCAGCCTGGCTGCCTGCCTGCCAGCCTTGCTGCCTGCCTGCCAGCCTGGCTGCCTGCCTGGCTGCCTGCCTGCCAGCCTGCCTGCCAGCCTGGCTGCCTGCCTGCCAGCCTGGCTGCCTGCCTGCCAGCCTGGCTGCCTGCCTGCCTGCCTGCCTGCCAGCCTGCCTGCCAGCCTGCCAGCCTGGCTGCCTGCCTGCCAGCCTGCCAGCCAGCCTGCCAGCCAGCCTGCCAGCCTGCCTGCCAGCCTGGCTGCCTGCCTGCCAGCCTGCCAGTCAGCAGTGCAGTAGCAGTTGTCAAGGTTCTGGGTAGTGATCGACAATATCTATAACTTACCATTCCACTACTGTTTGTGGTGGTGACCTTAACCTTCTTTCTGGTGGTGGTGGTGGTAATTGTGATGGGTGGTAATGGTGGTGGTAGTAGTGGTGGTAGTGGTAATGGTGGTAGTGGTAATGGTAGTGGTAGTAGTGGTAGTGGTAATGGTGGTAATGGTGGTAGTGGTGATAATGGTGGTAGTGGTGATAATGGTGGTAGTGGTGGTAATGGTGGTAGTGGTGGTAATTGTGGTAATGGTGGTAGTGGTAATAATGGTGGTAATGGTAATGGTGATGGTGGTTGTGTGGTGTATGTTACAATACTGTAACTTATTCTAAGGTAACTTTATAACACTTGCATACACACTTTACTTGCAGATATAAGTTATTATTCTCAGTTAGGTTAATGACTGGCAAGGCGTGAATGTGTGTGTCAACAAACTGCTCCTTCAAGAAGCCACCTTAAAAATAACTTTTATTTCAAACTATTTAAACTAAACAAACCCAACATCTTGCATTATGTAAAACTGTAGCTTCCTTCTACACACGTATGTTATCTAACATGACGGGCAAAGAGTGAGTCCGGGAAGGCAAGAGTGATTTCCCTGGACCACGTCACTGGTCCAAGGTGGAAGTAATTCATAATATCAAGATGCCTACTAATAGAAAAAGCCGTGATGCAATTTTTGATCATGGCCGGGTTTTGAAAAATGGTTTTGGACAAATTTTTCATAGGTTATGAGGCCTGGTCACAGACCGGGCCGCGGGGGCGTTGACCCCCGGAACTCTCTCCAGGTAAACTCTCCAGGTGCCTTATCCTTGAATCTCTGTAACAACGACGAAGTGTAAGGTGGCTTGAGTGAGACTGGCAAGAGTGTGTTTGCAACATTTACTCTCTGTGGCTCCGATACTGCAGAGCTCCAATTTCAATGCACCTTTCAATGTTCAGGTAGATACTAGTGGAATATATGTATATAAAAAATATGCGTGTGTGTGTGTACTCATTTGTGGTTGCAGGGGTCGATTCATAGCTTCTGGACCCGTGTGTGTGTGTGTGTACGGGGGAGGAGGAAGGGGGGTAATGGAAAAAAGTGGATTTTTCACTATTAATTTTCGCTTAACACAAATACTGAATCAATATTATGGTACGCACTTTTTGATATAGTTTCTATAACGACTATGTCAGGAGTTCTTAGCATTTATAATTTTAAAACACCGTCTAAAATACATTCTAATTACACGTTATCACAAATTTAGTTATTATTGGTGTCTCAGCGTCGGGGAATTTTCTTAACGTGGAAATTACATGTGAAAGTTTGCCTTGTTAAATTAACGTGTTAATATCAGTAGAGAGGAAGAGAAGGCTTGTCAGTGTGTACTTACCTGGAATACCTGGAGAGAGTTCCAGGGGTCAACGCCCCTGCGGCCCGGTCCGTGACCAGGCCTCATGCTGGATCAGAGCCTGATCAACCAGGCTGTTACTGCTGGCCGCACGCAGTCCAACGTACGAACCACAGCCAGGCTGGTCAGGTACCGACTTTAGGTGCCTGTCCAGTGCCTGCTTGAAGACAACCAGGGGTTTGTTGGTAATCCCCCTGATGTATGCTGGGAGGCAGTTGAACAGTCTTGGGCCCCTGACACTTATTGTGTTGTCTCTCAACGTGCTAGTGGCACCCCTGCTCTTCATTGGGGGATGTACATCGCCTGCCGAGACTTTTGCTTAATACACAACCACTCTACCATTATGTACAGACAATACATAACCATTGTTGTATTATACGTCTGTATAAGTTGTACTTAATGCACCATGATATATACTAATATACCATGATATATACCATGGTATGTACCAATGTAACATGGTATATATCAATATACCATGGTATATACTAATGTAACATGGTATATACTAATGTAACATGGTCAATACTAATGTAACATGGTAAATACTAATGCAACATGGTAAATACTAATGTAACATGGTAAATACTAATGTAACATGGTAAATACTAATGTAACATGGTAAATACTAATGCAACATGGTAAATACTAATGCAACATGGTAAATACTAATGTAACATGGTAAATACTAATGTAACATGGTAAATACTAATGTAACATGGTAAATACTAATGTAACATGGTAAATACTAATGTAACATGGTAAATACTAATGTAACATGGTAAATACTAATGTAACATGGTAAATACTAATGTAACATGGTAAATACTAATGTAACATGGTAAATACTAATGTAACATGGTAAATACTAATGTAACATGGTAAATACTAATGTAACATGATATTTACTAATGTAACATGATATTTACTAATGTAACATGATATTTACTAATGTAACATGATATTTACTAATGTAACATGATATTTACTAATGTAACATGATATTTACTAATGTAACATGATATTTACTAATGTAACATGATATTTACTAATGTAACATGATATTTACTAATGTAACATGGCAAATACTAATTTAACCTGTTGTATACTGATTTAACATGTATATACCAATATACCATAATATATACTAATATACCATACCATGGTATATGCTAATATATTTATATTACGTGCTGAACACATTTCTTACACCAAAGGTTTTCTCTCTCTCTCTCTCTCTCTCTCTCTCTCTCTCTCTCTCTCTCTCTGGTGTGTCCAGCTGGTGGTGTATACACTGCTCCCAGGTATACTTCCGGTCACCTGCTGAGTGTCGTCACCACACGTATGTGTACCTACTCATCTGTGCTGGTGGGGGGGGTCGAGGCTTGGCCTCTCATGGCTTTGTCTCGTCTAACGGTATACCTTTGAATATACCTTTGAAGAGTTTCGAGAGTATCTACTCTCTGAGCCCGGCCATGGGCCAGGCTCGTCTGGTGCTTGCCTGGTCAACCAGGCTGTTGCTGCTGGAGGCCCGCTGCCCCACATATCCATCACAGCCTGGTTGATCTGGCACCTGGTGAAGATATTTGTCCAGTTTCCTCTTGAAGGCTTCTACACTGGTTCCAGCCGTGTTTCGGATATCTTCTGGTAAGATGTTGAATAGTCTGGGACCCCGGATGTTAATACAGTGCTCCCGTATTGTCCCCACCGCACCCCTGCTCCTCGGTAACTGTGTTCCGTGAAGTGTCTTCTCTGTTAGTGTTCCAGCGATCTATCTCTCACCCCCACTCCTCTCTACTCCACCTCCACTATTTCCTGTCCATCTCTAATATCTTCTCTTCACTTCTGGACTCATCTTCTACCCTCCAAGACCTTTCTCTTTCCCTTTACCCCTCCCCCACCTCTCATTTAGCCCCCCTTCTCACTGCACTCACCTTACATCACTCCCTTCTCTCCTTCCCCCTCCCCGCCCCTCTTCTCCTGGTCCTTGTCTCTCCTCTGTACATCCTCTCAAACCAATTCTTTATCTTCTCTATATCATTTCATTCCTTCACCCTTTCACCCTCCTACCCTCGTGTCTTCCCACCCTCACCTTCCTGTCTTCCCACCCCCACCCTCGTGTCTTCTCACCCCCACCCTCGTGTCTTCCCACCCCCACCTTCCTGTCTTCCCACCCCCACCTTCCTGTCTTCCCACCCCCACCTTCCTGTCTTCTCACCCCACCTTCCTGTCTTCCCACCCCACCTTCCTGTCTTCCCACCCCCACCTTCCTGTCTTCCCACCCCCACCTTCCTGTCTTCCCACCCCCACCTTCCTGTCTTCCCACCCCCACCTTCCTGTCTTCTCACCCCCACCTTCCTGTCTTCCCGCCCCCACCCTCGTGTCTTCCCACCCCACCTTCCTGTCTTCCCACCCCACCCTCGTGTCTTCCCACCCCCACCTTCCTGTCTTCCCACCCCCACCTTCCTGTCTTCTCACCCCACTTTCCTGTCTTCCCGCCCCCACCCTCGTGTCTTCTCACCCCACCTTCCTGTCTTCCCACCCCACCTTCCTGTCTTCCCACCCCCACCTTCCTGTCTTCCCACCCCCACCTTCCTGTCTTCCCACCCCCACCTTCCTGTCTTCTCACCCCACCTTCCTGTCTTCCCGCCCCCACCCTCGTGTCTTCCCACCCCACCTTCCTGTCTTCCCACCCCCACCCTCGTGTCTTCCCACCCCACCCTCGTGTCTTCCCACCCCCACCTTCCTGTCTTCCCGCCCCCACCTTCCTGTCTTCCCACCCCCACCCTCGTGTCTTCCCACCCCCACCTTCCTGTCTTCCCACCCCCACCCTCGTGTCTTCCCACCCCACCCTCGTGTCTTCCCACCCCACCTTCCTGTCTTCCCGCCCCCACCTTCCTGTCTTCCCACCCCACCCTCGTGTCTTCCCGCCCCCACCTTCCTGTCTTTCCACCCCACCCTCGTGTCTTCCCACCCCACCCTCGTGTCTTCCCACCCCCACCTTCCTGTCTTCCCGCCCCCACCTTCCTGTCTTCCCACCCCCACCCTCGTGTCTTCCCACCCCACCTTGCTGTCTTCTCACCCCCACCTTCCTGTCTTCCCGCCCCCACCCTCGTGTCTTCCCACCCCACCTTCCTGTCTTCCCACCCCCACCCTCGTGTCTTCCCACCCCCACCTTCCTGTCTTCCCACCCCCACCTTCCTGTCTTCTCACCCCCACCTTCCTGTCTTCCCGCCCCCACCCTCGTGTCTTCTCACCCCACCTTCCTGTCTTCCCACCCCTACCTTCCTGTCTTCCCACCCCACCTTCCTGTCTTCCCACCCCCACCTTCCTGTCTTCCCACCCCACCTTCCTGTCTTCCCACCCCCACCTTCCTGTCTTCTCACCCCACCTTCCTGTCTTCCCGCCCCCACCCTCGTGTCTTCCCACCCCCACCTTCCTGTCTTCCCACCCCCACCCTCGTGTCTTCCCACCCCCACCCTCGTGTCTTCCCACCCCCACCTTCCTGTCTTCCGCCCCCACCTTCCTGTCTTCCCACCCCCACCCTCGTGTCTTCCCACCCCACCTTCCTGTCTTCCCACCCCCACCCTCGTGTCTTCCCACCCCCACCCTCGTGTCTTCCCACCCCCACCTTCCTGTCTTCCCGCCCCCACCTTCCTGTCTTCCCACCCCCACCCTCGTGTCTTCCCGCCCCCACCTTCCTGTCTTTCCACCCCCACCCTCGTGTCTTCCCACCCCACCCTCGTGTCTTCCCACCCCCACCTTCCTGTCTTCCCGCCCCCACCTTCCTGTCTTCCCACCCCACCCTCGTGTCTTCCCACCCCACCTTCCTGTCTTCCCACCCCACCCTCGTGTCTTCCCACCCCCACCTTCCTGTCTTCCCACCCCACCTTCCTGTCTTCTCACCCCCACCTTCCTGTCTTCTCACCCCACCTTCCTGTCTTCTCACCCCACCTTCCTGTCTTCTCACCCCACCTTCCTGTCTTCTCACCCTCATTCTGTCTTCCCCACCTTCCTGTCTTCTCACCCCCACCTTTTTGTCTTCTCACCCCCACCTTCCTGTCTTCTCACCCCCACCTTCCTGTCTTCTCACCCCACCTTCCTGTCTTCTCACCCCCACCTTCCTGTCTTCTCACCCCCACCCTCCTCTGTCTTCCCACTCCCACCCTTCTCAAACCCGGGGTCAGCGCCCCCGCGGCCCGGTCCAAGACCAGTCCTCCTGTTTGGTGGCCGGAACGATCAAGCTCCCGGTGCCCTCCCACAGCCGGGCTGATCAGGAACTGTCGCCAGGAATTTTTCCGGTTCCCTCTTGAAGACAGCCAGGGATCTGTTGGTAATCTGAATTAACGTTTCGCTTGACAAAGCTCCTGGAGAGCGAAACGTTGCCACAATAAAATGTTACATTAATTGCACTTGTGCCCTTTTACTTAACATGTTGGTAATCTCTAAGGCATGAAGGGAGTGTTTAAGAGTCGTGGTTCCCGTACACTTACTAAGCTCTCTCTCAGTGTATTCATCACTTTTCATCGGAGGTATGTTGCACTGTCTGCACGTGGTCAGTCAGGCAGCAAGGGACGCACGTGGTCAGTGAGGAGTGCAGCATGGAACACACGCGGTCAGTGAGGTCAGCATGAGATGCACTTGGTCAGAGAGGCAGGCAGCATGGGACACACGTGGTCAGGGTATGTTGTAGGGGACAGGAACAAGGGGAATCCTCCCCTACCTACATCCCCCCTCCCTCACCGGAAGAGCCCTGACGTCATTTCCTGAAGAATGGGAAGTATGGGTGACATCCCTGGGGGAGGGGATGAAATAGGGGATGTCAACAAAGGTGTGTCGGGGATGGGGAGTAAGAAGGAGTAGGGATGGAGGGAGGTGGTATGTTGTTATGGTGATGGATATGTCAACATGTATCCATCCCTCCCGCTAGATATATATACTCAAAAAAAAAAAATCCGGGAGAAATAATTATTTTTTTTACATATAAGGATTCCATCACACATTTTATTACTCATTTATGATAAAGTTGATAAGTTAGCAAAATAAAATATCCTGCAGGTAACTGTAGACTATAACTTTATTGTAGTTGTGTCTAGCATTGGAAAAAATATTATGAGAGACGTAAATAATGAAACTGAATGTTATAGGAATGATTTTAGAAGTCTGAGTAGATCTATAACCCACTACGATAACATGAACGTAGATAAGTACGTCTGTGGAGCAACTTGCAATGTGAACAAACCAACTGGTGTCGTAGTGGCCAGGCTTAGGCTTGGTTACAAGTACTTCTGGCAGTTTGACAGACACACATTATTATTATTATAATCAAATAGAAGCGCTAAACCACAGGGGTTATGGCAGACACACAGATGATTAAACTAAACACAAAGTATGTAGCCAGTCCTATGGGCACTATCTTGAACAACATGTGCTCAATTGTGCACTTACTGAGGAATACAGAGATATACAGTATAATAACCTATGTGATGTGTCAAGATATCTTATTAATAAAAATAAGATACCAGACATATTAAGCAAATTTCCTAAATTTACTTGGAACAGATAAGTCAACTGTAAATGTAAATCCAGATGTACACATGTTATCTCTTTTGGGGCCTAGTTTCTGGGCCTTTTGTGTATGCTACCCTCCACAGGATGGATATGGGGTGCACAATAAAGTAGCAGCTTCGGGGACAAAATCTTAATTTGAAGTATTCTTGTCTCTCTAATAAAGCCTTAAGTTTAATACCCTCTGAAAAATAAATAAGATTTTACTGAAAGTAATTTAGTACAATAATTAGCCTGAAAACAGAGGCAAAAATCAACACAAATAATAATAATGTATTATAATTACTATTACTATTAATAATAATACACGGAAATACACACATAAGGTGGATAGGGTCAGAATGTTTCAGAGATAGAACATAGCAACAAGGAGCCACAACCACAAGTTGAAAACTCTGACGAGTCACAGGGATGTTAGGAAGTATTTCTTCAAAGTTGTCAGGAAGTGGAACAATCTGGAGAGTGATGTAGTGGAGACAGGATCCATACATAACTTGAAGAGATACGATAAAGGTCTTAAAGCAGAGAGAGGACCTAGTTGCGGGGGGCAGAAGCTGTGAATCGACCCCTGCAACCACAAAGAGGTGAGTACACACACAGGTAAGCAGCAGCTGGGTATGCACACCTGGCAACTCCCTACACCACTCTTCCCCCACCCAACAGCACCAACCACCCACCCTCCCACAACATCCACTCCAGACCCACCTTCCTTCCCAATCCCCTCTCTGCCTCCCACCTCCCCTCCCTCCCTACTCAGGTGACAGTATTGATTCTAGTAGCAGTGTTGGTACAACCCTTCCAGGCATTACTACTACCACAGGTAATAATCACATTTATCATTTATAATAATAATAATAATAATAATACTTGAGCCGGCAAGCCCAGAGTAATGAAGAGAGTTCACGTGCCAAGCAATTATGATCCGTCAGTAATTGCCTAACCATCGTTCCCTCGTTACGTAAGCGAGGGAGGGAGGGGGAGGGGATGGCATAATGCAAGAGAGGTGAAGCAGGTGGTTGAGTCTCCCCCTGACAGGTGGGTGAAGCAGGTGGTTGTGTGATGAGTGGTGATCGAGTCTTCCCTGGCAGCTGGTGACATTGAGTGAAGTAGGTGGTTGTGGGACAAGTGGTGCTTGAGTCTCCCCTGGCAGCTGGTGACAGATGGGGTTGATCAACTTATCTTCATTATGTCAATTTTCTTACGAAAAACACAACGTTAATTCTTTTTAACTTATAGATATTATCTTTAAGTTAGGTTACGATGGGTTAGGTTAAGATTTTCAATTAGTTTAAATAAATATATAAAAAACTTATATTTAAACAAAACAAAACAAAATAAAATAAAAGGCCAGGATTCGGGATATACACACCGAGAGATGTATTTCTCTCAGAGTATGTATACGGAAAGTTTAATACATATTTTAGGGAATCTTATCATTCAGTATAACATGAACGTAGGTAGGTTAATGGAGCAACTTGCAATGTGAAGAGACTGACTGATGTAGTAGCCAGGCTAGGCTTCGTTACAAGTACTTCTGGCAGTTTGACAGACACACACATGATGATCAAATCAAATACGATGTGGCCAGCTTTATGATCACTATCTTGAACATTTAGTACATTACTGCCCTCTTATTGAGAAATACAGAACCAGTATAATAATCTACGTATTATGTCAAGATATCTTATTAATATAAATAAGATACAATACATATTAAGCATATTTCCTAATTTTTCTTTAATCATATAAGTCAATTGTAGATATAAATCCAGATATACTCCTTTTAACCCCTTTGGGGCCTAGTTATTATTCCTTTAGGGCATATATATGCTCTTGCACTACCCTCCACAGGATGAATATGCGATGCACAATAAACAAGCCACTTCCGTGACAAATCTAAATCCGAAGTATTCTTGTCTGGTGTAAATGTTAGGTGCAGCCTTAATAATATAGCATAGTCGATAATCTTTAAACAACATTAACCAACGTGGAAAGTTTTCTACTTTCATTCTGACAACGAGGTGGCCGAACCTAACCAGGAAAAGTTCAAATTTGTACAAATATCACTGGTAGTGGAAGTTGTTGGCGTGAGAGAGATGTTGCCTGAGAAGCAGGCAGCAAATTTAACTGTTTGTGTGTACATGCAATGAACGTCGAGGCGTGAAGTGTACACACGAGGAGATTAACGTCCAACATTAGACATTCACACGTACACCTGCATACACACACACACACATACACTGACATTATAGCAAACGTGAGAAACAGCAAGACAAACTGAGAACCCAAGGTCAACCCAGAACTACACACACAGGATTATTCTTTATATTATTAAAATCACAGAGTGGGAGAAATGCGTGAGAGTTAGACAGCGAGCGCTAGAATGATGCAGATAAGGAAGAGGAACTAACTGTAGGAATTATTATAGGAACTACTTATAGAAAAAAGAAATGTTATGCAAATAAGAGAAGCATAAGGGGCATGAAATAATAAGTAACTTTTGATACAGGAGAAAACATGAAAAAGAACAAGGGTGAGAATTAACTATGCGAGGACAAAGAGGGAAGGAAGCGGAAAGTCAAGTGTTTAAGAGGGAGGGGATACCGCAGAACTGGTGACATACACTGTAGCAACAGGTTCTAAATTCATTTACAGCAACAGGTTCTAAATTCATTTACAGCAACAGGTTCTAAATTCATTTACAGCAACAGGTTCTAAATTCATTTACAGCAACAGGTTCTAACAACCACAGTGAAGGGAAATGTATGGAAACTTACCTAAAGAGATGGACACAGAAGAGGAAGAAGAGCTGAGAGAGAGAGAGAGAGAGTCTGAAGATGGACCATCTGCCCAAACATTAGAAAAAGGCGAAGATTGTTTCCGTATCCAAACAAATTAACAAAAGATAGCGAGTTATAGAATGGTATCACTGCACACACAATATCCAAGGTGATGGGCAAAGCAGTCATGGGAAGACCAGTGGAACACCTGCTGAAGCAAGAATTGGTAAGAAAAAACCTGCAAAGGGTAATCCTGTCTCACAAACCAACTGAAGATCTACGACACAGTGAGACAAACAAAAAGCAAAATACAGCTAACTGGAGTATATGTGAGTGGATTGTATGAAAATTTTCCATTGCAAGAATACACATGAACCTCATAACCTCGGTAGCAGACGAGAATTTAGCAAATGTAAAAACAGTTTTCAGGGACCTAAAGAGAGAGTCCTTCCGGATAATTTGCACGTCTTATATAAGGCTCTTAGAATACGCAACCCCAGTTGGGAGCTTCTACCTGATCAAACACGTGTAAAAACTCGAGGTCCACAGGTTCGAAATAAGACTCGTCCTGCAGCCATGAGGATACACTACAGGGGCTGAACTTGACAACCCGGAAAGGTTTAAATACGAAATATTAAGTCTAGGAGGGATCAAGTGTAGTGAGGGAGCGCCTGCACGACGTGACACCTCCGAAGACAATGGAACTACACACAATGAACGCTATGAACATACATGAGCCATCTCTTCAGTCACAGGATGGTAGAGAAGTGGAATGAGATAGATGAGGATGTGAAGGGTCTGTTGACACACTCATTACACGCTTTCAAGAATAGATGTGACGAGGTCCACAAGTCCAGAACCCAGAAAATGTCAGTCAAGGGCAAAGTCTCTGCATCCACAAATGTAACTCGGTGAATATATACACGAGTCACTGCAAGAACACAGACAGAAAATGTAGTCACAATATATAATCATGGAAACAGCAGTGATGGTAAAAATTTGCTCCAGCAAATGCTGGAGCAAGCGCTGAAGTTTGACATAGGGAAGATGTTGTGGTTCTTACTGAGGCTGCAAAGATAGCGGGAAGAAAAATATTTTGCTGAGAATCAGATGGCTTTCATTTGACTGGCTCATTCGTTCCTGGCTGTTAAGAGGACTCCGCGTCCACTACCTTGTAGCTACTTGTATCTATGCTGCTGTACTAAGTTGGCCTAACGGATCAAGGTTCAGTGGAGTCCCAAAGGTGCCTCACTATCTCCCAGGCTATTCTGTTAAACTGCAAGACAAGACTATCAACAGCAGCCAAAACTCGCTACTCAGTGGGCCATGAACCACAGTTGCCAATCTAAAGTGGTTTGGGTGTCCATACACAGACCAGGTTCGGGAAGTTACTCGCATAGCTCTTTGGCACTTTGCTATCTACCCTCTTCAAGGTCACTGACTATGGTGGTAGAATTCTGGTAACTGTCTTATCTTTCTGGCATAAGTCAATTATATTCGGGTATTTTTACGATTTGTTCCATGTGTCATTCTTTGGTTGCTGGAACAAGATCCTCGTACCATGGAAGAATTAAGATGCAGTAGTTAATCAGTTGTGGTCCATGTCCACAGCTGCAGTGAACAAACCTTGCTTCAGATTAGGTGAACAAACTGACTGTTCACTGTCGTAGCCTCACGAAACTGACTGTTCACTGTCGTAGCCTCACGAAACTGACTGTTCACTGTCGTAGCCTCACGAAACTGACTGTTCACTGTCGTAGCCTCACGAAACTGACTGTTCACTGTCGTAGCCTCACGAAACTGACTGTTCACTGTCGTAGCCTCACGAAACTGACTGTTCACTGTCGTAGCCTCACGAAACTGACTGTTCACTGTCGTAGCCTCACGAAACTGACTGTTCACTGTCGTAGCCTCACGAAACTGACTGTTCACTGTCGTAGCCTCACGAAACTGACTGTTCACTGTCGTAGCCTCACGAAACTGACTGTTCACTGTCGTAGCCTCACGAAACTGACTGTTCACTGTCGTAGCCTCACGAAACTGACTGTTCACTGTCGTAGCCTCACGAAACTGACTGTTCACTGTCGTAGCCTCACGAAACTGACTGTTCACTGTCGTAGCCTCACGAAACTGACTGTTCACTGTCGTAGCCTCACGAAACTGACTGTTCACTGTCGTAGCCTCACGAAACTGACTGTTCACTGTCGTAGCCTCACGAAACTGACTGTTCACTGTCGTAGCCTTACGAAACTGACTGTTCACTGTCGTAGCCTCACGAAACTGACTGTTCACTGTCGTAGCCTCACGAAACTGACTGTTCACTGTCGTAGCCTCACGAAACTGACGGGCCTAGTTGATGGAAAGTATCAATGATATTTCAACTCTAAGTCTTTACATATACTTTCAGACCAAGGTAGATAGGCAAAAGAGGTTCCCTGCACTGACTACTCGTTTCTTTCAGTGCATATTGAAATAGATCAGCTGAATTATAGATAGTGAAGCCGGGGAAGCAGTTTTTTATTTAGATTGGATACATGTGGCATCAACGATCATTAATCTCTACTAGAGCAAGCAAAGACTGTGGCATCGAATCTTGTTGACAATTAGGACTGAATGATCCATAAAGTTGGTTTTGATTTCATATTTCCTGACTTCTTTCTTAATATGATGGCTTCCTCATCATAGTCAGTGTCACTTGCTCTTTTATTTTTTTCAGTAATGTCTTTATCAATACGAGAATAATATCACGTCCATGTTTACGTTCTCGCACATTAGGAAACTGACACAGAATCCGATTTTCAGTCTTTGTGAATATTTGCATTAATTTCCATTTGTTGAAGTCTTGCTGTATACAAACTGACAAGACCAATCAATTTAAAATCTGGTGCAACCTCATGACTGGCATGGACTTCTTCAGTATATATGAGTTCAGCAAATGCAATACCATGGCTCATCTGCTGGCTGGGAATATTATCAGGCTTTAGGCACGTTACTGCTACTGCTCTGTTGTCCAGTCCAGTGAAGCATCTTGCATTATAAACATAAATGGCCACCATATCTCCAGTATTCAGCTTTGCCAGTAACTTCTCATCGTGTATTCCAGGGCACATTTCTTCACCCACCTGTCTAGACCAAATGTAGAAGCAACATATCAAGGGTTTGCTTCTTTTGCTTCACAGAAGAAGCAAATGTTCTTTGATATCAAGCTTCATGAACCTCTGGAAAATAGTTAATAGCAAGTTATCGCAAAGTATTCCAAAATATTTGGTGCTTTTATCCATTATGTCCCTATTTTTTGTTCAGCTGCCTGACTATGCTCATAATTTCTGAGGTAAATGTATCAATGGAACCAAGATTAGCTCTCAGGGACCTGAGTAAAGTCACTTAGGAACTTATACTGTATAGTACGACATTTGTTAGGCCCATCGTAGAGTGTGCAGCAGCAACAATAGCAGCAGCAGCAACAATAGCAGCAGCAGCAGCAATAGCAGCAGCAGCAATAGCAGCAGCAGCAGCAACAATATCAGCAGCAGCGGCAGCAGCAATAGCAGCAACAACAGCAGCAGCAGCAGCAGCAGCAACAACAACAGCAGCAGCAAGGAACCCCCACTTGATCCAATATTTCCAGAAGCTGAGAAAGTAGAGAGTTAAGGATAAACTATAACACAACTAAAAGAACTGAAACTGGTGACATTAGAGAAGAGAAGAACAATGTTTACAGTGTTCAGGAAGTAAGCATGTCTGTCTAGCGCTCAACACACGCAGAAATGACCCACATGGGTTTAGCGTTTACCATTAATTATTACATTATGAAGATACTAAGAGGACTAGATAAAAATGTTCTATAGATGGGAAACAGGTACACGGGGGCACATATTAAAGACACAGATGAGTCACAGGGATGTTAGGAAATATTTCTTCAGCTTCATGGTGGTCAGAAAGTGGAATGACTTGAATGAAACAGTGTAGGCAGCTTCTATACACAGCTTTAAGAATAAGTATGATATGGCCCACAAGGCTAGGAGTGAGTGAACCCAGTCAAGGCCAGTTAAGAGGCGGAGGTCAGCTTTGAGAACTGCCCTTACAACCACAAGATGAGAACACACACACACACACACACACACACACACACACACACACACACACACACACACACACACACACACACACACACACTAACCAACACACCGAACAGGCTAAGAGTTTTATTGACAAGCGCCTTTGACAAAAATGTTCACTAGCTAGCACAGTGTAAGGTAACAATTGTTACAATAACTCGTCACCAATTTGATACAGCTTACTTGTTAAGTATATAACACATTCTTGTATTTATTTCTGCCGGTCCAGAGGTGTGTTTGATTCCCCTGACGTGTGTGCAGGTGTTGTCGTACATACTGGTGACTGACGTACAGCAAGTGTAATTAAGACTACGGAGTGGTGAAGCCAGTCTTCACTTGATCCTACACTCAAATTCAGCTACACTAATTTTTTACTTCAAACAAACCAATCTATGAGGAACAAACTCTCACAGCTCACTTCAGGATTTATCGTGAGTGGTACCATTATAGTGGTACTAGTTTACTACTTCCCACCACTTGCTCTCCACAACCCCCCTCCCTCTCCTCCTAATAAGCTGTGAACTGTACCATGGTTGATCATAGAATGACCTGGCTGCCATCCTCACCTGCCACTACACCATGGTTGATCATAGAACGACCTGGCTGCCATCCTCACCTGCCACTACACCACTATCACCTCCTTGCCCTCTATATTGCATCATACATCAATCAACGGCATTATACATCAGCTCGTTTTAATAGAATTATACATGTGACTGTTCTTGGATTCCTTTTATTCCTGTGTTGTATATGTACTGAGGGTGAATATCAACACTGGTGATTAAACTGAGGGTGAATATCAACACTGGTGATTAAACTGAGGGTGAATATCAACACTGGTGATTAAACTGAGGGTGAATATCAACACTGGTGACTAAACTGAGGGTGAACATCAACACTGGTGACTAAACTGAGGGTGAATATCAACACTGGTGATTAAACTGAGGGTGAATATCAACACTGGTGACTAAACTGAGGGTGAATATCAACACTGGTGACTAAACTGAGGGTGAATATCAACACTGGTGACTAAACTGAGGGTGAATATCAACACTGGTGACTAAACTGAGGGTGAATATCAACACTGGTGACTAAACTGAGGGTGAACATCAACACTGGTGACTAAACTGAGGGTGAACATCAACACTGGTGACTAAACTGAGGGTGAACATCAACACTGGTGACTAAGGGTGAACTAGGCCTCACTGGAGCAGTGTAGAAAATGTGATAGCTTGTAACAATCCAGTTTCTTGAGGATTCGAACTGGGGTCCATTAAGGGACAGTCCCAGCAGTAGAGTGGTCATCCCACACCTGACAGACCACTGTTAGAACAGACGAAGGTGCTAAAGATGCTAAGGTGACACAGACACGGTAGACAAGGACAGGCATTTCACTAGTGATGCAACAAGAGCCAGAAGACAATGGTTTATAAGCCATATACCCGGAGTAGTATACCTGGAGGGTATACTACTCCGGGTATACGGGTATATGCCTCCGCGGCCCGGTCCATGACCAGCCATATAAGCCACAAGGATATTAGGAAACATTTATTGAATGGAAGACTGGAATATAAGGTGAGCACTGAGGCAGTCAACATCGTGTAAGGAGCAACAAAAATTGTTAAAACGGGGCTCAGTTATGTCAGTCTGTGGAGAGCTAAGATGTAGGACCAAGAGATGGAGCTCACCTCCCTTCTCTACCCTTTCCCGCAAACTCAGGTATGTAATTACATATACACACGACCAATGTTTTTCATGGCTCCCACCCTTCAAGTAACCCGCATCCCCATCTACAGACACTAGAACTATCCCAGTATCCTCTACCTCCATCCTTACTCACCAGGCCTCCCAAACTTCCCCACTCTTCGCCCCCACACCCCCTCTATTTCAACACACTCTTACCACCACCTCCACCATCTCATAACACCTAACCCTTCACCTCAACTTTTCCTCCACTCTTGAAATCTTTCATCTTGCACATTCCCTTTTCCAGCCCACATCACCATCCTTCGCCAACATACACATCCTTCCCCTCAACACCCTCCGCATATCTTAAACAACATCATAAGATGTGATATTTAACTCTTCATGAGGTGGACTGGTAAGGTAAAGAACAACTTCGACTGTATAACTAAAAGATTCACATCAAATTACTGAAACCCGAGCCAGGAGAAAAGTTCACATTTCTCCTGGAGAACAAACGACCTCCCAGGCTCACACACTGCCAATAATCCTGCAGGTAACCCTTTCCCCGCATTCCCACTTCTCCTCCACTTCCATTTACCCTCTCCCAGTTAATTAACCCCTTCAAAACATACACACCAAGCAGATCCCTCACCCCTCCTTCATGCACCGCCCACAGCAGCCACGGGAGTCAATGACCAACCTCCACAAGGAGAGCCAACAAACACACGCACAAATATAAATCAAAGTAATGCACACTGAGGGAAATAAACTAATTCCATGAGTTTAGCAAAGGAGTATTAGAAGACTATTGAGATGTAACTGTAATCACAGAATCCAAACAGATACGGTAACAGGCTATCGGACGGCACAGTGCCAAGAGTCTTGCACTGTGTGAAGAGAGAGGAGTGGCAGAGGAAGTGCCCCTACTAGTCTTAAAATACCGGCTGTTTTAAGACAGGTTAATCCTAAGCTGTGAAGACGTCACACACTATATAGCTGGAACAATAATCACCATGTCACAAAATAATAGTTATACATATATACAACTCCTCACCAAACAATTCAAGTCACAAAACATACAACCACAGACACACCATAATCACCGAGACAACTGCACTGAGAGCAGTTGTAGTGGGAGTTCCAGTATGCTGACACATTTCCAAAGACATGGCGACAAAACTTCTTGGGCATAGCAGTGAGAAAATTGTGTCAAAACTATTACATTGTTAACATTTAATTACTTAGTGGAAGTAGCACTGGAAGACAAGAAGAAAGCAAGAGAGACAAGGAAGATGACATGTAAAAAGGAAGACTACAAACAAGAGCAGAGGCAGAATTGACCATGTTACCTAAGGGCGTTGGGAAGTAACTTTCATTCTACCCCAGAAAGAAGCAAGCATAATGCACACATAGAATCCTTACGTCAACTATCAGTGTAGAAACATGACAACTTGAACAACACAGAGTGCAGGCTAGACTGGAAAACAAATCTAAATATTCAGAAATGGTTAACTAGGAGAGAAGCAGAAATCAGTTTGAGAATCACATAGCAGATATAATTGCTAGACCATCACACTCTACGTCAGAGGATCCTGTGATATGGGTGAAGAAGAATGAAGACACTGTAAACAAGAAAAGAAATCTGTGAAGAACCAAATACAGAATTGCAGTGTGTTCACAACAAAGCAAAGGCTAGTACTAGATACAGGAAGGGAAAGCACAAATCACACGTAACTTACACATATTGTAATAACTGTGACAAGGTAATGAGGCTCCTACAATGAATGAACACATCCAAAGCTTGATAGCCTAACAACGTATAAATTTTGATAATGGAAGGAAATAAAGACTTGAACAAGCCACTTAGACATTTATGAGGACACCAGAGGCAGGTGAACTATCATAAGCAAGAGCACTACCAACGTAACGCGATAGTCAAGACGTTAGAGATCTTAAATTAGACCGGTATCCTACAATAAAGTGAAGGAGTTAGAGACTAGTAACCTAGTATCCTACAATAAGGTGAAGGAGTTAAGAGACCAGTGATAAACTGAAGGAGCTAAGAGACCAGTGACCTAATATCCTACAATAAAGTGAAGGAGTTAAGAGACCAGTGATCTATTTGCTTAATAAAGATATCTTCAGGAAACATAAACAAGAGTTCAGGAACCGCCAAACTTGCCCACAATAATTAAGAAACATTATTTTACCCTTGCAAAGATTCTCTATATAGGGCGATTTTTTGAAATGTGATAGTGTTCAACTGTGTAGAGACTTTGTTAACCTTGACTGAAGACATAGTGAGTGAAGGAGTACCTGGTAGACTGAAGACTGAGTGAAGGAGTACATGACGGATTGAAGACATCATGAAGGAGTACCTGATAGACTGAAGGAGTACCTAACAGACTGAAGACATCATTTAAGATAAAACAACAATTATGAAGAGTGTAATCAGTGAGAAAACTCTGGCTGGGTGACAGTAAACAAACAAGAGGACACAAAAAATGTTCCTATATCAGACCAAAAAAGGATACAAAAACCAGATTGGCTTCCCTGCACCGTCAACTCTTAGAAGACAAGAAAACAGAGATGACTAAACATGTTATATTATATAGCAGTATCCCTAACATGTAAAGTTAATGACGAAATGTTAAGAAAAAGGCCAGATACATTGACAAGATTTGTTACTGGTGCTACTGGTGCTATAGTGGACACTACACCTGCTGCTACTGGTGCTATAGTGGACACTACACCTGCTGCTACTGGTGCTATAGTGGACACTACACCTGCTGCTACAGTGGACACTACACCTGCTGTTACTGGCAGCTATAGTGGACACTACACCTGCTGTTACTGGCGCTACAGTGGACACTACACCTGCTGTCACTGGTGCTACAGTGGACACTACACCTGCTGTTACTGGCGCTACAGTGGACACTACACCTGCTGCTATAGTGGACACTACACCTGCTGCTACTGGTGCTATAGTAGACACTACACTGCCGCTACTGGTGCTATAGTGGACACTACACCTGCTGTTACTGGCGCTATAGTGGACACTACACCTGCTGTTACTGGTGCTACAGTGGACACTACACCTGCTGTTACTGGTGCTACAGTGGACACTACACCTGCTGCTACTGGTGCTATAGTGGACACTACACCTGCTGCTACTGGTGCTATAGTGGACACTACACCTGCTGCTACTGGTGCTACAGTGGACACTACACCTGCTGCTACAGTGGACACTACACCTGCTGCTACAGTGGACACTACACCTGCTGTCATGGACACTACACCTGTGCTACAGTGGACACTACACCTGCTACAGTGGACACTACACCTGCTGCTACAGTGGACACTACACCTGCTGCTACAGTGGACACTACACCTGCTGCTACAGTGGACACTACACCTGCTGCTACAGTGGACACTACACCTGCTGCTACAGTGGACACTACACCTGCTGCTACAGTGGACACTACACCTGCTGCTACAGTGGACACTACACCTGCTGCTACAGTGGACACTACACCTGCTGCTACAGTGGACACTACACCTGCTGCTACAGTGGACACTACACCTGCTGCTACAGTGGACACTACACCTGCTGCTACAGTGGACACTACACCTGCTGCTACAGTGGACACTACACCTGCTGCTACAGTGGACACTACACCTGCTGCTACAGTGGACACTACACCTGCTGCTACAGTGGACACTACACCTGCTGCTACAGTGGACACTACACCTGCTGCTACAGTGGACACTACACCTGCTGCTACAGTGGACACTACACCTGCTGCTACAGTGGACACTACACCTGCTGCTACAGTGGACACTACACCTGCTGCTACAGTGGACACTACACCTGCTGCTACAGTGGACACTACACCTGCTGCTACAGTGGACACTACACCTGCTGCTACAGTGGACACTACACCTGCTGCTACAGTGGACACTACACCTGCTGCTACAGTGGACACTACACCTGCTGCTACAGTGGACACTACACCTGCTGCTACAGTGGACACTACACCTGCTGCTACAGTGGACACTACACCTGCTGCTACAGTGGACACTACACCTGCTGCACAGTGGACACTACACCTGTGCCAGTGGACCTACACCTGCTGCCAGTGGACACTACACCTGCTGGCTACAGTGGACACTACACCTGCTGCTACTGGCGCTACAGTGGACACTACACCTGCTGCTACTGGCGCTACAGTGGACACTACACCTGCTATTACAGTGGACACTACACTGCTGCTACGGGTACAGTGGACACTACACCGCTGCAAATACGCCTACAGGTGACAACTAACTGCTAGGCGTACTGGAATCACTGTATAGTGGACAAACGTTTCCTGTAACGACGGTGAGAATATCCCAGTTTAGAGATGAAAATACTGCCTACTAAACCTGACAGAAATCTAGCTGTGAGTCGTGACAAATTTGAAGACATTCTCCTCTACACTCCAAATACCCCATTGAAGTGTTTCCCCTCTCCCTCCCTCTCCTTCACCCCTACCAACTCTCCTACCCTCCCCCCTCTCCCTCCCTCTCCTTCACCCCTACCAACTCTCCTACCCTCCCCCCTCTCCCTCCCTCCTTCATAAAGGTAGCCAAGACGGGTGAGAGACCGAGACAGGTATTGCAGTGTCATCCAGGGCGAGACCTTGATCTCTCCCTCCCTCACTTACTCCCTCCTTTCCTTCTCTTGCCGTTCCTCCCTGCCTCACTCCCTTGTTTCCTTCTCTTGCCGTTCCTCCCTGCCTCACTCCCTTGTTTCCTTCTCTTGCCGTTCCTCCCTGCCTCACTCCCTTGTTTCCTTCTCTTGCCGTTCCTCCCTGCCTCACTCCCTTGTTTCCTTCTCTTGCCGTTCCTCCCTCCCTTTTTCCTTGTCTTCCTCGCTCCTTACATCCGTCCTGCATTCTCTACCTCTCCTCTCTCCCACACCAACATAATACAATGTCTACTCATTATCCTCACGTTCAGTCTTCCCAGTAACAGTTATTATCCTCACGTTCAGTCCCAGTAACAGTTATTATCCTCACGTTCAGTCTTCCCAGTAACAGTTATTATCCTCACGTTCAGTCTTCCCAGTAACAGTTATTATCCTCACGTTCAGTCCCAGTAACAGTTATTATCCTCACGTTCAGTCTTCCCAGTAACAGTTATTATCCTCACGTTCAGTCCCAGTAACAGTTATTATCCTCACGTTCAGTCTTCCCAGTAACAGTTATTATCCTCACGTTCAGTCTTCCCAGTAACAGTTATTATCCTCACGTTCAGTCTTCCCAGTAACAGTTATTATCCTCACGTTCAGTCTTCCCAGTAACAGTTATTATCCTCACGTTCAGTCTTCCCAGTAACAGTTATTATCCTCACGTTCAGTCCTCCCAGTAACAGTTATTATTCTCACGTTCAGTCTTCCCAGTAACAGTTATTATTCTCACGTTCAGTCTTCCCAGTAACAGTTATTATCCTCACGTTCAGTCCCAGTAACAGTTATTATCCTCACGTTCAGTCCCAGTAACAGTTATTATCCTCACGTTCAGTCTTCCCAGTAACAATTATTCTCACGTTCAGTCCCAGTAACAGTTATTATCCTCACGTTCAGTCTTCCCAGTAACAGTTATTATCCTCACGCTCAGTCCCAGTAACAGTTATTATCCTCACGTTCAGTCTTCCCAGTAACAGTTATTATCCTCACGTTCAGTCTTCCCAGTAACAATTATTCTCACGTTCAGTCTTCCCAGTAACAGTTATTATCCTCACGTTCAGTCTTCCCAGTAACAGTTATTATCCTCACGTTCAGTCTTCCCAGTAACAGTTATTATCCTCACGTTCAGTCCCAGTAACAGTTATTATCCTCACGTTCAGTCTTCCCAGTAACAGTTATTATCCTCACGTTCAGTCCCAGTAACAGTTATTATCCTCACGTTCAGTCTTCCCAGTAACAGTTATTATCCTCACGTTCAGTCCCAGTAACAGTTATTATCCTCACGTTCAGTCTTCCCAGTAACAGTTATCCTCACGTTCAGTCCCAGTAACAGTTATTATCCTCACGTTCAGTCTTCCCAGTAATAGTTATTATCCTCACGTTCAGTCCCAGTAACAGTTATTATCCTCACGTTCAGTCTTCCCAGTAACAGTTATTATCCTCACGTTCAGTCCCAGTAACAGTTATTATCCTCACGTTCAGTCTTCCCAGTAACAGTTATTATCCTCACGTTCAGTCCCAGTAACAGTTATTATCCTCACGTTCAGTCTTCCCAGTAACAGTTATTATCCTCACGTTCAGTCCCAGTAACAGTTATTACCCTCACGTTCAGTCTTCCCAGTAACAGTTATTATCCTCACGTTCAGTCCCAGTAACAGTTATTATCCTCACGTTCAGTCTTCCCAGTAACAGTTATTATCCTCACGTTCAGTCCCAGTAACAGTTATTACCTCACGTTCAGTCTTCCCAGTAACAGTTATTATCCTCACGTTCAGTCCCAGTAACAGTTATTATCCTCACGTTCAGTCTTCCCAGTAACAGTTATTACCCTCACGTTCAGTCTTCCCAGTAACAGTTATTATCCTCACGTTCAGTCCCAGTAACAGTTATTATCCTCACGTTCAGTCCCAGTAACAGTTATTATCCTCACGTTCAGTCCCAGTAACAGTTATTATCCTCACGTTCAGTCCCAGTAACAGTTATTATCCTCACGTTCAGACAGAGAACGGTAGCTTTGGCTTCACCTCTGCAACTTGGTCAGGTGAAAGATTTTGCGGCTATTTCCTCTACACATTATGTACCTGTGTAACCTTTCCACTCCCCCCTACACCCCCACCCCCTCCCCCACACCACCACAGGATGGGTCTGTGGGGTGGATGATAATCTCCCCTCACACCCCCAATTACCGTCTTCTCTATTATTTGCACCTCCCCCCTTCCCCATCGTAACCCCTTCATCCCCTTCCCACCTTCCCCTATCTTCCTCTTCCCCCTCTCATTTTTTATCCTTTCCTAATTTCCTCCCTACTCATACCTTTCTCTTTCTCAGCAGTACTCACACCTCTCCCTCTCTCTCAGCAGTACTCACACCTCTCCCTCTCTCTCAGCAGTACTCACACCTCTCCCTCTCTCTCAGCAGTACTCACACCTCTCCCTCTCTCTCAGCAGTACTCACACCTCTCCCTCTCTCTCAGCAGTACTCACACCTCTCCCTCTCTCTCAGCAGTACTCACACCTCTCCCTCTCTCTCAGCAGTACTCACACCTCTCCCTCTCTCTCAGCAGTACTCACACCTCTCCCTCTCACTCAGCAGTACTCACACCTCAACCTCTCACTCAGCAGTACTCACACCTCTCCCTCTCACTCAGCAGTACTCACACCTCTCCCTCTCACTCAGCAGTACTCACACCTCTCCCTCTCACTCAGCAGTACTCACACCTCTCCCTCAGCAGTACTCTCACACTCCCTCAGCAGTACTCTCACACTCCCTCAGCAGTACTCTCACACTCCCTCAGCAGTACTCTCACACTCCCTCAGCAGTACTCTCACACTCCTCAGCAGTACTCTCACACTCCCTCAGCAGTACTCTCACACTCCCTCAGCAGTACTCTCACACTCCCTCAGCAGTACTCTCACACTCCCTCAGCAGTACTCTCACACTCCCTCAGCAGTACTCTCACACTCCCTCAGCAGTACTCTCACACTCCTCAGCAGTACTCTCACACTCCCTCAGCAGTACTCTCACACTCCTCAGCAGTACTCTCACACTCCCTCAGCAGTACTCTCACACTCCCTCAGCAGTACTCTCACACTCCCTCAGCAGTACTCTACACTCCCTCAGCAGTACTCACACACTCCCTCAGCAGTACTCACACACTCCCTCAGCAGTACTCACACACTCCCTCAGCAGTACTCACACACCCCCTCAGCAGTACTCACACTCCCTCAGCAGTACTCCACACTCCCTCAGCAGTACTCACACACTCCCTCAGCAGTACTCACCCCTCCCTCAGCAGTACTCACACACTCCTCAGCAGTACTCACACTCCCTCAGCAGTACTCCACACTCCCTCAGCAGTACTCTCACACTCCCTCAGCAGTACTCACACACTCCCTCAGCAGTACTCACACACTCCCTCAGCAGTACTCACACACTCCCTCAGCAGTACTCACACTCCCTCAGCAGTACTCTCACACTCCCTCAGCAGTACTCACACACTCCCTCAGCAGTACTCACACACTCCCTCAGCAGTACTCACACTCCCTCAGCAGTACTCACACACTCCCTCAGCAGTACTCACACACTCCCTCAGCAGTACTCACACTCCCTCAGCAGTACTCACACACTCCCTCAGCAGTACTCACACACTCCCTCAGCAGTACTCACACTCCCTCAGCAGTACTCACACATCTGGGAAGCTTGAGTGACGTACACTTCTTACCTGAAAAGAAACAAGACTTCATTAATAACAACAATTGTACTAAGAGTTTATATTAAATCGTTCTCATTCTCCTATTACCATCATAGTAAGAATTACCAGCTTTATGACTTGATGAGACACATGAGGAACACCTTTACCACCGAAACGTTTCGCTGGGGCAGTTTCTTCCGTCTGATACAGAAGAGACTACCTGAGTACAACTGCTAGATAGTGAGCTAATTAAGCGAGTAATACAAACAATGGCCAGTCTTCTCTACTGTCTGCACCTTCCCCCTCTTCCCCATCGTCACCCCTTCATCCCCTTCCAATCTTCCCTTATCTTCTTCCCTTACCCTCTCATTATTTTCATCTTAAGTTTAATAAAAGACTGACCACTTTCTTCTATTTTCAAGATTTATTAATCTAACCAATTTCCACTGTTTTTCGAAGCATCTTCCACATTTGTTATAATTAGTTAATAATTAGAAGGAATATTTATTAATTAACAGGTGTATTTATGTATTCGTTCGTAAGTATATTTAGTTTACTTCTGATCGGCCCAGTTTGAGGTCAGGTTTCTCTGTCGACAGCCTGGTCGAACAGGCTGTTCGTGCCAGAGACCAGTAAGTCATAACTCCGCAGAAGTCTAGGTTCTTGAAAACTTCTTCGCTCCAGCGGGATTTCTGATATCTGCTGGTAGTATACTGAAGAGTCTTGGACCACGCACGTTAACACTGTTTGTACCCATAACCCCAGTGATCTTCACTGGCTTTATTCAATATTTTTTCCTATATCTTGCACTGAAGTAACTTATTATAACAGTGTGAAGGCTAGACACTAGGCCTACAAGTATCTTCCATGTACATATTATCAGGTTTAACTGTTCTCTCCGTTCCAGAGAGAACAGTTAAACCACCATCACTGCGGTTAAACCACCATCACTGAGGTTAAACCACCAACAGTAGGATTTCCCACAAAGCACTCTAGGGCCAGCCATTACTTAACCTACAACACCAGAACACAACCCACGTTCCTGTTTGCTCAAGGTGTAAATAAAACTGAATCTGATCTCAAAGTGCGTCAGGCTTAGGCTTGGTTACAAGTACTTCTGGCAGGAGGACACACATACATGATGATCAAACCAAATGCAAAGTATGTAGCCAGCCCTATGGTCACTTATTTTGAACATTATGTGTTTAATTGTCCATTTATTACGGAATATAGAGATACACAGTATAACCTGTATTACATGTCAAGATATCTTATTAATGAAAATAAGATACCATATATATATAAAGCAAATTTCCTAAATTTGATTAACATATTAGTGTCAAGACTGCAGTGTTGACACATTCCTGACAGTGTCAAGACTACAGTCACTGGGTGAACAACAGTACAACAGGATAAGTGGGAGACAACAGTCACGGAGGAAAACAGGACAAAAGTACAACAGGACAACGGGAATAAATAAGGAACAAAAAAATCTTAGAAATGGGACATGTAGAAGTATAATATTGTTATTATTATGATTATTAGGAGAGGATCAGCAGGTCAAGGTGGTACAATCACCAGGTATTTCCGGGGAGGAAGAGGGGGAGGAGGAGGAAGAGGGGAAGGAGGAGGAAGAGGAGGGGAGGGAAAGAGGAAGAGGGGTGGGAAAGGAGGAAGAGGGGAAGAGGAAGAGGGGGAGGAGGAAGAGAGGAGGGGAAGGAGGAAGAAGAGGGGGAGGAGGAAGAGGGAAGAAGAGGGGAGGAGGAAGAGGGAAGAAGAGGGGAGGAGGAACAGGGAAGAAGAGAGGGAGGAGAAAGAGGGAAGAAGAGGGGGAGGAGGAAGAGGGAAGAAGAGGGGGAGGAGAAAGAGGGAAGAAGAGGGGGAGGAGGAAGAGGGGGAGGAGAAAGAGGGAAGAGGAGGGAGAGGAGGAAGATGGGGAGGAAGAGGGAGAAAGGGGAGGGGAAGGAGGAAGAGGGGGATTAGGATGAAGAGAGGGAGGAATTGGGTTAAGAGGAAGAGGGGGAGAAGGAAGAAAAGGGGGAGGAGGACGGGTAGGAGAGAATGATAAGGCACGACAGAAAGAAGGGGAGGGAGGATGAGAAAGATGAGGATGAGGAAGATGAGGGAGGATGAGGAAGGAGTTCAGGCAATAAAATGGGAGCAGAAGGAAGTGGAAATAATATTATATTTTGAACACTAACCCGCCGGGTTAGTAACACTCGATAACGCAAGAAAGCCAGCCTGGCTTATGTCCACTGCAATCCTCTGATCCTCTCCCCCAGGATGAAACCCACAACAGACGTCTAACATCCAGGTACCTACTTATTGCTAGCTGAATAGGGGCAGTAAGTGTAATGAGATTAACACCCTGGTACCTACTTACTACTAGGCGAACAGAGGCAACAAGCGCAACATGCCAAACGTTTCCACTCGTGCCAGGGATCGAGCCCTGGTGCTTGAGATGTGAGCCGCAGGAGCTATCACTTGAGTCATGAGCCTCGTGGGCATGATCACTAAAATAACCACAACACTACACTATACATGTCGAAAATGAAGATAATTTGGAAAATCCAAACTACCATCAACGGTTACACACAAGTTTGTAATCAACAACTCAAAAACCCACGATAGTAACACAATTAACCCTGGCAACATACAATCAATCAAAACGTTAAATTTACCCTGGCAACGCCACATATATCCGAACAAAAAATCTACCTTACCAACACCAATGATCTGGAGCAACACAATCTAGCTTAGCAACACCAATATACTGGAGCAACACAAAATCTAGCTTAGCAACACCAAATTTACCTTAGTGACAGAAACCGTACCTTAGCAACACAAAATCTGCACTGGGAATGCAACATCTACGATGCATAAAATGTACCTTAACCACCCACATGCTACCTCACAAACACAAATTCTACTTCAGCAACACAAAATCTACCTTAGTAACAGACACTTAATTTTAGTAACAAAATCTACATTATGCCAAAAATACTACACCACAGCTGTATCAGCCACAAGACGATATGAAAACAGGAGACAGAAAATATACCATACTGTATTAAAGAAAATATACCATACTGTATTAAAGAAAATATACCATACTGTATTAAAGAAAATATACCATACATTGAAGAAAATATACCATACTTTGAAGAAAATGGCACAGAATTTACAAGAGAGATGGAAATGGATGGAAGATGTGGATTAGAAAGACGTAAGCAAACACTAGGACATATTTACTAGAAAACGTTTCGGTCCTGGGACCTTGATGCTGTGGTGCAGGTGGATGCTGTGCAGGTGGATGGTGTGGTGCAGGTGGATGCTGTGATGCAGGTGGGTGCTGTGGTGCAGGTGGGTGCTGTGGTGCAGGTGGGTGCTGTGGTGCAGGTGGGTGCTGTGGCGCAGGTGGGTGCTGTGCAGGTGGATGCTGTGATGCAGGTGGGTGCTGTGCAGGTGGATGGTGTGGTGCAGGTGGATGCTGTGATGCACGTGGGTGCTGTGGTGCAAGTGGATGGTGTGGTGCAGGTGGATGGTATGGTGCAGGTGGATGGTATGGTGCAGGTGGGTGATGTGGCGCAGGTGGGTGTTGTGGTGCAAGTGGGTGCTGTGGCGCAGGTGGGTGCTGTGGTGCTGGTGGATGGTATGGTGCAGGTGGGTGCTGTGGTGCAGGTGGGTGCTGTGGTGCAGGTGGGTGCTGTGGTGCAGGTGGGTGCGCACCACTACTATGATTACCACACCCACTATCTGCAACTACTATTATTAACTTGGTTGGCTCGTTGATAACTGATCGTCCTGATGTAGTTACTGATCATCAGGAATCCCTTGATAACAGTTTGCCCCAGCACAGTGTCTAGTTGAATCCTGTACTAGCATAGTGTCTAGTCGAATCCTGTACTAGCACAGTGTCTAGTCGAATCCTGTACTAGCACAGTGTCTAGTTGAATCCTGTACTAGCACAGTGTCTAGTTGAATCCTGTACTAGTACAGTGTCTAGTTGAATCCTGTACTAGCACAGTGTCTAGTTGAATCCTGTACTAGCACAGTGTCTAGTTGAATCCTGTACTAGCACAGTGTCTAGTTGAATCCTGTACTAGCACAGTGTCTAGTTGAATCCTGTACTAGCACAGTGTCTAGTTGAATCCTGTACTAGCACAGTGTCTAGTTGAATCCTGTACTAGCACAGTGTCTAGTTGAATCCTGTACTAGCACAGTGTCTAGTTGAATCCTGTACTAGCACAGTGTCTAGTTGAATCCTGTACTAGCACAGTGTCTAGTTGAATCCTGTACTAGCACAGTGTCTAGTTGAATCCTGTACTAGCACAGTGTCTAGTTGAATCCTGTACTAGCACAGTGTCTAGTTGAATCCTGTACTAGCACAGTGTCTAGTTGAATCCTGTACTAGCACAGTGTCTAGTTGAATCCTGTACTAGCACAGTGTCTAGTTGAATCCTGTACTAGCACAGTGTCTAGTTGAATCCTGTACTAGCACAGTGTCTAGTTGAATCCTGTACTAGCACAGTGTCTAGTTGAATCCTGTACTAGCACAGTGTCTAGTTGAATCCTGTACTAGCACAGTGTCTAGTTGAATCCTGTACTAGCACAGTGTCTAGTTGAATCCTGTACTAGCACAGTGTCTAGTTGAATCCTGTACTAGCACAGTGTCTAGTTGAATCCTGTACTAGCACAGTGTCTAGTTGAATCCTGTACTAGCACAGTGTCTAGTTGAATCCTGTACTAGCACAGTGTCTAGTTGAATCCTGTACTAGCACAGTGTCTAGTTGAATCCTGTACTAGCACAGTGTCTAGTTGAATCCTGTACTAGCACAGTGTCTAGTTGAATCCTGTACTAGCACAGTGTCTAGTTGAATCCTGTACTAGCACAGTGTCTAGTTGAATCCTGTACTAGCACAGTGTCTAGTTGAATCCTGTACTAGCACAGTGTCTAGTTGAATCCTGTACTAGCACAGTGTCTAGTTGAATCCTGTACTAGCACAGTGTCTAGTTGAATCCTGTACTAGCACAGTGTCTAGTTGAATCCTGTACTAGCACAGTGTCTAGTTGAATCCTGTACTAGCACAGTGTCTAGTTGAATCCTGTACTAGCACAGTGTCTAGTTGAATCCTGTACTAGCACAGTGTCTAGTTGAATCCTGTACTAGCACAGTGTCTAGTTGAATCCTGTACTAGCACAGTGTCTAGTTGAATCCTGTACTAGCACAGTGTCTAGTTGAATCCTGTACTAGCATAGTGTCTAGTTGAATCCTGTACTAGCATAGTGTCTAGTTGAATCCTGTACTAGCATAGTCCTTGTCCAGCTGGTTCTCAAATAACTGTTATCTTTACACAGTTTCAGTGCGTGTTTTATTCCATTCTACTATAATTTGTTTCACAAACAAATTACATACGTTAGTGTTGCATCTCCTGCTTAGAAGTTTCATTCGAATAACTAACTCACTTTGTACTTCAAATAGTTTTTCGCATTTATGTGTCCAAAATATTCGATATCTCAAAGGTTACGAACAGATCTCACAATTTCCGTTTCCTAACAGAAAAAGAGTCAACCTGGAGGGAGTTCCGAGGGTCAACGCCCGGCGATCCGGTCCATGACCAGGTCTCGCTAGAGCGTTTTGAGTCTTTTCTTTATGGGGCTTGTTGCTTAGTGGCCACTGTGCCAGACTGTCCGCATCCCTTATTCAGTCGGCTTCGAATGTTGCACTTTTGCCAAATTTTGTGGCATCCGCAAATTTTGCGATCTTAGATGTTGACCTACCTTGAGATTATGTAAATTATGAAGATTGGACCAAGAAATAGATTCCCGAGAAACACTTTGTTTAACCATTGAGTTATCTTCCCGTTAAGTACCATTGTCAGTGTCTTAGTACGTTTCTCTTACATATATTACATCTGTGGAGACTTTTCCCTCCCAAGTTTTGTGTTTATAATACAAACATTAAAGTTAGACATCATCTCTTGTTGTTAAACACTTTTTTTCACAAATAAATTCTACAGGTCACTTGACTACTTCCTCTCTCTCGTGTTCTCTCTCTCTCCCCCACTTTATCCCTCTCCCCTCCCCTCCCCTCAACATTTCTTTCTTTTACGTTTTTTTAAATCGCTTATAAGCGCTCATTCTTTTAGACAGTTTGTTACCCCCATCTAACTTCCCATTTCTCTATCCCCTTTCTTCCTCTCTCTTCCTCCCTTACCTCCTTTATTTTTTTCCGTCCTCTATTTTCCTCTTCTCCCCCTTATACCTCCATCCCCTTCCCTCCCTCCCCTTATCCCCTTCACCCACCCCTTGCTTCCCACCATCACCTGGGTAGGTAACAAGGCTGCACGTGCTGCTGATTCTGACTCACCTAAGTACTTCCCACCATTGAGATTTAGCAAGATTAATGGGTACTATTCCCGCCCTCCTATCCCTATCCCCGCCCCTCCTTCCAACCCCATATATCCCCATCCCGGCCATACTGTGGGAACACACTACACTACACACACACTACACACACATACTACACACATACACTACACACATACATACACACATACACTACACACACACCTTGCTCTTGAATGTCTCCCTCATAAAACAGCTTCGGGGATTATGAAAAACTTTTGCCGTACTTCTTTTTTTTAATTTCTGGAAGGTGTTATGATAAATCTTCACGATATTTGTGATTTTATTTCACACCCAGAGTTGTATATCTCTCTGAATATATGGTTAGGATGGTTAATGTGGTTTTTTTTACTACCTTGGACAGGGATTATTACGAACACAGGTGTAGTCTTGTGGTCTGCACACCTGGTTGTAGGACCATAACCAAGGTAGAAACGAGGAACCAACAAAAGTCAGCAGTGAATAAATATTTATATTTCCTTCACCACAACATGCAAGTATATGTACAATATTTACAGAGGATATGTCCGGAAAGGCAATTTGCAAGCAAGAGACACTGTGAGAACTGTCCTCAACCAGACTGGGAGGTCAGTCTGCCAATGTTGCTTCACGAGTCTCCAACATCACTTCACAATTGTGGTGAGCTTCCTTGTCATTGGCTGGTTGAACCAAGGTGCTACCATAACAAGGCAGCCCCGCTCATTATACTCTCAGTATCTGGTTCACTGGTCGGGAGGGAATGTGTATATGGGTGTGTGATATACGCTGAATAAAATGTACTCTGAGCATGGCACAGGGATTAAAATAAACTCATTGAATATACACTGAGATATACACCTCATAGTGTATATATTCATGCTACCAGAACCTTTGCCTGATCAACCAGGCTGCTATTGCCGGCGGCCCGGTTGACCTGGCACTCGGAGGAGTGTTAAACGGTCTGAGACCTCGTATGTTTTCTCCGCCTCTCCTGTCGTCAAGATTAACTGCGTCTCACATTTGACAGTATATAAGTTTTCATACTGTTGCTTCAGCTTCACATTGTTCCAGACTATGGAGCAGAACTCTTCTCCAGGCTGAGGAACTGACCACCTCAAAATTACGTCTTCAAGGGTAATGGACTGATTACATCGTCTTTACTCTCTACTTGCTTCTGCTACCTCCTCTGTATTCGACTGAAGAAGCCTACTGTGTAGGCGAAACTTTTCGGTATTGTATACCATTATCATTTTCACTAGGTTTATTTTACAGTCTCTCTTCCCAGTATTGTTGTTATGGCAGAGTACACATTTAAGATTAGGCCCTCAAGTACTTTCCACGTATATAAATATTATCATTCTCTCTCTCTCTCTCTCTCTCTCTCTCTCTCTCTCTCTCTCTCTCTCTCTCTCTCTTTCTCTCTCTCTGCTCCTGCGAGTAGATATTTAGGACTTTAAAGAGTTTCCAGTAATTTAAATGCTTTATTGGCTCTATGCGGGCAGTAAACAATCTTTGTATCTGTTCCAGCTTTGAAATCTCTTCTGTCCTGAAAGAAGCTGTCAATATTTAACAATACCTTAAGAGAGAGAAAAAAACACAAGTGATTAGAAAGGTGTCATTGGAACTATTTTCCTTGTTTTGAAAGTTGCCGTTGTCCATCCCATTCTTTCCCCAGCTTTTTGTTATATTTGCCTTGTGTTCGTTGAAGGAAAGGTCAGCTGACATTATTACACCCAGATCTTTCAAATGTTCCATTCGTTTTATTTGGTGACCTTCTTGCATCTTATATACAGTGATTCTCTTGAGTTATTCATTCTGTCCATATCCAAGCACATGTGCAAGATCTGGGTATCTTTATTGTAGAAGTTTCGCCATCCAGTTGTTTTATCATTACAAATATCAATCAATACAAAATCATTAAAGCCACTGGATGGTGAAACGTCTACAATAAAGATGCCCAGATGTTGCACATGTGTCTAATTTTCATCTTGTCGGTGCTGTCTACCATTCATGTACAACATATCTAAGCAGTTGGAATTGATCACTAATAAAGGTCATGTTACTCTCGACTGCCCACTGGAAGATTGCTTAGATCTTCCTGAAATTTTCTGTCTTCTACCAAGGTGACTTTTGTACTCATTTATCTGTAACGAGTGTTTTTATCTATGTTTGCTCTGAAAATAAGAAACAGCAAAGGCGCCAAGACGTGCCTTTGAGTACTGTGTTTTATACCTTGCCAATGCTGGATTTTGCTCTGTTAACTACTACTGTGTTCTGTTTGCCAGAAAATTAAAAATATTTGCCTACTTTCCCAGTTAAACCTATCGCCCTCATGTGCAATTACTCCATGATCGCACTTCTCAAATACCTTTGTAAAATTCATGTGTGCCACATCTGAATATAACGTAAGAATGGAGGAACACTGCAGCACCCCTGCCACCCTTTATTATTTTTCTAGCCCTCCCCTTCCTTTTCCTTTCCCCTCCTCAGAAGACAGGTGTGGAGGTAACCACATATTCCGGTCCTGAGGCGGTCTCAGCAACTCAGGACCGGAAGGAAGGGATGAGTGAGGCAGGTATGAATAGGGAATAGAAACGGGATATAAGGAAAAGGGAGACGAGTGAAAGAAAGGAAAAGAATGGAAAAATGAGAGAAGGGAGGTACTAGACATGCGTAAAGAGGAGATGAAGAGGATGATAATTAACATGAGCGGTAAGAGGGTTGGAGGAGGAGAAAGAGGATGAGAATCAACAGAGGAAAAAAAAAGGCCAAATGAAGATAGGAGAAATCTTGATTAAGAAGGAGTTAAAGAGATAAGATACAGAGAAAGAAGAGATCCAGAGGAGAAGCTAAAGAGGATGAGAGACAGAGGAAAAGAGGGAGAAACTTAGATGAAGAGAATAGGAAGAGACGGAGAGAGGGTGCGACCAGGCAAGAGAATGAGTCACCTGGGTGGAGTGCAGTCTGTGGGAGCGGGAAGGAGGGCGTGAAGGATGGAAGGTGAGGGAGGGCGTGAAGGATGGAGGAGGGTGAGGGAGGGCGTGAAGGATGGAGGAGGGTGAGGGAGGGCGTGAAGGATGGAGGAGGGTGAGGGAGGTCCGTGGACGATGGAGGAGGGTGAGGGAGGTCCGTGGACGATGGAGGAGGGTGAGGGAGGTCCGTGGACGATGGAGGAGGGTGAGGGAGGTCCGTGGACGATGGAGGGAGAGGGTGAGTGGAGGTGAGGTCCGTGGACGATGGAGGAGGGTGAGGGAGGTCCGTGGACGATGGAGGGTGAGGGAGGTCCGTGGAAGATGGAGGGTGAGGGGGGTCCGTGGAAGATGGAGGGTGAGGGGGGTCCGTGGAAGATGGAGGGTGAGGGGGTCCGTGGAAGATGGAGGGTGAGGGGGTCCGTGGAAGATGGAGGGTGAGGGAGGTCCGTGGAAGATGGAGGGTGAAGAAGGTCCGTGGAGGATGAGGGCGAGCCTGAAGGAATGAAGGAGAGAAAAAGAATGAAGGCTAGAAGGGAAGGAAGGAGAGGGAAATAACACAGCACAGGGATGGTGCCACTAGCAACCAAGGGTGCGACAGTAAAGCAGTGTAAACAACCACACCATAGTTACCCCTCTCGTCCAGTCACACACAGAAAACGGGTAATCAATATTATTCTTGCTATTATTTTTATTAGTATTATTGCTATTATTAGTGATTTATCTGGTCGTCTGTCTAGCCTTCTCTGTCTCACGCCCACCCATGATAAAAAAAATATAAAGCCCAACCCATTTTTAATTAATAATTCGAGTCTGTATAAGTGATGGCAGTCTGCAGGTAGTCCAGGTTCATAACTTTACCTTCACTAGGGTTAACCACAAGCAACCATTTACTGAATCATTTCTGTAGTCTCCCCAGACCTCCCTATAGCCGCCTTCCATCCTCTAACATCTGTATACCCATTATTTTGGAGTCACAGACAAACAAGGCTAGGAATTTTATGTTACTGTACCTTTAATATACACTAGGAAGAAGATAGGACCCAACAATAGTTCTTGAGGTACTCCACAAGCTATTCTCTCTCATTCTGAAGTTTTGTCCCTTCCAGTTATTATATGCCTTCGTTCGTTTCTTATCCATAGTAAGACCTTTCCTGTTACACAGATATGATTTTCCAGTATGCTACGTATATGTCTATATAGTATCGTATCAAAAGTTTTCTTAGCGTAGCAATACACAGTACATCTATCTCTCTCTTTGCTCTTTGGTTTCTTGTTCCTCTTTTAAAGTTTGTTATTCATGGATTCTATTGCTGAATCAATGCTGTTGTGCTATGAGGCATTTATTACTTTCGATATGTTCAAAGGGTCGCCTGTCTCTTATGACCTTTGTTAGTAATGTAAGCCTGACACTATTTAGGTACACCGGTTGGTTGATTAATTGGTTTTAAAGCCTACTGACCACTCAATAAGTAATTAAGGCTGTACTGTATCTCACATGTTTACCAAACATATTTTAATCACTAAAATAGGGATTGAAGTAAACTCTCAGTGTATATATACACTAAGAGACATAAACCTCTCCATATATTGTATATAACCTCTGTTGTGGGTGTGTCCATGTATTTACTTAGCCTCATGTGGGGGAGCCGTCCCTATTTGTGTGTGTGTGCGTGCGCGAAACTATGTAAATTTATAACCAAAATTTGCATACAGAAAGAAGGTAAGTCGTAAGGGTAGGAAATAAATTAGATATCAATGTATTTGCTTTATAGTGCACAAGATCAACTAGACTTAATAATAATGTTACCGCTAACAAATCTACGTACACCTGAAAGTGAAAGGACCATAAGGCGGAAACTTCTTTATTATGAAGGTTGTTCCGTATGTCAAGGAGTCTCTCACTTGCACAGTTACCTTAAACCACAAATGATGTAGTTGAAGTTTTGGAAGTAAAAACTGAGAAGCAAAACTTAGTCATACAATTTCCCAATAGTTCAAAGACCAGCTGTCGAAAATTGAAAATCTGGAAAATCTTTCGGGTCAACAAGCCTCAAATATCTTGTGGCCTTTTGACTTTTCATTTAAGACATTTAAAATAGAAGAATATATCAAGTACTGAAAAAACAGAGATAATCCCAGGAGGCAGCTCAGATGATCACTCACATTCCCCAGCTAATAGTGGAGTCGACAGCACTAGGAGACATCCTCGACTTCATATTCACGAATAATGATAATCTGGTACGAAATATAACAATGTCGAAGACAGTAACTTCAGATCACAATCTAATAGAAGTTAAGACCTTCATGCACTCAGTTCCTGAGCATCAAAACAGATGGTAATAAAGGTGTTTTCACTAAATTCAACTTTTCCAACAAAAACCATCAACTGGGATCAAATAAATCATCCACTTAACTAAATATGCTGGGAAGAGTTAATGAATAACATGGATCAGAACCAGAGTCCAGAGAAAACCCTATCTCATGCAATCAATATTCTATGGAAAGGAAGGGGATCATCCCATAGCCGTTAAAAACAACGGATATAACTCCACTCCACAAATGTGGCAGCAAAGCAATAGCCAAGAACTACAGCCTGATAGCAATGACATCCCACGTTAAAAAAAATATGAGTTTTAAGAAGCAAGATCGCTAACCACAGCTTCACAACAATTGTACAACCCAGGGCAGCATGGATTAGAGCAGGGCGTTCCTAACTCTCCCAACGTAAATTATAAAATAGCGTGGCTGGGTACGCAGAATATAATTATTGTACAATACATATAATACAATAGTATTATTAGAAAAGAAATTCATATTACCACTTACTATTTAATTACTGCAGTTGGATCACACCAAACGGCTGCTACAAGTGTGATCATGGTATCATAGCACACAAAATAAGTGAAAGAGGAATAGTGGGCAAAGTAAGTAGAAGGATCTTTAATTTTATAACAAATAGAATGCAAAAAGTACTAGTAAACAGAGTTAAGTCAGAGGCTGCCACAGTGAAAAGCTATTTCCCAAGGCACAGTCCGCGCTCCTATCCTGTCATCCCTCGCAGACCATACTAGAATTTATGAGTCATTCATTAAGGCTACTGAAAATCTCCAAACAGGTAAACTAAGTCTTCCAATGGGACACAGAAAACAATATGATGTTCAATGAAGATAAATCTGAACTACTCGGTTATGAAAAAATGAGGTTCCAAATAACAACTAGAACGAAGAATGAAACAAACCACTCAGTAAAGTGAAATACTAATTTGAGGGACCTACGAATGAGAATGTCAAGAGGATCTCACTTTCAAGGATCACAACAGTGTTATTAACACAACTGCAATGGATAATGAGAACCTTAAAAACAAGATATACCACACCAGTGATGATCCTCTTTAAGTCACTTGTTCTTTCTACCATTTTATGGTGGGTGAAATTGCAGACGTTGACGACATGCAGAGAACTCTCATTGCATGTATAAATTCAGTTGAGCACCTAAATTACTGGGAATGTTTAAATACTCTTGACCTGTATTCCTTGGATTGCAGGCGAGAAAGATATATATAAAAATATACACCTAGAAAATCCTAGAGGGACTAGTCTCTACGAAAGCAAGAGGCTCTGTAGATTGTACAAAATACTGCAATGAAAAATAGAGGTACCATGAATACACTGAGAGATACGTTAAGACGGTAAGTGTAAAGGGCTCAAGACTCTTCAACAGCCTCCCACCATACATGAGGCGGATTACCAGCAAACTTTTGGCTGTCTTCAAGAGACAACTTGATAAGGGCCTCTGAAAACATCTTACAGGTAACCTTCAGGTAAGGTAGACTGACCATTCAAGGAAAACTTCTTCATTCAGAAGGTAAACTGACCACTCAAGGTAGACTTCCTTATTCAGAAATACAACCTTAATCTTTATCAACATTCGTAATATCAGCTCCCCCCTCCCTCTCCCTCTCTTCCTTCCATCTTTCCTCCTATTTTTAGCCAATTTCTTTCCCTCCTCTTCTCTCATTTTATTGTTTCCTACTCTTCCTATTCCCCATCACTCACCCTAGTTGTGTGGTTATAGTGTCGCCTGGTCAGAGAGGACTGGGATCACTTGAGTGGATATTCTGTAACCTGTTCTTTTCTCCCTGTTTCCTTCTCCCTACTTTATATCTCACCCTCACTCCTCCCTCTCATCCCCACTCCTCCATTTCTCCCTTCTTGCATCTCTCCCGGTGTACCAGGGTTACAAAAAGTGATCTGGCTACACTGGTTGCTTGCTAACCTTCACTCACTATACTAACAAATGTTAATCATCTCGTAACGGTACAACGTAATAGACAAAGTAATGGTAGACAGCGTTATAGAAACCTAATATTAGATAATGTATACGGTAATAAAGAACGTCATATAGTGAAGAACGTAATGCAGTGAAGAATATAATGTAGTTAAGAACGTAATATAGTGAAAAAAGTAATATAGTGAAGAATATCATAATGTTAAGAGCACAATCTGAAGCTTATCTGAAGATGATTCAGGGGTCAACGCCCCCGAGGCCCGGTCCCAGAGCAGACCTGGTTGATAGCCTGATCAACCAGGCTGTTGGTGTTTGATCATGTCATGCAGTGTGTGTGTGTGTGTGTGTACTCACCTATTTGTGGTTGCAGGGGTCGAGACTCAGCTCGTGGCCCGCCTCTTAACTGACCGCTACTAGGTCCTCTCTCTCCCTGCTCCATGAGCTTTATCATACCTCGTCTTAAAGCTATGTATAGTTCCTGCCTCTACTACTTCACTTTGCAGACTGTTTCACTTAATGACAACTCTGAAGAAATACTTCCTAACATCCCTTTGACTCATCCGAGTCTTCAACTTCCAATTGTGACCCCTTGTGTCTGTATCCCATCTCTGGAACATCCTGTCTGTCCACCTTATCTAGTCCTCACAGTATTTTGTATGTCGTTATCATGTGTGTACGTGTGTGTTATACATACACAGATGGAGGGAGTATGGTGAGTTCCGGGTCGCAGAGTGGAGTACAGAGGGAGGTTGCTGACAGTTTCTATCCCTGGAGGAGTGCCTCGGGAGGACACCTCCATGGAGGACGACTGGTGAAAATTCACCCTCCAGACGTGGACTATTGAACTGAATGTTCCCAACCCTGGTGGATGTGGAGTGGGAGGGAGGCCGAGGGGGAGGCCGGGGGAGGGAGGCCGGGGGAGGGAGGCCGGGGGGAGGGAGGGGAAACAGAGATAGGCATGAGACAAGAGGGAAGAGAGAGGAAGGAGGAAAAAACAGAGGAGAGAGCGCAGAGGTGGGGGAGGGAGAAAAGAGATGGAGAGATAAGAACAGAGGAAAGGGAAGAGAACAAAAGAGAGAACAGATGGAGGAGAAAGAACAATGAGGAGAGAGAACAGAGGGAAGGGGAGAGAATAGAGGGGAGAGGAAAAAGAGGTAAAATGAATAACAGAGGGAGAACAGTGAATATATATATATACATAGCGAGAGAGAGAGAACAGAAGAACAGAGAAAAGAACAGAGGGGAGAGAACATTGGGAGGGAGAGGGAACAGAGACGAAGAAAGAACAGAGGGAGGGGGAAAGTGAACAGTGTTAGGCAAAGAGAACAGAGGGAGAACAGACTGAGGGAGAGAGAAGAACAGTAGGGGGGGAGGGAGAGGACACTGAAAGGGAGAGTAACAAGGAACTATCAAACATTCTCTGGTAAACTGGCCTAAGAACTCTAAAATTTAAAAAAATGCAGAGAACAACTAAATGTACGTTATTTAAAATCTATGCCACTGAGAAAGATCAAACACAATGTTCATACATAGCATTAGAAACTTCAAACAGGACTAGAACGTTCATCCTTAGCGCTAGAGCGTTCAAATGTAGCACTAGAAAGTTCAAACTGCACTAGAATGTTCATATAGCACTAGAACGTTCAAAAGTAGCACTAGAAAGTTCAAACAGCACTAGAATGTTCAAACAGTAGTAGAATGTTTCAAAATAGCACTAGAACGTTCAAACAGCACTAAAACGTTCAAATAGCATTAGAACGCTCAAATATAGAACTAGAATGTTCATATATAGCATTAGAACGTTCAAACATAGCACTGGAAGGTCGACGACTTCACAAGAGGAAACAAGGTTGCAGAACTACATAGCTAGATTCTGGTGAAATATCAGAGGCTTTTAAACGAGCAGATACAGAGCCGCTATAAACACAGCAACACCAAAACCTACACACCTGTAATGACATCACACCTACACACCTGTAATGATGTAGCTTATCGCAACTATTAGATCCCTGTGACAATTACGGAGGCCTTGGAAAGACAATAAGCACATCATTCCTCCGCACTCTGGGGAGGAATTTGAAAAATGCCTTCATGGGGTGATAGCTCACTAAACAAGCGCAATAGGTATTACATGAAAAAACAAAGCAATAGATTTTTAGTTTCTAAGAAATACAACACAAATAGTAAGATATAAAACAAAGTAGTCTTATGAAGGGCGAAACAGATGGGTAGCCCAAGGTATGATTCTGGTGCCTTCATTGTCTGTCAGCCTCATAGCAGAAATAGATGAAAATAACACTAGCCACAGCTTCATATCTTTGGGGACGACACCAAAATAAGTATGAAAGTCACGTCAGTAGAGGATACAGAAAATTTTCAATTAGATATCAACAGTCTTCCAATGGGCAAATGATAATAACATGAAGTTCATAGGTGGCAAATTTTAATTACTTAGATATAGGGAAAAAATAAGAACTTAAAACGAGCACAGGATACAGAACGCAGACAGACCATCTCGTAGAACAAAAAAAAACAAAAACAGAATAGACTTAGGAATAATAATGCCAGATCTGTCATTTATAGAACACAATAAAAATCAAATGCAGCAAAAACCAGAAAAAAAACAGGGTGGATAATGAGAAATTTCAAAAAAAGAGAAATAATGCCAACGATGGCACTTTTAAAATCCCTTACATTTTCACGTTTAGAATACTGTTGTGTTCACAGCGTCGTTCAACACAGGAGGAATATCAGAGCTGGAAAATGTGCAGTATTTGTTTTAGTTCCTGCAGTGCCAACAAAAATATTAATTACTTGGAACGCCTCCGAGTACTTGAAGTGTGCTCCCTCTAGAGAACCCTGTGCCTATTCTATAGTATATATACACTATCTTATTGGAATGACAGTTACAAGATAACGTATAAAATAAACTCAGTGAAAAGCAAGGATACAATGGGCATAATAAGAGAGCACTATATCAACACCCGTGGTCCAAGACTTCAACTTGTAACCAGCAGATATCAGAAATTTTACTGGGAACAAGAGTAGAAGTTTTCAAGAGAAAACTGGATCACTACCTCCGCTAAGTGCCAGATTAACCAGGCTGTGTGGTTATGTGGACCAGGATGCCGCCAACAGCAACAACCTGGTAGAAAAGGCAATTAACAAAGTAGCCTGACCTAAAACTGGGCTGCGAGGGGAGAAAACCCTCTCGAAACCGGTTACACAGAGGGAGGGGGGAGAGAGAAAGAAGAACGGGAGAGAAAAACAGAAGCAGGAGAAAAAGGAATAAGTGAAAGGGAGAGAAAATAGGAAGAGAAAGAATCAGGGTAGACAGAGTGAGGTGGTGGTAACAATGTCCATGACACTAATGGTAAGTGATGCTGGAGGGCTACTGGTTGCAGTTTTGCAACATGTGTGAAGCAATATCAGTATTAACACGTCGGTGAACTGTGTGTGTAATTACCCGTCCGTAGTTACAAGAGCAGGGCTGCTGCTGGTGTCTTCACTGTGCAATACCTGACAAAGATCACCAATGACGCTACTATCCAAATCACTTGTGTTCTCACGTCTAGAACACTGTTGTGTGCTCACAGCTGCGCTCAAGGCAAGAGAGAAATCACAACTGGAAAATAGAGATCTTTTATGCAATGCACAAAAATGAACTAGATGAATTTCGGTCGCTGGACGATTCGAGAAGTGTATCCCCGTATTGCACAATCCCAGCCTCCTCTACCTCAATGCACGCAAAAGGTATAGTGGAGAGTGGTCATAAAATTCCAATGAAAAATAAAATATAAAAATATGTATACGTGTGTATATATTGATACATATCAATTTCTGTACGTATGTACAGTACACTTCAAGGTGCCCCCTTCGGAGATACTTAATAAAATGTTTAAAATACTAAGAATGCTTCAAATTACTTGGAATATACTGTTTGGAACGCAGAAGAGAGATACATAATATATACAATGAATATGCTCGAAGGTTTGGTCCCTAATCTGCACACTAACAACTTACTGCACTGAGAGGGTCGGCAGGATGTGTAAAATAAACCCACTGAAAAAGCAGGTTACTTAAAGATTACCTAAAGATGATTCCCTGCAACCCGGTCCCAGACCAGGCCTCCTGGTTGCTGATTTGATCAACCAGATTGTTGGTGTCAGCCGTATGTAGTCCAACACAGACGACTGATCATTGTCTAACATGAACTTTTTCAGTTCCATCTTAAAGATAGCTAGAGGTCTGTTGATAAATCCCCTTATTTATGAAGGAAGAGTATTGCAAAGTCTTGGTCCCTATACACTTACTGACTTATATTTTTGTTTACTCACTGCATCTATGCAATGAGTAAACAAAGACAACTGCAAAGTCTCTTGTTTTCTTTGGGAATCATTTTGGTGTGCAGATTTGGGACCAATCCCTCCAGATTTTCCAAGTACAAATTATAAAGCATCTTTCTCGCCAACATTCCAATGGACTTCAGGCATTCACAATAACTTAGGTAACTATTTAAAAAAAATCATATGAAAATTACAATTATTTTTTTAGTCAAAATATTATACCTTTAGTGGAAAGCAGAAAAACAGTCGCAAAAATCTTAAATTATCAGCAGTTTCGAGGTGCCTGACTGAATTTACACAGGCAGTGAAGGTTCCGCTGTGTCTTGAGCATAAGATCTAACATTATCACTCCAGAGTCCCGCACATTCCTCTTCCGCTATAGTGAATGTTTTGTTTTATAGTCCGTTCCAAATTTCAATTCATTATTATTTTTCATAGTGGAATAAGTGAAATTTACCCTCACTAAATACTGCTGTGGATGGCCGCTGGAAGATTTGGTTTACATCAGCTTAGAGATTTACTGCAACCTCAATGGACGCTGTTCTTATATGAATTTTAATACCGCCTGCTAAGGATGACACAGTGTTGACTTAATGATACGAGTGTGGAGCGCCCCTGTAATGCCACTAAGTTCATCTTCCCAAGACACTGCTTAAAATTCACTCTGCACACCACACATCTTCCTCGCAGATTCCAGTAAGGTCATTATTTATTTGATCCCAGTTAATGTGTTTATTGTTGAAGTTTAATTTCTTGAATGCACCTTCATGAGTGTTTTACCGCTGGGACCAGTGTATATACTGCTCTCAACTAAGCATTAGTGATTCAGTAACCGCTGGTTTATTGGTGCTGTGTACCCGTCGTTAAGCACCTACTGGTTTATACATTTGTGGGCCCAGATGGAGCACCAGCACACGGAGTCAACACGTGTGGCAGGATGGCAGATAAAGCACTGCCTGGTGGAGCAGCAGTACCTTGCTTGCCTGCTAGTTTGTACACTACCTCCACAACTGCTGACCCGACAGATACACCACACTGGCAACAACCAACCTATAGTCATAGGAAGGACGACCTTCTCGCATCGCGAATTTCCTTAAACATGGAGACTGACAGCGCAAGAAGTGTCAAGTATCGTGTGTAGTTTACAGAAAGAGCTTGAGAGAGAGCATGTAGACGCACCTGGCAAGAATGTGATGTGTTAGGAAGCAATTCTTCGGTTACAACGCTTAAAAAAAAAGTTATCTTTCAGTTGACGGTAGACCCCAACCTCATTTGAACAAAGCTCGAGAACTTTTACTGGTGAATGTAAGAAATGTGGGTGTTGGGAAGAGTGTGGGTAGGAGTGTGGGTGATGGGAGGAGTGTGGGTGTTGGGAGGAGTGTGGGTGTGGGGAGGAGTGTGGGTGTGGGGAGAAGCAGCAGACGTAACAAGGTATCTCAGGATGCCAGACTCTGGAGGAACAAGACACTGGGTGACAATACTGGGGGATTTACCAGAGCAGACCACGGTGACTCCCAGGCATGGTCAAGACAGCCTTCAGAAAGATACAATACATAAAGAATAACGAATGGAAACATCGTTTCCCTTCCTCACCCCCCCCACACACTCGCTAGAAGAAACCCCTCACTGCAAAAAAACCCTCTCACGGGCCCTAAGTATGCTATGGAGAAGGAGCATTGACACAGGTGAGATTCCAGTCACTGAAAACAACGGATATAGCCCCACTCCACAAAGGTGGCAGCAAAGCAGTAGCTAAGAACTATACACCAATAGCTTTAACGTCCCGTATCATAAAAATCTTTGAAAGAGTTCTAAGAAGCAGGATAGCAAACCACCTGGACTCCCAAAAATTGCACAACCCAGGGCAACATGGTTTCAGGGCAGGTCGCTCCTTCCTCTCGCAACTGCTAGACCACTATGATATGGTCTTGGATGCACTGGAAAACAAAAAGAATGCAGATGTAGTATACACAGATTCTGCAAAAGCCTTTGACAAGTGCGATCATGGTGTAATAGCACACAAAATGCGTGCTAAAGGGATAACTGGCAAAGTAGGCAGATGGATCTTCAACTTCCTAACCAATCGAACACAAAGAGTAGTGGTAAACAGAGTTAAATCGGAAGCTGCCATAGTGAAGAGCTCTGTCCCACAAGGCACAGTACTCGCACCTATCCTGTTCCTCATCCTCATATCATAGACAGTGATGTAAACCACTAATCTAGTTCATACCTCCCCTCCCTCTATAGATTCTCCTGGTGTCTACTCTATTTCTTGTTCCTCCTGTCCTCTTCAGTACTTTGGAGAAACTGGCCGACGTGCTATTAAAGAAAGGCATTAAAGATTAATATAAAACATTTACGATACAGCTAAGAGTGTCTCTGATATAGAATCACTATGGGGTAAATACTTGATCAAAGAAACCTCAAGCAATTATGTAGTTCCCACGACCACTGACACTGAAGCAGTGCAGTACATTCCTCCACCTGGTTGTAGTTCCCACGACCACAGACACTGAAGCAGTGCAGTACATTCCTCCACCTGGTTGTAGTTCCCACGACCACTGACACTGAAGCAGTGCAGTACATTCCTCCACCTGGTTGTAGTTCCCACGACCACAGACACTGAAGCAGTGCAGTACATTCCTCCACCTGGTTGTAGTTCCCACGACCACAGACACTGAAGCAGTGCAGTACATTCCTCCACCTGGTTGTAGTTCCCACAGACCACAGCAGAACACTGGAAGCAGTGCAGTACATTCCTCCACCTGGTTGTAGTTCCCACGACCACAGACACTGAAGCAGTGCAGTACATTCCTCCACCTGGTTGTAGTTCCCACGACCACAGACACTGAAGCAGTGCAGTACATTCCTCCACCTGGTTGTAGTTCCCACGACCACAGACACTGAAGCAGTGCAGTACATTCCTCCACCTGGTTGTAGTTCCCACGACCACAGACACTGAAGCAGTGCAGTACATTCCTCCACCTGGTTGTAGTTCCCACGACCACAGACACTGAAGCAGTGCAGTACATTCCTCTACCTGGTTGTAGTTCCCACGACCACAGACACTGAAGCAGTGCAGTACATTCCTCTACCTGGTTGTAGTTCCCACGACCACTGACACTGAAGCAGTGCAGTACATTCCTCCACCTGGTTGTAGTTCCCACGACCACAGACACTGAAGCAGTGCAGTACATTCCTCTACCTGGTTGTAGTTCCCACGACCACAGACACTGAAGCAGTGCAGTACATTCCTCCACCTGGTTGTAGTTCCCACGACCACTGACACTGAAGCAGTGCAGTTCATTCTTACGTCTGGCTGAATATTACGTGAGATTCATTAAGAACTTTACAAAAATAATAAGACTGGTGCATGACTTGTGTGGGAAGGAGAGAATGGAGAGAGACTCAAGACAGGTTAGGTTAGGTTTGTCAGGAAACAGGACAATTCATGACAGGTTTACTGACCGGCTAAAGCACACATACCCTTACATCAGAAGACATTCAGAGGTTTACAAAGCCTTTATTATTCTAATAAACTGGAGAGAATGTACATTACTAGAACTTGACGCAAAACTGAAGTGTTCAAGGTTGGTTAACTAGGTTTAAATCCTATGAACTACACGAGGTTCATATGTAGCTGAGGCCGGTCAACAACCCTCAGCCTGTAAATACGTGTGACTAAGAAAATATATTATGGTAATATATTGCCATTAAGATACATAGCCTGAGCTACAGTATTAAGATACATACCTTGAACTATAGTGCATTCTGTTAAACACGTGCAGTATGTATTAACTGTGACATCGAGACTGTAACTGTGGTTGGGACTGTAACTGAACTGGAAGATGTTATAACTGCGACCCGTCAGTCTAAGCAAATGATCATTTTTTTTAATGTAAGATCGAGGAAAAGGCGGCGTTGTCACTAACCCAGGTAAGCCAGAATGCTGGCTTTGTGGTGCGTGGATTTAACTGCATCTTCTCCGTGGTTCCTTTAATACGTCAACGGCAGGAGGGCAGAGAAAACAGGAAGTCACGGGAATATCGAAAATGGTAAGTGGAAGATGGTGAATGAAAACGGTAAGCAACAGGTGAATGAAAACGGTAAGCAACAGGTGAATGAAAACGGTAAATGGCAGGTTAGTGAAAACGATAAATGGCAGGCGGTGGCTGAAAACGGCAAGTGGCAGATGAATGAAAACAGCAAGGGGCAGGTGACAAAAAAAAGGTAAGTGGCATGTGACGGAAAACGGAAAGTGGCAGGCGATGAAAGAAAACGGTAAGTGGCAGGGAGTGAAAGAAAACGGTAAGTGGCAGGCAGTGAAAGAAAACGGTAAGTGGCAGGCAGTGAAAGAAAACGGTAAGTGGCAGGCAGTGAAAGAAAACGGTAAGTGGCAGGCAGTGAAAGAAAACGGTAAGTGGCAGGCAGTAAAAGAAAACGGTAAGTGGCAGGCAGTGAAAGAAAACTGTAAGTGGCAGGCAGTGAAAGAAAACGGTAAGTGGCAGGCAGTGAAAGAAAACGGCATACGTTACACATTGAACTAACCAACCTGAAAAAAATACAAAAAAATACGCGGTGAAGGAAAACAGGAGCCTGGGCACGCATTGAAACAAAACAGTTAAGAAAAAGGGGAAGGGGTTGACAAAAAAACGGGAATTAATGAAAACGGGAATCTAACAGTAGTACACAATCACGCCATGTACCCGTCACTGTACCCCAGCCGTCAACCTGCTTAGCCTTGTACAAGAGTTATATGCTCTTTCTCACAAGGTTGAAAATATCTTTAAATATATATATGTGGTGCCGAATAGGTAAAATTGGTCAATTAGCAAGAATTTAAAATTAAGTCCTATCTAAAATTTTCTCTTTATACGTTTAAAGATATATTTTTTCATTTATGTTAATGTAAAAATTAATAATTTTGTACCAAAAGAACCTTAGAAAACTTACCTAATCTTATTATAACAATCTCAATTTAATTTAGCCTAATCCAACTAAATATATTTTAGATAAGTTTACAATAATTTAATAGTAAAACACAGTGAAATATTTTTTTCATTAGGTTCAGAACGATTTTTGCGAAATTATTGCATACACAAATTTTAGCTTGTCTTATTCGGCAAGAAGTGTTGCTATTTAAGCCAAAATCGCAAGTTTTTCTACAACTCTACTGCTAACAACTGCTCAGCAGGGGCCCCACTCATCCATGTCATCCCCAGCACCTGGTACACAGGTAAGTTAATATACAGTCTCCTAAGCAAGTTAATAGACAGATTAGTACACAGGTAGGTTAATAGACTGGTACATAAAGAGAGGGGTAGGACTCAGAGTGGTAGACAGAGACAAGGAATTAGAGAGGACGGAAGCACCTGCCTTCCGTTGTTGCACCTGTCCCACCCACCTCCTCTCTCACACGCTACGTTATAATTTCACACTTCTTACCTCCCTCCCTCCCTTTATCACCATATATCTCCCTCGTTTCGTCAGTCTCTCTCCCGCCCTCACTCCCTTCCATCTATATCCCTCCCTCGGTTCGTGTCTCCCCACCTCTCCTCTTCCTGCTCCTCTCCTCTTGCACTCCCTGCAATCACCTCTTCTTCCCATTCTTTTCCATATCCTTTTCACTGTGTATAATTATTACTCTCCTTGCTACTTCACTCTTTATCACCCCTCGTTCCCTCTCCTTCACCCCTCCCTTCCCCCCCAACATATCTCCACCATCACCCCTGTACAAAGACTCAGTAAAACCAGTTAGCTGGACTTGAGTTCTGGAGGTGGGAAGTACAGTGTCTCCACTCTGAAGGAGTGGAAATATGTTGCAGTTTTTGAACTGTAGTGTCGGTGCGTCTCTGGCAAGATAGAGTGAGTGATGATGAAAGAGTTTCTTCTTTTTTAGGTCACCCTGCCTCGGTGGGAAACGGTCGATGTGTTAAAATAATATATATAGTGTTGTTATTGATATTATATATAATATATATATATATATATATATATATATATATATATATATATATATATATATATATATATATATATATAAGAGAGAGAGAGAGAGAGAGCAGCAGTGGAGAAGTAAATATGAGGTGGTCAGTCCCTCAGCCTTGAGATATGTTCAGCACCTTAGCCTTGATCAGTGTAAAGGTGAAGCATGAGAAAGGAGCCTTTTATACCGGAGACAAAGTTGAGGTGCGGAAGTTGGAGATGGCGTCACGTGAGGCTGGGTCCACTTGAATAAGAGTTATAAGAATTGAGGAATACTGCAGCAGGCCTACTGGGTTGGACTTAAGACCTGGCTAGCATGGGCCAGTAGGCCTGCTGCTGTACTCCCCAATTCTAAAATTCATAATTCCACTAGTGGGCCCCGCCTCCTTTGACGCCATCTCCAGCTTCCGCACCTCATTTCTGCCTCCGGCATACAAGGCACGATTCTCGTGCCTCACCTTCATTCAATAACCAAATCTTTAAAGCGGTGGACAGGAAAGCCAGTGGAAGGCCTCGGTCCGATGACCAGAAGCTTCAGTGATGGGGTCATCGTGTGACTGAGACCCACGTCAGGAAACAACTGTCCTGACAAATCTTACCTAACCTAACTTCTGCTTCACACTGATCGAGGTTATAGTGCTGAACACTTCTCAGTGCTGAGCGACTGACCACCTCAAATGACTTCTTCAACGCAGAGGGACTGATCACCTCATATTTACCTCTCTACTGCTTCTACAGTTTTCATATTAAATTCACGTCTGAATCTGACTGAAGCAGTCTGCTGAGCAGGCGAAACGTTTCGACCATAAAGATACCCAATTGTTGCACATGTGTCTTACTCATACCAAGAAGAATTCACTGAAGATAAAATATAAATACCAGCTTGTTGAGGAGAGAGAACACTCAACCCAACTGTACAACCTGCAAACTTCTGCAACTACAACTAGTAACGCCTAGAAAAACGCACAGAACGTCTGGAGTAACAGAAGAACGTCAAGAATGCCTAGAATAAAGCTTAGAATAACGTCTAGAAAGACTAGAATAACAGAAAAACGTCTAGAATGGCTAGACAAACACCTAGAACAACGTCTAGAATGACAGAAGAACGTCTAGAATGCCTAGAACAACTGCTAGAGTAACTGCTGGAACTGAGAAAGGTATTCTCAGTAAGCGTTACTGGGACTGACTTGACTGCTTCAAACTATCGTATCCTCATTCTCACTGGGTAAGTTTTCTTACGAGGTTACTGACGGCCAGTTCTTAACGTTTCCGAAAATCTGCGTATTTCTTCTCGGTTTTAAACTAGGATACATTAGGTTGGTTTATGTTAGGGTTAAGCTGGGCTACATTAAGTTAGGCTGGTTTACACAAACCTATTTTATTATTACGGTCAAAACTAAGCGCTAAACCCACACGGGTCATACTGCGCTGCCACACAAACCTATACAAAACGAACATTTAACATCTTTTAAGAAAAACAGGAGCGTGACACGTCTGGCGAGGCGGTGACAGAGCGTCCGGAGGAAACGTTGAAACGTGCACGAGTGTAACTGGTGGTGAGAGAATGGGTTGTACACACGCACGTGCTCGCTCTTCCAGTAGTGCACGACACAGGGCAACCACTGGGGTGGTAACCTCACTTACTGACAGAGAGAGAAGATAAGATACAGCAACATACATTGTCTAAGTTGGGAGGCGTACACTGGTGATATAATATATCACATATATGATACGTACCAGAGAGAGGGAGGAGAGAAAAGGTCAACATGAGACTCGTAAATCAACACTCGTTTAATCCAACAAGCAGTGTAAATTACTTCTTGCAAGTATGTTAAGGAATATTAACTAAATTAAGAACGGTAGGTGTCCTAGGATTAGGCTAAGTTATGTTACTTTTAGCAAGGTTAGACTACGTTAAAAGGTTAGTTTCGGCTAAAAATTACAATACACATGAGAAAATGTTCGAAAAGATTTTTTTCCCTGTGCGTGTGTGGAAAACTTAGGTGGCTGTAACCAAGACAAGACTAGCAACAGTGGTTTCAAGTTGGACAAATTTAAGTTTACAAAGGAAGTATGTAAGTACTGGTGTGGCAATAAAGTTGTATACGAGTGGAAGAAACTCCCAGGTAGCGTCAAAGGCAAGAACTGTGGGTAGCTTTAAATATAGGATGGATGGTATATGAGTGGGTGGGAGTTGGAACTACCTAGCATGCACAAATAACCCGCATATAGAAGAGAGGAGCTTATGACGAGGTTTCGGTCCGACTTGGACCATATGTAAATGGTCCAAGTCGGACCGAAACGTCGTGGTAAGCTCCTCTCTTCTATATGCGGGTTATTTGTGTATTGTTCCAGTCACAGTGTTGTGCCTTTCTTGTTATCTACCTAGCATGGGTCAGTAGGCCTGCTGCAGCGTTTCTTCATTATATTTTTATTTTTGTGTTCATGGTGCGAAAATGGGCTGCAGCTAAACAGCCACTGATTCCATGGCTGGTCAGGGCAATCAGATTACCATTTTCGTGGTTGCTTCCTGCCCTACACCAACCACTGGATCAATTACACCACTGAATATTTGCACCTGTGTATGTATATATGATTATATATATATATATATATATATATACTGATGATGCAACAGTTGGGTATCTTTATTGATGAAATGTTTCGCCTACACAGTAGACTTCTTCAGTCAAATACAGAGGCAGCAGTGAAATAGAGATGATGTAATCAGAATTTGACTGAAAAAGCCTACTGTGTAGGTGAAGCGTTTCTTAATCATCAACTTATCGGTAGTTTATACCATTATTAACATCGTCTGTTGGGGTTTATAGCCAGAGTCGGTCATCGTCTGTTGGGGTTTATAGCCAGAGTCGGTCAAGTGGGCAACACCACAAAATAATGTATGCTTCCGAATTTATTTCTCTTGTATATTAATAGATATATCTGTATGAATTAACGTGACGTGAAGTGACTTATTGTGCACCAAGGTAGCTTAGTGACCTAGTGTACCCTTGATATAATTAATATAATGCAGCAGTAACAATCAGCACAGCCTACCACTCACTTTTACATACTACATGGTGAGGCTGGTGAATTTTGAAGGTACTGACGTAGCCTAGTACTGATACAGACTATAGTTTATTTGTAGATGATTGGTTGGTTCACTGAACCAACAAGTTGATAAATTAAACACATGAGCAACACTTGGGAATAATTATGTCTGCTGATCTGTCGTTTAAAGACCATAACAAGACAAAGATCACAACAGCCAGGAAGATGACGGGGTGGGTATTGAGAACTTTCAAAACAAGGGAAATAATGCCGATGGTGACACTATTCAAATCGCTAGTGCTCCCTCACTTAGAATACTGCTCAGTGCTGACGGCCCCGTTCAGGGCAGGAGAAATAGCAGAGCTGGAACAAATCCAGAGATCGTTTACGGCTCACATTGAGCCATTGAAACATCTAAATTATTGGGAACGCCTTCAAGTCTTGAACATGTACTCATTGGAGCGGAGGAGAGAGAGATACATGATAATATATACATGGAAAGTACTTGAGGGCCTGGTCCCAAATCTGCACACTGCCATAACAACATACTGGAGTGAGAGATATGGGAGAAAGTGTAAAATAAATCCAGTGAGGAGCAGGGGTGCGGTGGGGACAATACGGGAGCACTGTATTAACATCCGGGGTCCCAGACTATTCAACATCTTACCAGAAGATATCCGAAACACGGCTGGAACCAGTGTAGAAGCCTTCAAGAGGAAACTGGACAAATATCTTCACCAGGTGCCAGATCAACCAGGCTGTGATGGATATGTGGGGCAGCGGGCCTCCAGCAGCAACAGCCTGGTTGACCAGGCAAGCACCAGACGAGCCTGGCCCATGGCCGGGCTCAGAGAGTAGATACTCTCGAAACTCTTCAAAGGTAGGTAAAGGTAAGGTATTGGGTATTTTTATCGTGAAAACGTTTCGCCACACAGTGGCTTCATCAGTATAATATAAAGAATGGTTGAAAATCAAAAGGAGTTTGAGGTAATCAGTCCCTCAGTCTACGGTCCATGTAATCAGTATATCAATCTTGAAAAGATTGATGGGCTGATTACCTCAAACTCCTTCTGATTTTCAACCATTCTTCTTTGTACTGGACTGATGTAGCCACTGTGTGGCGAAACGTTCCCATAATAAAGATACCTAAATGTTGCACATGTGTCTAATTTATAATTCCTTTATAACTTATATTAGTTTGTACAAGGTAGTATACCGTATATGTCTATTTTTTTCTGATTTATGTTGGAAATAAACTATGTGTTGGGTCTTAATGCAATAAGATGACAAGAAACAAGCAATACCTTGATGTGCAATATAACTATAGTGAGAAGCAGTATTATTCGAAGGGCTTCCGAGATTTCTCACAGTATCAAGAGCTGTTATTAGTTCCTTGATCCTGTGAGAAATCTCGAAAGCGCTTGGATCATTACTTTTCAGTGTGTGTATATTGTGCATTAAAACATATAATGTGGAAGGGATGCGTCATGCAATGACGTAAAAATTAAAAAAAAAAAAGCTGGGAAGCGTCATTATTAGTTCACGTTTCTTGATTTACTTAATTACAAAATTATGACCTATGTATCGCATCAATGTTGGTGCTGCTGATACACGCACTATCATGTTACATCTATCATATGACTCAATTTGTATGACAGTATAACGACTTAGCTTGTGTCTGATGAATTCCATTAAAGTTATATAGACAATAAATCCAGCTGAAGTCGTATAGTCAGTCAATAAGTTAAAAGTCGTAATGAAGGACTGTCCATAAATAAAGCGTGAAACTGGCAGGCTTCACCCACATGACTTTGTACATGAGATGTACAAATAAAGTTATGATAGTAACTGGTACAACAGTAGTGTTGTTGGTGGTGGTGACTGGTTCAACAGTAGTGTTGTTGGTGGTGGTGACTGGTTCAACAGTAGTGTTGGTGGTGATGACTAGTTCAACAGTAGTGTTCCTAGTGGTGGTGACTGGTACAACAGTAGTATTGTTGGTGGTGGTGACTGGTACATCAGTAGTGTTGTTGGTGGTGGTGACTGGTTCAACAGTAGTGTTGTTGGTGGTGGTGACTGGTACAACAGTAGTGTTCCTGGTGGTGGTCTACCTGGAGGGTATTCCGGGGATCGACGTCCCCGCGGCCGGTCTATGACCAGGCCTCCCGGTGGATCAGGGCCTGATCAATGAGGCTGTTACTGCTGGCTGCATGCAGTCCAACGTACGAACCACAGCCCGTGGTGACTGGTTCAACAGTAGTGTTCCTGGTGGTGGTGACTGGTTCAACAGTAGTGTTCCTGGTGGTGGTGACTGGTTCAACTGTAGTGTTGCTGGTGGTGGTGAATGGTACAACAATAGTGTTCCTGGTGGTGGTGACTGGTACAACTGCTGACTGCGATCTTTCTCTGTATATACACGCTTGTTTCTGCGTGTTGGATTGATATAAAAATCGCTTGCGAAGTCAGAACATACAGGAGGAGATTGAAATAGCTTGAATCCATGCTTGAGGCTCACTGACGTGCCCGGGCTGGGAAAGAAACATGGCTTGTGTACCAGGCTGCCCAGCTTATGTGGCCGAATGGATTAGAGCGCTGCCTGGTAATCTTGACCGTCTCAGTAGCAGTATCGAGTCCTGCTGACTGGATATATATATATATATATATATATATATATATATATATATATATATATATATATATATATATATATATATATATTCTTTGTGGCTCTTGGGGGAAAGTAGACACTTCTCTCCTCTCAGGCGTATTATAGCCTAGGAAAAATATCTGAAGTAGTATTTCCGTTTTAATTTTTTTTAGTCGCGCTGGTGCGGTTACCCTATCATATGTTTTCCTCGAGAGGTCACTTTCATACACTTTTTATATAACACTATACATACGTACTTTTTATGCAGCTCAATACACATCTGCCACGAGTGGGGAAGATCTGATATTCATGAACTGTTACAAAGGATGGTTAGTGGAGTTTAAAGCATATCGACCACACCACGGTCATTAAGGCTGCATGAAACCTTTCCACCACCAAACAAAAATACTTTATTAGACACATGCAACACTTGGGTATCTTTATTGAGGAAAACGTTTCGCCACACAGTGGCTTCATCAGTCCAATACAAAGTAGAAAGTTGAAAGGAGAGGAGGAGTTTGAGGTAATCAGTCCCTCGGCCTGGAGTCGATGTGTTCAGTCCATTACCTCAAACTCCTCCTCTCCTTTCAACTTTCTACTTTGTATTGGATTGATGAAGCCACTGTGTGGCGAAACGTTTCCTCAATAAAGATACCCAAGTGTTGCATATGTGTCTAATTTAACAACTTGTCGGTTCTTTGAACCATTCATCTACAAAAAGACTTTAGCTTTTAAAACGGGGAATAAACTCTCAGTATATATACGCTGAGAAAAATACACCTCTCAGTGTATACAACCTGTGTACGGAGCAGACATTATTATATTACGCTATGAGGAGTTAATAACGAAACTACAGAAAACGAGAGACAGACAGACTACATACCTACACCTTACCACTGACTCTTAGAACACCTTATCCTCTTACTACGTTATTTTTTAACACAGTTCCTAACGTCAATTTCTTAACGTTTGCTCTAAGCCGACAAGTACTATTTTCATTAAATCAGGTCAGGAAAGGCAAACTTAAATCACATAAGCTTAGAGAAACGTATATTTAACAACAAATATGATATTAAACTTGGCCGCGACACGTCTGGCAGGGCGGTGGCTGAAATTATTATTATTATAATCAAATAGAAGCGCTAAACCAGCGGTGGCTGAAAGTAAACCAGGAAACGTTCATATCTGTACGTGTTTCTGATGGGGGAGGGGGGTTCAGGAGATACACAGACCAGGATATTTCCTATGGTATAAGGAAGTACAATGGGAGGAATTTTGTTGTAAAAATAATAAAAATGTTCGTTTTAATCCCTATTTTAGTGATAACATTATTATTCACTGGTAGTGAACAGGTCACATGCAGCCTTAATGAGCCTCGTGTAAACCTAATTAACCAGCCTTAGGAGGCGATGTTGTAATTTTGAGATGTAAGATTTCTTACTGATTATTACATTTTACTCTGAGTGAAGCACTAAACCTGCATGAGCCAGGCAACAAAGAGATCTAAGACGTCATGTGTGCTCACTATGACCAGGAGAGAGAGGAGTGTGTGAGAACGCTTGAAGTTCCTTCAACTGTATTCCTTGAAAGGTAGGCTATAGGAACTTAATAATTTACATCAGAAAAATCTTGGAGTGGTTGATCTCCGCCCTGAACACTAGAATCACTCCGTATGAAACACTTGGCAGAGGGTACAAAATACCCCCACTAAAAACCAGGGGCGCGACGAGTACACTAAGAGAACTCGATGAGTGTCAGAGGCCCTCCCTCCGTTCGCCTGTTTTCAAGAAAAAAATTGAAAGTTCCTCTAATCAGTTCCTGACCAATAGGGGTTCTTACACTGAACTGCATCGGCCAGCCTGATAGATCAGGCCTTGATATACCAGGAGGCCTAGCCTGGGACCGCGATGAGGGGCGCTCGTCCCCGAATAACTCCTTCAGAGAATAGGGCGACTGTGGTTATACTAGTGGTGATGATTGTGGACACAATGGTTGTCTTGATTGTGGTGGCACTGGTGGTGGTGATCAACACAGAGCATAACAATTATAACAATAACATGAACAATAATAATATTTAAATAACAATTACATGTAAATCAAATGGCATCACTACTTATATTATTCTTTTAAATATAGTTTGTGGTGGTAAAGTTTGTCTTCAGTACTGAGACACACACAGTTACAAACACCACAACACGGCATCACACTCTACTGTGCATGAAAACCCGGCCATGTAGCTGATGCCTCCGTACCGATGGAGGTCTCATGTGTATTAGTTAGTTACCAGTTGTTATCAAAGGCACTTGTCGATAAAGTATTTTTGTGTGTGTGTGTTTTCATCTATTTGCAGTTGCAGGGACCGAGTCGAAGCTCCTGGCACCGCCTTTTAACCTATCTACCTGCCTCTCTCTCTCTCTCTCTCTCTCCCTCTCTACCCCGACATGCGCCACAAGAACCCTACAAAGCGCCATTTCAGTCTCACTGCAGCTGGGAAGCTCAATGATATAATGAACTGAATGTTTAAGTGGGGGAGGCAAACTTTCTACACAGTTTTAAAAATAGGTATGACAAGACTCACAATGTTGGTAGATGATGCTTAAAAGGCAGGGCCAGGAGCTAAGCCTCGCCCCCTCACAAAACTCAGTGTACACACACACACACCACATCCAACATGTATACTAGACTTGATCCAAAGATTATCAACAGAATAGAATGAATGACGAGGAGAAACTTAAGGCTCTCTCCCTAACATGGTACTGTATACCATCAATATATAAAGTACGTCTTAGTAATCAATAAATTGATGACTAAGACAGGGGTATGAATCGTGGATAAGTACAAGCTATTTTTGATCTAAGGAGAAGGATCCTGGGGACACCAATGGTCTCTAAAAACACATAGGAACCTTAGGAATAACATTTACAAACTTTTCAACTAACAGTAGATATATCAGTTTGTTATAAAGATGATATACGAAGACAGTAGATGGTGAGGTAACAGTTCCTTGTAGAACTGTACACATTACACAGTATATGAGGTAAGACTCGCTCAGCCTTGTAGAACCGTGTACACAGAAGACGGTAGATGGTGAGGTAACCAGAGGCTCCCAGCCTTAAAGTCAATCTTCAGTACCTTAGTCTCCATGAACATAAGTTGAAAAAAACGCTGTTTGGCAAAACGTCCGCACATAAAGACACTCAGGTGTTGCACACGTGTCTAATTACTAAACCTGTTGGTATTGTACCATTATTGTGACGAGAGACTGAGGTGGGGAAGCATAAACATTACACAGTTTCATGAGCAGGTATGATCAAGGGCAGGAGGAACTAAAGACCGTTGATATGAGTTAAGAGGACGGGCCCAGGAGCTATGCCTCTACCTCCGCAAAACATAACTAGAGAAGTCCACTAACGTCTACATCCCTATACCGGAAACTTGGTTCAGGGAAGAACATTCTTAACAGGAATTTCCTGTGTTAAGACGTGTGTGTGTGTGTGTGTGTGTGTGTGTACTCACCTAATTGTGGTTGCAGGGGTCGAGACTCAGCTCCTGGCCCCGCCTCTTCACTGATCTCTACTAGGTCCTCTCTCTCCATGTTCCATGAGCTTTATCATACCTCGTCTTAAAGCTATGTATGGTTCCTGCCTTCACTACATCACTTTCCAGACTATTCCACTTCCTGACAACTCTGACTGAAGAAATACTCCCTAACATCCCTTTGACTCATCTGAGGCTTCAACTTCCAATTCTGACCCCTTGTTTCTGTGTCCCATCTCTGGAACATCCCATCTCTGTCCACCTTATCTATTCCTCGCAATATTTTGTATGTCGTTATCATGTCTTCCCTAACCCTCCTGTCCTCCAGTGTCGTCAGGCCTATTTCCCTTAACCTTTCTTCGTAGGACATTACCCTTAGCTCTGGAACTAGCCTTGTTGCAAACCTTTGCACTTTCTCTAATTTCTTGACGTGCTTGACCAGGTGTGGGTTCCAAACTGGTGCTGCATACTCCAGTATGGGCCTAACGCATACGGTGTACAGTGTCTTGAATGATTCCTTACTGAGGTATCCGAACGCTATTCTCAGGTTTGCCAGGCGCCCATATGCTGCAGCAGTTATCTGGTTGATGTGTGCTTCCGGAGACGTGCTCGGTATTATACTCACCTATACTCTGTCTGCGGTCTTCTTTGCCCTTCCCCGATCTTCATGACTTTGCATTTGGCGGGGTTAAATTCGAGTAGCCAGTTGCTGGACCACGTGTCCAGCCTGTCCAGATTTCTTTGGAGTCCTGCCTGATCCTCGTCTGATTTAATTATTCTCATTAACTTCACATCATCTGCAAACAGGGACACTTCTGAGTCTATACCTTCCGTCATGTCATTCACATATACTAAAAACAGCACTGGTTCTAGGACTGACCCCTGTGGAACCCCGCTCGTCACAGGCGCCCATTGTGATACCTCATCTCGTACCATGACTCGTTGTTGCCTCCGTCAGGTATTCTCTGATCCATTGCAGTGCCCTTCCTGTTATGCGTGCCTGATCCTCTAGCTTCTGCACTAATCTCTTGTGAGGAACTGTGTCGAAGGCCTTCTTGCAGTCCAAGAAAATGCAGTCAACCCACCCCTCTCTCTCTCGTGTCTTACTTCTGTTACCTTGTCATAAAACTCCAGGAGGTTTGTGACACAGGATTTGCCTTCCATGAATCCGTGCTGGTTGTCATTTATAATCTTGTTCCGTTCCAGGTGTTCCACCACTCTTCTCCTGATAATCTTCTCCATGACTTTGCATACTATACATGTCAGTGACACTGGTCTATAGTTTAGTGCCTCGTTTCTGTCTCCTTTCTTAAAAATGGGAACTACATTTGCCGTGTGTGTGTGTGTGTGTGTGTGTGTGTGTTCGTGTGTGTGTGTGTGTGTTTTGATTATATATATATATATATATATATATATATATATATATATATATATATATATATATATATATATATATATATATATGCACTAGCACTATTTGTAGTTGGAGGGGTTAAGTCTCAGTACATGACCCCGTCTCTACTTTGGCCTCTACTGGGGTTCCCCTCTCATGACTGTGTGAGCCCTGTCATACCTATTCTTAAAGCTATGAATGAATCATTCCTTTACTACTTCGCTGCCTGAGTCGTTCCACTTTTTGGCCACTCTCGGCTAAAGAAGTATTTCCTAACATCCCAGTGATGTTTTTAACTTCTATCTCTGCCCTCGTGTACCTGAGACCCGCCTATACAACAATTTGTCCCTGTCAATTCCTCTCAGCATTTTCTACATCATAATCATGTCACTCCTGTTCCTTGTATCCTCTAATGTTATCAGGTTTCGCTCGTTTAGACTCTCCTCATGGTACAAAGCCTTTAGGTCTGACACTAGTCGTACTGCAAACCTCTGCACGTTCTCCAGCTTCTTGACACGCTTTATCAAATGTGGGATTCACAGCAGTGCTTCATACTCCAAAATGGGCCTGTCACGTCATATATAGTGGCGTGAGTGATTCTCTGTTAAGGTTCCTGAAAGCTGCATCGGTTATTTGGTTGTGCCTCAAGCGATATCCTCGGAATAATGTTCACTCCATGGTCCTTCTCTTTCCTGGAGGCTTGCAGCCTTTATTCCCCAAGCCTGTACTCTATATCTGGGTTTCATCGCCCTTCCCCGATTTTCAGAGCTTTGCATTTTCTGGGGTTAAATTCTAATATCTAAATGGCAGACCAATCCTGTAATTTGTCTAGATCAATTTGTAGTCTTTTCCTGATCTGCTCTGTTTATATTTTTCTACTTAGTTTCACGTCATCTGCAAACAGGGATACTTCTGACTCGATATTTTGTCATGCCATTTCCGTACATAAGAAATAGCGCTGGGCCTAGAACTGATCCCTGTGGAACCCTACTCGTTACACTTGCCCATTTCGATACCTCCTCTCAGATAATAACTAAGTTGTTTCCTTTATCTAAGTGTGTCTTGATCCACTGTAGTGCCTTCGCTGTTATTCCCGCCTGCTCTTTTGTTTTGTTTTTCCATTCTCGTGTGCGGTACTGTATAAAACGCCTTTTTACAGTAAAAAATCTGCAGTCCACTCATTCCTCCCTCTCTCTTGTTTATCTGCCGTTACTTTGTGACAGAACTCTTGAAGATTTGTGAGACAGAATTTACCATGGCTAAAGCCGTGCTGGCTTTAGCGATGTTTATGAACCCACATCTATCCATGTGCTCTACTACTCTTTTGGTAATCTTCTCTATAACCATAGATACATACATTAACATGCAGTTTAATACTACCTGTCAATCCCTTTTATAAATATCGGACAACATTTACTATTTTCCACAGCAGCAGCTGCCCAGTTCCATGTGAGTTGTTGAAGATCGTAGCTAATGATTCACAGAGTTCTGCTCTCTCTCAGAACCCACGGAGATACGTTGTCTTGTCCCATTGCCTTCGAGGTATCTGGTTCATTCACTGGGTTCTTCACCTCCCCTCCCGTTGTGTCCAGTACTCAGCGCTGCACTCTGCCTCCATTACTCTCTAGTAATGCTCTTGTTTACACTGAAAATACCTTCTTAAAGCTTTTGTTCACCTCCTTGCAGACTTCCTAGTAATTTCTTGTGAGTTCCCCTCCTACCTTCTTCAGCCTTATTACCTGCTTCTTTACTGTTTTCTTTATATATATATATATATATATATATATATATATATATATATATATATATATATATATATATATATATATATATAAATATATATATGTGTGTGTGTGTGTGTGTGTGTGTGTGTGTGCGTGAGGGAAAACATCGCTCATCAGTACACCAGCGAATGCAATACTATGTGCGTGCGTGTGCGTTTATCATACACGTACATATTACATGTACAGTCATGACGTAACATGTTTACATCATACAAGATGGGTAGAGGCGTGTGTGTATACGAGTCGCATGTATCAGTGATGTTCTCATTACCTCTGTGTAGTATGCGTTTATCATGACAGTGCACTACCATGTATACACGTATCTTTACACACGTGTGTACACAGGTGCCTATACATGTGTGTTAATACGTGCCTGTACATGTGTGTACATATGTATCTGTACACATATGTGTACACACGTGTCAGCACATACGTGTGAGTGCAAATGCGTGTGTTTAAATATGTGTGCGCACATGAAAAATTTATGGCAGTGATATTAAGCTAGTGCAGGTGCCTGTGTACTCACCTAATTGTGGTTGCAGGGGTCGAGACTCAGCTCCTGGCCCCGCCTCTTCACTGGCCGCTACTGGGTCACTCTCCCTGCGCCATGAGCTTTATCATACCTCTTCTTAAAGCTATGAATGGATCCTGCCTCCACTACATCGCTTCCCAAACTATTCCACTTCCCGACAACTCTGTGACTGAAGAAATACTTGTGTGTGTGTGTAAGAACACAACTTATTCAATATAAAACACAACTCTGTGAGTACACACGTTTGTACTTACAGTTTTATATTTGCGGGGGTTGAAACTGAGCTCCTGGCCCCACCTAGACTGCTTTGATTGACATCACTGATGTCTGGCCTGATAGGCCTATATATTGACTTTGCCTCCGCCACTGCCTCAATCATCCTAAGACTAAAGAAATACTTTCTTATATTCCTATAAGTCATCTTTGTCTTCAACTTCCACCTGTGTCTCCTTGATCCTGGTCCTCAGCCCTCTCAATTTCTGTTAAGATTTTGTACGTAGTTGTCATGTCCTCCCTTGTCCTCTCCTCTAAGGTCGTCAGGTTCAGTTCCTTCAATCTTTCCTCATTGTGCATTCCTCTCAGTTCTGGTACTAGTCTTTTAATCCTGTCCATGCCTCTAATTTCTGGACTAATCTCTGACATAGTACGGTGTCAGATGCTTCCCTGCAATCCAAGAAGATGCAGTCCACCCAGCCCTATCTCTGTGGCTGTCGTACAACTCCAGCAGATTTTTAAAACAAGATTTTTCATACCTAAATCCATGTTGATTTTCTGTAAATAATATTATTTTCTCCAATTGTTCCAATGTCTTTTCTCTTACTATCTTCTCTAGAGCTTTGCACAGTGTGCATGTTAAAAATACTGACCTCTAGTTCAATTCCTTTTGTCTTTCCCTCTTTTTATATGTAGGGACCACATTCGCCTTTTATTAATTTTTCCTGGAACTTGCTGTGAGTAGAGAGATTGGTTAAATACCACCTTGCTATCGGGTTGTTATCTGGTCCCAGTGCTTTTGCTACATCAAGCTCACTTCACGTTTTGTGCTGATGCTTTGTAGCACCTGTTGATCTGATCTGGGAACTGTACATTCTAGTAACTCGTCTCTTTCTTCAATAAAAACCTTTTTGAATCTTTTACTAAGATCTTCATGCGCTTCTCTGTCATTCAACTTTTTGTCAGTCTTATCATATATGCCCCTTTACCCCTCAATGGAGGTTCCTTGACGCTGGTGAGGGGCTCTTGATCGAGGGAATTGGACCTGTGCCCCAATTCCCTGAATTAAGCTTGAATGCCTTCCATCTCATCCCCCCCAGAAGTGCTATATAATCCCTACGGGTTATAGCGCTCCCCATTATAATAATTCCTTTACTGTTGTCATTTTTCTAATGTGGCAGTGGAGTAACTTTGGTGTTGTTGTGGCCTTTGACGCTATTTTATGTATTCCTTTCTGATTCTCCTGCTTGCTTCTCAGTTTTCTACATTGATCTGCTATTTATTTCTTCAAGTCCTCTTGCTCCTTCACTTGTCTTCTCTATATACATGAATGAATCGTGGGCTCATACTCTTGCTCCTTCACTTGTCTTCTCTATATACATGAATGAATCATGGGCTCATACTCTTGCTCCTTCACTTGTCTTCTCTATATACATGAATGAATCATGGGCTCATACTCTTGCTCCTTCACTTGTCTTCTCTACATTCATGAATGAATCATGGGCTCATACTCTTGCTCCTTCACTTGTCTTCTTTACATTCATGAATGAATCATGGGCTCATACTCTTGCTCCTTCACTTGTCTTCTCTACATTCATGAATGAATCATGGGCTCATACTCTTGCTCCTTCACTTGTCTTCTTTACATTCATGAATGAATCATGGGCTCATACTCTTGCTCCTTCACTTGTCTTCTTTACATTCATGAATGAATCATGGGCTCATACTCTTGCTCCTTCACTTGTCTTCTCTACATTCATGAATGAATCGTGGGCTCATACTCTTGCTCCTTCACTTGTCTTCTTTACATTCATGAATGAATCATGGGCTCATACTCTTGCTCCTTCACTTGTCTTCTCTACATTCATGAATGAATCATGGGCTCATACTCTTGCTCCTTCACTTGTCTTCTCTATATACATGAATGAATCATGGGCTCATACTCTTGCTCCTTCACTTGTCTTCTTTACATTCATGAATCATGGGCTCATACTCTTGCTCCTTCACTTGTCTTCTTTACATTCATGAATGAATCATGGGCTCATACTCTTGCTCCTTCACTTGTCTTCTCTACATTCATGAATGAATCATGGGCTCATACTCTTGCTCCTTCACTTGTCTTCTCTATATACATGAATGAATCATGGGCTCATACTCTTGCTCCTTCACTTGTCTTCTCTACATTCATGAATGAATCATGGGCTCATACTCTTGCTCCTTCACTTGTCTTCTCTATATACATGAATGAATCATGGGCTCATACTCTTGCTCCTTCACTTGTCTTCTCTACATTCATGAATGAATCATGGGCTCATACTCTTGCTCCTTCACTTGTCTTCTCTATATACATGAATGAATCATGGGCTCATACTCTTGCTCCTTCACTTGTCTTCTCTACATTCATGAATGAATCATGGGCTCATACTCTTGCTCCTTCACTTGTCTTCTCTACATTCATGAATGAATCATGGGCTCATACTCTTGCTCCTTCACTTGTCTTCTCTATATACATGAATGAATCATGGGCTCATACTCTTGCTCCTTCACTTGTCTTCTCTACATTCATGAATGAATCATGGGCTCATACTCTTGCTCCTTCACTTGTCTTCTCTATATACATGAATGAATCATGGGCTCATACTCTTGCTCCTTCACTTGTCTTCTTTACATTCATGAATGAATCATGGGCTCATACTCTTGCTCCTTCACTTGTCTTCTCTACATTCATGAATGAATCATGGGCTCATACTCTTGCTCCTTCACTTGTCTTCTCTATATACATGAATGAATCATGGGCTCATACTCTTGCTCCTTCACTTGTCTTCTCTACATTCATGAATGAATCATGGGCTCATACTCTTGCTCCTTCACTTGTCTTCTCTATATACATGAATGAATCGTGGGCTCGTACTCTTGTGCATCAATGCCCTCCATCTCTCCTCAGTGCACCTCAAAGTTTCTCATTCTATTATAGTCCCCCCCCCCTTCTTTAGTCCCAGTCTGTTTCTCATTTAATTTCTTTCCCCATTGTCATCTCCGCCAGTTACTTGAGACCGGCTCCTGGACAGATGCCTAACGGACATTTGGCAGAGACATTTCACCGACGGACATTTGGCCAACGAACATTTCACCGAACGGACGAAATGGCATTCATCACCTAACCTAATCTAATTTTCCGTTCGGTCTGTTGTCCGTTCGGCCAAAAGGCCGTCGGCGCAATGTCCGTTCGACCAAATGTCCTTCGGTCAAATGTCTGTCGGACAAGTGTCCGTCGGGCATCTGTCCGGCCACGCGTAGTACCATATGATCGCTGGCACCTAGTGCTTTAGTTTACCAGAAATAATTTCAGCCATGTCATAATAATTTTGTGTAAAAGACATGTCTAGTCTTGCTGGTTCATCTTTTCCCCTCACTCTTGTTTCCTTCCCTGTGTGTGTGTGTGTGTGTGTGTGTGTGTGTGTGTGTGTGTGTGTGTGTGTGTGTGTGTGTGTGTGTGTGTGTGTTCAGAAAACAGAGAGAGAGAGGGGGGGAAGGGGGGGATGGCATCCAAGGGAGTGTTGAGACGTGATTATCAAAGTTTTAATGATCAAACAAAGGTTCGTTACTCGCACTAGGCTACTCAATCTGTTAATCAACACAATTAACAAACATCAACTGTCAATCCATAAACTCATAATAAATAAATAAATAAAGGTATAACCGTATTCTTAGTCAGATAAGCCATTTATAGACCCAGTTTATCCTTTTCAAAATTATCAAATTACAAGTACCCTAATTTCTAATTGCATTCCTGAGTTGCTCTAATACCACAATTAATGAAGACTGGGCGGGGTTAATGATTGGAGTAGCCATGCGAGCCACTCCCCAGCCCGGGACAATCACAATACCCTCCCACCGTTCTCTGTTGACGGGTAATGGAAAACGGAGATCAGTGGAGTGTGTAATTATAGAGGAAGCAAATGATTAGTGGAACCAGGCACACCAGATGATGATTTCCGCTTCTCCCTACCTATTCAGCACCTGAGAACAAGACTGAATTACCACGACACTGAGGCAATCTCAGACTACCTCGTCCACAAGAAAAACTCTGCAATACTTATACAGATTTTTTAGAATATATATTTTTTGTACTGCACAACTAAGATAGCACTCTCGTGTAACCTCGCTACAATTGGTTGCTTGGTATATACACTGAAAGGTGTATGTCTCTCAGCATATATACACTCAGCGGCCACTTTATTAGGTACAACTGAAGGTTAATACAATTATGAGTCAATTACGCGGGAGCACCTCAATGCATATAAATATGCAGTCGTGGTTAAGAGGTTCAATTGTTGTTCAGACCGAATATCAGAATGGGGAAAGAAATGTGATCTAAGTGACTTTGACTGTGGAATGATTGTTGGTGCTAGACGGGGTGGTTTGAGTATCTCAGAAACTGATCTCCTGGGATTTTCATGCACAACAATCTCTAGAATTTACAGAGAATGTTGTGAAAAACACAAAACATCTAGTGACGGCAGTTCTGTGGGCGAAACGCCTTAATAATGAGAGAGGTCAGAGAATGTCAGACTGGTTCAATCTGAGAGGAAGGTGAAAGTAACTCAAATAACCATACATTACAACACTGATATGCAGAAGAGCATCTCTGAATGAACAACACATCGAATCTTGAAGTGAATGGGATATAGCAGCAGCAGACAGCACCAGATTTCACTCCTGTCAGCTAAGAACAGGAAACTGATGCTACAGTGGACACAAGCTCACCAAAACTGGACAGCTGAAGATTGGAAAAAAACATGACCTGGTTTGATGAATCACGATTTTCGCTGCGAAATACAGATGTTTGGGTCAGAATTTGGCGTAAAGCTTTGAAATGTGGTGGAGCGCGAGATTCACAGCATGACTGTGAAGCCGAAAAATCTTTAGCAACTGCGTGATGCTATCATGTCAACATGGACCAACATCTCTTAAGGAATGCTTCCAGCACCTTGTTGGATCCATGCTACGAAGAATTCAGGCTGTTCTGGGTGCAAAGGGAAGGTCCTTCTCTTTGCACCCACATTGTGGTTTACTGGCTTTGAGAAATACTGGGTTCAATGTTCATTAAGCCAGTAGAAGTTCAGTGTTTTCTCTGTTGAAAGTTCCACTGGTGTTGAGAAGTGGATTTTTCAACGATATTTTCGTACGTGTGTATGTCATTCAGTAAATCATAATAAACCTTGATGTTATATCATTTTTATTCATTTTGTGTGTATGTGTGAGAGAGAGGTTAAATGACTGCTCCTACTGGCTTTAAGAAATATAATTAAAGTTGAAGCTTTAAGCTTAAATGTGGGTGGTATTATCGAAGTTTCAATATGGCTTCCACTTTACATTTTCTTGAACTATTAGTGAAGTTTAAATATAAGTGCCACTTGAGCCGGGTTAATGTAGACAAGGTCTACCTTGGGAGGACAATACCAGAAATATACTTTGTAAATGCAAACAAAAACAGAAATATTTGTAAAAATATGACTGTTTAACTTAATAAAAAAAATTCACAATTAAAGGACGATATTTTCTTCGCGATTAAGACAAAATAAAAACAAGGTCGCTGAACACTGTGGAAGAATATACATTGACCAAGAGTTAAATACCTGGATAATAAGTTTAACGTAAAAGATTCATTAACGCAGAAAGCATAACAGATTAGGTCTGGTCTGGGAGCGGGCCGCGGGGGCGGTGACCTCCGGAAGCCACCACAGGTTCAAGAATAACGTAGCACAAATATGATGAAAAAGACTGGAGCTTTTGCTGGAAAGAAAAAAAACATACACACAAAAGACTCTTGGTTAAAAGGATAATATTTGAGTTCGCTGTGCCATGAGGCTGTACAAAAGGTGGTGTGTGGGACTTACCTTTCTTGAGGAGGTGTTTGATCCTCTTGGTCCTGCCCGTGAGCACTGCTAAGTGCAGCTCGTCCGGGGATTTCTCCTTGGGACCCCGACACAGCGCTCTCATTGGCGAGGGCAACATGGCGCTAACTTCAATTGATCAAATCACGTCACGCGAAGCAAAGGTAAATACGACTCCAGCCAATCAGCGAGTCAGAGAGATCCAATCGTAAACACGACTCCAGCCAATCAGCGAGTCACGGGGACGCAAAGGCTTGTAATTTCATGAATAAAACTCACACTTGACTATGCCAAACACTATATAAAACACAACGTTCCGTCACGGTCACATTAGAAAAGTTTCAAACTCGAGGAATGGCGAGAAGGAAAGTTTATATGTTGAGCTTGTCGCGTCACTACACTCACACCGTACTTGGCTTCACTACACTTGGCTGCTCGTTCCGTGGCACTCCAGCGGTTATCGGGGTCTAGCGCACGAAACTTGCGCTCCACATCTCTACGAAGTAATGAGATTCCCAACACAGCAAAAAAGTGACAAAAAATTTAATCAATTAACACTATAGCTTGAGATATTAGAGTCAGGTACTCCCAGATCTACGAGTTCAGTGATGTCATGGCAGCGTAACTTTCAGCACTGATGTAGTGGTGGACAGGCGTCCTGGTGCAGGAGTGGTCAGTGAGAAGCGTCAGTGAGTTTCCCCGAGGCAGGAAGGGCGTCCTAGAAGTCACAAGCTCACCTCGCTCATCCTCCTGCCTGCAAAGTAAAATATTACCTTATCAAAACACCATTAACAATCAATTTCTTAAGGTGCGAGTGTTGTGGAGGGTCATCTAGAGCACTGCGACTGACTCAGTATTACTGAAGCGCCCTCCCAACATGACCAACAACTTATATACAATAAAGAATAAAAAGTCAGAATACCGTGGCTGAAATAATTCACTTAATCCCACACTTAGGAGAGAAACCTCATTCCGACGTCTGTGCATGTGATAAAATGGTAGACAAATTTCTACTTACATTACGAGTACACTTATCTTTAATTACCTGTGTTTTATAATAGTTTTTATTCATGTAATATTTCCTTTCTAATCTAGGAGGTCGGTCTGAGACCGGGTCGTGGGTGTAATCATCCTCGAGGACAATAACAGATATAACTGATAACAAAAGTACACACTCCACCATGGAGGAAACTAAAGCACATTCTCAGACCCACACATCAAGTGTTAGCGTCGCACCCACAACACAACCTTACTTAAATACAATATAATACTTTAATACAAATAAAATTAATTCACTTAATAAATATATGCACAGCGCTGCTACATGAGTGAATTATATCATTACATCAAGTATTGTTAGACTTTTAGCTACCAACACTACACACGATACTTCAGTAAAGTAAGAAAGCTGCACATATTATTGTGTGTAGAGGTGGTAAACATGGGTAGCACGTTAATATGGGAGATTAAGAGATTTTTGTTTAAATGGTCTGGTGCATTCTTTTGAACACTAAGTGTCGAAGTGCATCTCATAACACTTTAATGTACAGTGATACACGCCATACTGTAGGCAGCCCCTCATAACTCTTCGCTGTAGTGTGTTACAGTGCTTTACAGTGCACACTTCATTCAGGCTGGTGTCAGCTTGTGCTACTCAACAAAGCTCTGGGATCAACCCGAAAAAGTCTACTTGAACATGAGAGGAGAGTAGGGGAGGTGATGAGGGAGGTACGCAGGTGGTGGGGGAAGGAGTTATTGAAGTGTGAGGAAATTCTGAGAGGTTTGATGGTATTGCGAGATCCAGGTGCTATTAGGGTGAGTCGGCTGGATAGGATAGGACAAGGGTGTTGGAGGTGAAGGGAAGGGTGAATTTTCCGTTGTATAATTGGGGTAGAACCTGGGGTGGTTGAAAAGTTGAAATTGAACCCGAGGGTCAGAGATACAGGGTTCAGATTTCTACATGGAATCTTAGCGTCGAGGGCTCAGTTATTTGTCATGGGAATAGTTGGGGATGGTAGGTGTGACAGGTGCGGGAACTAGATACGGCTTTTCATGCTGTATATTTTGTGAGGTCTTACAGGGTATGTGCATGGTTTGGTGAAGTGTTGAGAAGAATAGGGGAAGAGTGTGTCAGCTCTACGGGCGTTAAGTTTGGACGTGGGGCAGTTCTCGGAAAGCGTACAAAGGGCAATGTCTTATTTAGTTTTGGATTACATTCACATATCGTGGGGAATGAGGAGGTGAAAGTGATGTAAGAATAAAGGCGTTAGCAGCAGGGTTTTATAGAACAAAATGTCGTAATAAAAGCCTGTATGGGAGGGTATGGAGAGGGGTTTTCCAAGTGTTTATCGGATTTCACAGTACATTGGTTATTAAGCATGATAAGGTGAAAGGGAGGGGCTGCCTAGTTTTAGTGAGGAGTTTAGGTTGGAGTTCAGGGTAGCTTGGGAGGGGGGTGGTCTGTTGGGTAGGGTAGGTAACACGTTGGTGGGGGAGTTGGGGGTGGAATGGATGGGAGTGTGAGGAGGGTGGTATAGTTAGATCAGGGAAGGGTTGGAGGTTGGTTTCGTTTCAGTGCTCTTGGTTTAATGTGATGAGGCAAGTCATCTTTGGAGTATGCACCTAATGTTGTGTTAGGAATTATAGGGTTTGTTCACATGTGCGAGGTTGCAAAACAAATTTTTTTCATATGTTTGCATGAAGGTCATTGCAATGTTGTTAATATATATATAACAATGTGGAAGTTGTAAAGTTTAAGGGTAGGATTTATGTTATGTGTTGTATCATGGAATATTCAATGTTTCTAAATGCTAGGAACATACACTCTGTTCTTAAATATATGAGTTTTCATTAACAGGGACGGATTAATTGTTATATTGTTTGTACTAAATGTTTTGAAGGGACAATGGCAGTTGGCTATTGGAGGTCTGTGTTAAGAGGTCCCAGGTTTTAATTGGATGTATAGGGTTAGTAACTGTAATAGTTACGGTAGTTAAGAGGATGATAGCTGGAAGACCTAATATAATGCACAGGGGGGGGTATATTAAGAGGTATTAACTCTTGTCCCTATGTATTATATGCTTAATCACTATTGTCTATGTACAGTAAGTTCTTTGGCCTTGTATGAAGATTTTCGTGGTAGGTTTGTAAAAGTAGGAGTTTTAATAATTGTGTTAAATGACAGGTTTTCAGTGGGTTACTTGTACTTTAAGATGACCATGTATGTTCAAGGCATTATATAGACATGTTTCATTGTATATTAACTTTTCATAAAGGTTTGTTGTTATTTAGTTTTGCAAATACCATGTGACATGTTGTGCATGGTTTTTATATGTAACAATTTTCTTGTGTATGTATGGTTAGGGGTTTATTTTGAAAATAGTGTGAGGGTTCAGGTGGTGGGTTATCACACATATCAATGTTCATGGTGTTGGTTTGTCATTTTGATATTGTTGTTTCGTAATTTAGGTGCCTGTTACTGTTTACGGCATATTTGTCATGTTTTGTAATAATGTTTTAATAAAATATAAAAAAAAAAAACTTGAACATGAGTCCAGCAGGTGACATTTGACATGACTGCCCAACACGTGCATCTTGGTGGGTGCCACGATGTTCATGAAGGGCTCTTGATCTATCACATAAAATACACAGTGTGTGGACACACAGCTACACATCCAACTTTTCAAAAACACCTCCATGTAAACCTCACAGGATATAACAAAGTACTTGATTGTTAGTGATATCTGAAATCCTGTGACTATCCAGATTCTGCGTCAACTAAATGAATGACTTGATTTTTGACGCGACTTCAATCCAATACTGACCAATGTTCTTTAGTATATATAAGATATCTTATGCTTTTTTTTTTGAGATTGTATCTCCATATTGTATTGTGCACATTAACTATGTGAAGTAATTGTAATACATGATATGACTGTACTGATTGTTGCGATGTACCAGTATAACTAATGGGGTCTGATAATGACCTATTACACCTCTGTAATGCTGTTATTTGCGCTACCGCTGACAGGAACAGCGTCGGCTGCATAAACTAGCCGCTCAGGCGCCACAACTAAAAAAAAAACCTTAACATGTTGATCCAAGGAAGTGGAGCTATCCCTTCCCTTTCTCGGGTCGCGCCTGAATACCTCCCGTTGTCTTGGTGCTGCATGACCCTGGGGGTTTAGCGCTTCCCCCACCCAGGAATACCTCTTCTCCATCTCGTACCTGTAGTATCACACAAGTCACCCAGGATAACTCAATATAACCCAGGATAACCCATTGTAACCCAATGTACCCAGGGAATTTTATGTACTCTTCCCTAGGTTGCAACTCACACCATACGTACATATTCACTGCTAGGTGAACAGTAGCAGCAGGTGTAAGATGACCTCCTAGGTACATATTCACTGCTAGGTGAACAATAGCAGCAGGTGTAAGATGACCTCCTAGGTACATATTCACTGCTAGGTGAACAATAGCAGCAGGTGTAAGATGACCTCCTAGGTACATATTCACTGCTAGGTGAACAATAGCAGCAGGTGTAAGATGACCTCCTAGGTACATATTCACTGCTAGGTGAACAATAGCAGCAGGTGTAAGATGACCTCCTAGGTACATATTCACTGCTAGGTGAACAATAGCAGCAGGTGTAAGATGACCTCCTAGGTACATATTCACTGCTAGGTGAACAATAGCAGCAGGTGTAAGATGACCTCCTAGGTACATATTCACTGCTAGGTGAACAGTAGCACCAAGTATAAGGTGACTTGCCCATAAATCTCGTCTCGCCCGAGGACTGAACCCGGATTCTCTCGGTTGTGAGCTTAGTATTGTACCAGTGAGCTACAAGTTACTTTATTTTGTTTAAAGGACATGAAGAGTGGATTATACAGGTTATAATTCACCTCACCACTCTCAAGAATGATTCTCTTAAAAAAATAAAAGATTTGAGCAGTGTATATACTCAGATATGTACATTTTTCAGTATAGAAGCACGGAGATATACAGGTCTTAGTGTATATATGCTGACGGATACACAGTACATCTCTTAGAGAATATACGATGAAATATATCTCTGTTAAATTAGACACATATGCAACACTTGGGTATCTTTATTGAGGAAACGTTTCGCCACACAGTGGCTTTATCAGTCCAATACAAAGAAGAAAGTAGTAATAAGAGGAGGAGTTTGAGGTAATCAGTCCCTCGGCCTGGAGTCGATGTTCAGTCCATCAATCTTAAAGTAAATACAATATAAGGCAAATAGAAGTTGCTTATATACTGTAGACAGGTGAGATGAAGCAGGCAGAGGCGGGGTCATAGTGGTATCATCCACTAGTCGAAGTAGGTCCTTGTCCAAAGGTTTGGACAAATATATCTCTGTTTATATTTCCTAACAGTTTTCTATACCTTCCTCTTCTTAACGTATATTCCTGAGATTGCTTTTTATCCTTGTTTTGTGAAAGCATTCCTGGTGTTCACATACACGTGAAATAAGGCCCTTAATAACCAACGTGCAGTAGATAGGCTTTAAACCCAACACGCTAACTATACAAGTACTAGATAGGCTTTAAACCCAACAAGCTAATTATAAAAGCACGTGACACGGACGATGATATGCTTGCTGCGACCACCAATAGCCTCAACGATCAGGTCATCAACTAAGCGGCTTGATCTAGGGGCAGGATGGGGGGGGGGACGACTCCCTGATAACTGGCTTACAGAGGCGTGTGTGTGTCAGGTCACTGCCTATTCCACTAGCTGGTTATCAGGGCCACCCTCCCGTCTAGTCTGAGCCTGACTCCCACCCATCGCTCCTCATGTAATGACTCCAAGTATATTCTGATTGAAGTCTTTGTGGTTGGGGTTGTCATAACTTTTAGGCTGTTTTTTTTTTTACCTTGGTGACCGTGATATATTGAATAATGTTGACATTACATAAGAGAGAGAGCAGCTCATTTTATCTGTCCTATATACATAAGTAGCGGAGAGGTTGTCAGATATTTATGTGTATTGACTATGGTTAATGGTGCTTCAAGAGGGTCATCAAGGCTGCATGTCACCTGTTCACCACCCGTCAAGAATAATTAAATCCCTAAAATGGGGATTAAAGTAAACTCTCAGTGTATATACACCCAGACATACACCTCTCTCGATGTATACCTCACCTTTGGACGACATGATGATTATTCAAGAAGCAAAAAAGTATTTTTTATGAAAACACGTAATATTTTCTTATACCTGTCTGAAGGAAGTCGTTCCGAGGGACTTACTACACACACCTTGACCAGGTGTGTGTAGTAAGTTTGTTATAGTTACATCTGTTTCATTCACCACGCTCAGAATAAGCCCCTCACCCCCCCCTCAAAATGGTTAAAAACGGGTAATATGGGCCAACAGTGTCTTAATTAAAGTCAGTCTTCAGTTTCAATAAACATGAACATTTGTGAAAGTTACAACCTTCACTGTGAAAGTTACAACCTTCACTGTGAAAGTTACAACCTTCACTGTGAAAGTTACAACCTTCACTGTGAAAGTTACAACCTTCACTGTGAAAGTTACAACCTTCACTGTGAAAGTTACAACCTTCACTGTAGTAGCAGTAGCTATCGCTACTGCTGCTGTTGTTGCCGCTGCCACCGTCACTGCTGGTGTAACGGTATCCTTACCCCGTATATGAAGATGTTTTGTTCGTCAGGAAATTGTCTTGTGTGGCGAATCTTTATCCTGATGATTGTACTGGATGGGTCGCATTTTGTGAAGTCTACCACTTCAATATTGACTTAAATGAAGTGCTGAGTGATCAGCAACAAGTTCAAACATCAGCAGTGTGCTGCTACCCTCCTTGACAAAACAAGTTCAAACATCAGCAGTGTGCTGCTACCCTCCTTGACAAAACAAGTTCAAACATCAGCAGTGTGCTGCTACCCTCCTTGACAAAACAAGTTCGTACAGACTCAGCTTACTGTTTTATTCCCTAGAACAACGAGTAAATAAACAATGTACACAAATATAAAGCTCTCAGTGTACGTACACAAATATAAAGTTCTGTGTGCGTACACAAATATAAAGCTCTCAGTGTATGTACACATATATAAAGCTCTCAGTGTACGTACACAAATATAAAGCTCTCAGTATAAACGTCTCAGTGTTGCTAGACTGCTTCACTAAAGTAGCAAGACTGGATTATGTGTACCAGAGAGCACTGGAATTTCCTGAGTGGCCTGATATATGCAAATTACTCGCCCCTGGTTCAAGACGACGGCTTGATAACCCGTCTGGCTTGTCCGAGGGTTCAAAGCCTTCACGAGGATGATCCAATCCTCTTCAATCTCACGGGTGGAGGATTCAATTCTCTTACACTCCGTGTGATTTACTCCATGCTGCAGGGCTTTTCAAGGCATCAAGACACCCCCCCCCCCACATTACCTGAAGGTGTCTGGCAATCAGCGGATGGAGGAACGAGCCTGCACCGCTCCTGGACTGATTCATATGGGTTTACCGCTTCTCACGAATAAATGGATAAATCTTGAAATGTTATCTTTAAACAATTTCCTCGTAACACAATTTCAATGGCACAGACAATATTTAAAAAATTCTTTTCAGTCTTATTAAGAATTTTGGTTAAAAATGTAGTTGTCTTGGCTAAGGGAGGAAACGTAGAATGGTGCCTTAAATGTTGTTACAATGGTCACCAAGTGATTCACAAGTCGTTACCATGGTCCACCATAATGACTCACGAAATCGTAATGACACGATTGTCCACCAAAATTATTCGTTTACAATGGTCCATCATAATGGTCCGTTACAATGACCTAGGAGACTATGTATCAGACAGAGATTATTATACAAATCATATACCATGCTGTCTCAACTGCTATAATAGGAACCACAGTTATATATATATATATATATATATATATATATATATATATATATATATATATATATATATATATATATACAATACATGTGCATAGTTTTGGGCAAATTATGGGTTCTGCACTAGCACTGCAAGCCTGTTACAATACTTTTTCCAAACCATACACAAAGTGTAGTGAAAAATATATTGCTTCTTGAAGGTTCCAGTGTTCGCTGCCTCTGTTTACAAACACTGAGAAAGAAACAACACACTTCAACCTCTCGTTCATGACTGGTATTATACACAAAATATACATTCTTCTCTGTAATGTAAGTAAAAAGTGTATGATAAATTTGTGGTAGCTCAAAGTATGGTACTGGTGCGAAGACACCAACGTGAGTCGACACTAGGAGAGCACTGATGACAACACTCAAAAGCTTCACCGCTGAAAAAAGCGAAATGAATAGACATGTTGAGAGCAATCATGTGTGTAGATGTGCCAGCTTTACCGCTTAAGACAAAGTCAAGGTGATGAGGCAAGAGTGGTCTCACTGAACAACCCTTTAGAGGAGGAGGAAGAGGTGTCACTGATGCTAGTGAGGGGTGAGGCAAGAGTGGTCTCACTGAACAACCCTTCAGAGGAGGAGGAAGGGGTGTCACTGATGCTGCTGAGGGGTGAGACAAGAGTGGTCTCACTGAACAACCCTTCAGAGGAGGAGGAAGGGGTGTCACTGATGCTGCTGAGGGTGAGACAAGTGGTTCACTGAACAACCCTTCAGAGGAGAGGAAGGTGTCATGATGCTAGTGAGGTGAGGCAGAGTGGTCTCACTGAACAACCCTTCAGAGGAGGAGGAAGGGGTGTCACTGATGCTGCTGAGGGGTGAGACAAGAGTGGTCTCACTGAACAACCCTTCAGAGGAGGAGGAAGGGGTGTCACTGATGCTGCTGAGGGGTGAGGCAAGAGTGGTCTCACTGAACAACCCTTCAGAGGAGGAGGAAGGGGTGTCACTGATGCTGCTGAGGGGTGAGACAAGAGTGGTCTCACTGAACAACCCTTCAGAGGAGGAGGAAGGGGTGTCACTGATGCTGCTGAGGGTGAGACAAGAGTGGTCTCACTGAACAACCCTTCAGGAGGAGGAAGGGTGTCACTGATGCTGCTGAGGTGAGGCAAGAGTGGCTCACTGAACAACCCTTCAGAGGAGGAGGAAGGGGTGTCACTGATGCTGCTGAGGGTGAGCAAGAGTGGTCTCACTGAACAACCCTTCAGAGGAGGAGGAAGGGGTGTCACTGATGCTGCTGAGGGGTGAGGCAAGAGTGGTCTCACTGAACAACCTTTGATATACCTTTGAACCTTTAAAGAGTTTCGAGAGTTTCTCTACTCTCTGAGCCCGGCCATGGGCCAGGCTCGTCTGATGCTTGCCTGGTCAACCAGGCTGTTGCTGCTGGAGGAAGAGGTGTCACTGATGCTAGTGAGGGGTGAGACAAGAGTGGTCTCACTAAACAACCCTTCAGAAAAAGAAGAGGGTGAGGAAGAGGTTTCGCTGATGCTGCTGAGAACCTCTCCATCCTTGTAAATTTCTCTATCTTCTCCATCTCATATCAAATATGTTAATGTCCTGCTTCCCAGACGCTGTATGACCTTATGAGTTTAGCGCTTTTCCCAAGAGTGAATTATGTGATCTACCCAACAAAACTCCAAAAAAAGCAAACTATATTCTGAAGAATCTAAAAGCAGCTATGCTTGATACCGTCTATATTTTATGCTCAAGAGCCAACAAAACAGTGCGTGAGAATCGGCTTGTCAAGGCAAACTATGTGAGGAAAAATTAGTATTAAATTTATATTACTTTGTACTGGCGGTGGATGAGAGGTGTGATGTCAAAGACACAGTCCACTTGTTGAGTTTCATTCAATATACCGTATTTTTCGGCATATAAGGCGCGCCTTTTTTACCACAAAAATTCTTGCAAAATCAGCCTGCGCCTTATATGGTCAATGGTAGGCTTTGTGTTACGCTTTAGCGCAAAGAGGGTAATTAACTATTAAATATGATTACTGATTTACCGTTATGATACTTCTGTCGTGCGCCTTATATGCAGGGAAATACGGTACTATTGATAATGTTGACTTTGCCGAGGAACTGTGATGAATGAACGAAGCAAGTGAAGAAGACTTGCTGCAGGAGGTACATACATAAGTGCATGTCAAGGCTAACAGTGCAACTCAGAAGTAACAGTGCATCTCAAAGCTAACAGTGCATCTCAAAGCTAACAGTGCATCTCAAAGCTAACAGTGCATCTCAAGACTCGGTACACCTCATGAATAACAGTGGACAAAACTGACAAGTGTGACACTGAGAGAATCCAAAATATGACATTACCATTATGTAGTTGCTCACAAGGATTCAAAACCAATTCATAGTAACAAAGAACAGTTTTTTTGTCAATAAATGATTATCCATTAAGAGGTCATATTGAAGGGTGTGGTACAAGCAAGCAATGTGGTGGCCAGGAGAGGAACGTAATGAGCAACATTCCAGCGAGAGGACTGAACCACAGGTAATCTGAACCCCTCCACGAGGCGTTGTGATCCTCAACCACGAGGGTGTTCACTATCACACGAATATAATAAGCTTATGTAAATAACACCGTAATCCTCGAGGCCTGGACATGCACCGGGCCGCGGGGGCGTTCACCCCCGGAACACCCTCCAGGTTACCCCCGCCCCCTCCCCCACATGCTTGCCACAGTATATATACACCTACAAAAAAAAAAAAATAGAGAAAACATCGCACTTTCTCAAAATATTCTTTTTTTTTGTGCAGTAATAGTGGCTCAAAGCTATTTTTTTCTTTTTTGAATATTATTCAGGTTTTCCTCGTCACTCTGGCTGGTAGCTTCTGTTTTATGCTTGTGTGTGTTGCATATACGTTAGAGTTAAACAAATAGTTCTCAAGTACACTACACTGTAAAATACTTTATATACAAGCAAGTTTTCACTGGGCGCGACTCCACACTAAGAAAACTCAGTCCCAGAAAATCTGGAAAAAAGTACTAAAATAAAGTCTTGTAAAAAAAAATTCAGGGGTTAGTTGTGCCGTTTATATCAAAGAAATCAATACACAGATAGTAATGAAACTCTCTCAGGTTATTCTAACATGAATGGAGACTTAGTAAACCATAGCAGAAATTAGTCTGTTTTCCCACATTAACGAAAAATCACATGAAGTTCTCACAGTTGAATGACGTTAACTGGTTCTCTGGGTCCTCCCACTTGCTGATATCCTAGTATTATTCTTATTATTATTATCATTATTATTATCATTTCCTTATTATTATTACTATTATTAACCCTTAGGGGTCATATATTATTATTATTATTATTATCTTTCCATATACCCTGATATTAACGCTTCAGGTTGATCCAAAATGGAATACTTAAAGCAGCCCAAAGCGCCCTATGGACGCTTCAGTCCGATTGAATCCAAAATGGGAAGTATCTACAAGGTGCAAGCGACAAACGCGTCATGACGAGTTGTTCGTCCGATGTGAACCATTATACGTGATTGTTCCAGTCACAGTCTGGACAGTGTCATGTTGTCTCCTGGTAGAGCTCTGAGGAGCTGTCCAGGTGCCATACTGCCTGGAGTGAGTGCACATCCTCATACACGTCAAACACATCCTCATACGTCTAACACACTCCTCATACTGTCAGACACACATCCTCATACACGTCAAACACACATCCTCATACAGTCTAACACACATCCTCATACATGTTCAACACACATCCTCATACACGTCAAACACACATCCTCATACAGTCAAACACACATCCTCATACACGTTCAACACACATCCTCATACACGTCAAACACACATCCTCATACACGTCAACACACATCCTCATACACGTCAAACACACATCCTCATACAGTCAAACACACATCCTCATACACGTCAAACACACATCCTCATACACGTCAAACACATCCTCATACATGTCAACACACATCCTCATACAGTCAAACACACATCCTCATACACGTCTAACACATCCTCATACACGTCTAACACACATCCTCATACATGTCAAACACACATCCTCATACACGTCAAACACACATCCTCATACACGTCTAACACACATCCTCATACACGTCAAACACACATCCTCATACACGTCAAACACACATCCTCATACACGTCAAACACACATCCTCATACACGTCAAACACACGTCCTCATACACGTCTAACACACATCCTCATACACGTCAAACAAACATCCTCATACACGTCAAACACATCCTCATATACGTCAAACACACATCCTCATACATGTCAAACAACATCCTCATACACGTCAAACACACATCCTCATACATGTCAAACACACATCCTCATACAGTCAAACACACATCCTCATACACGTCAACACACATCCTCATACATGTCTAAACACACATCCTCATACACGTCAAACACACATCCTCATACACGTCAACACACATCCTCATACACGTCAACACACTCCTCATACACGTCAACACATCCTCATACACGTCAAACAAACATCCTCATACACGTCAAACACACATCCTCATACACGTCAAACACATCCTCATACAGTCAAACAACATCCTCATACACGTCAAACACACATCCTCATACATGTCAAACACACATCCTCATACATGTCAAACACACATCCTCATACACGTCAAACACACATCCTCATACACGTCAAACACATCCTCATACACGTCTAACACACATCCTCATACACGTCAAACACACATCCTCATACATGTCAAACACACATCCTCATACATGTCAACACACATCCTCATACACGTCAAACACACATCCTCATACATGTCAAACACACTTCCTCATACACGTCAAACACACATCCTCATACACGTCTAACACACATCCTCATACATGTCAAACACACTCCTCATACACGTCAACACACATCCTCATACATGTCAACACACATCCTCATACATGTCAAACACATCCTCATACACGTCAAACACATCCTCATACAGTCAAACACACATCCTCATACACGTCAAACACACATCCTCATACACGTCAAACACACATCCTCATACACGTCAAACACACATCCTCATACACGTCAAACACACATCCTCATACACGTCAAACACACATCCTCATACACGTCAAACACACATCCTCATACACGTCAAACAACATCTCATACACGTCAAACACACATCCTCATACACGTCAAACACACATCCTCATACACGTCAAACACACATCCTCATACACGTCAAACACACATCCTCATACACGTCAAACACACATCCTCATACACGTCAAACACACATCCTCATACACGTCAAACACACATCCTCATACACGTCAAACACACATCCTCATACACGTCAAACACACATCCTCATACACGTCAAACACACATCCTCATACACCATAGCCTTCACATTCGTATAAAGTTCACTACCTTAGTCAAACACTTGACACAAGTTAGAAAGTTCATGTGAGTCACAAGTAATGCTAGTGCCACCTCACTGCTGGTGTAACTTTTACCCTTGTCACTGATCTCAGTTTTCATGCAAAAATCTCTATGTTCTTCTTCACAAGTTCATCAGATATCCTTGTTTCAACTAACCTTTTTTTATCTAATATTTTCTACGATTATTAGGGGAAGCAGTTGACCTGTAGGTGGTCACAGAGCGCATGGGGAATGGATGACAATCAGGTTGGAGGACAGGTCCACTTCCTTGGAACAAGAGCTCCTCACCAGCATCAAGGAACCTTCCATGAAGGGTAGTAAGCTTTCGCAGAACTTTACGGAAACTTGCTAAGACAATTAGTCACGCCATCCTTATCTTTCCTATACAATGTACCGTGCACAATGTAGTGTACAATGTACGGTGCACAATGTAGTGCACAATGTACAGTGCACAATGTAGTGTACAATGTACGGTGCACAATGTAGTGTACAATGTACAGTGCACAATGTAGTGTACAATGTACAGTGCACAATGTAGTGTACAATATACAGTGCACAATGTACAGTGCACAATGTAGTGTACAATGTACAGTGCACAATGTAGTGTACAATGTACGGTGCACAATGTAGTGTACAATGTACAGTGCACAATGTAGTGTACAATGTACAGTGCACAATGTAGTGTACAATGTACAGTGCACAATGTAGTATACAATGTACGGTGCACAATGTAGTGTACAATGTACAGTGCACAATGTAGTGTACAATGTACAGTGCACAATGTAGTGTACAATGTACGGTGCACAATGTAGTGCACAATGTACAGTGCACAATGTAGCGTACAATGTACAGTGCACAATGTAGTGTACAATGTACAGTGCACAATGTAGTGTACAATGTACGGTGCACAATGTAGTGTACAATGTACAGTGCACAATGTAGTGTACAATGTACAGTGCACAATGTAGTGTACAATGTACAGTGCACAATGTAGTGTACAATGTACGGTGCACAATGTAGTGTACAATGTACAGAGCACAATGTAGTGTACAATGTACAGTGCACAATGTAGTGTACAATATACAGTGCACAATGTAGTGTACAATGTACAGTGCACAATGTAGTGTACAATGTACAGTGCACAATGTAGTGTACAATGTACAGTGCACAATGTACAGCGCACAATGTAGTGTACAATGTACGGTGCACACTGTAGTGTACAATGTACCGTGCACAATGTAGTGTGCAATGTACGGTGCACAATGTACAGTGCACAATGTAGTGTACAATGTACAGTGCACAATGTAGTGTACAATGTACAGTGCACAATGTACAGTGCACAATGTAGTGTACAATGTACGGTGCACAATGTAGTGTAAAATGTACAGTGCACAATGTAGTGAACAATGTACAGTGCACAATGTAGTGTACAATGTACAGTGCACAATGTAGTGTACAATGTACAGTGCACAATGTAGTGTACAATGTACGGTTCACAATGTAGTGTAAAATGTACAGTGCACAATGTAGTGTACAATGTACAGTGCACAATGTAGTGTACAATGTACAGTACATAATATAGTGTACAATGTACGGTGCACAATTTAGTGTACAATGTACGGTGCACAATGTAGTGTACAATATACAGTGCACATACAACAGGAAAGACTGTACATTATACAGTGTACATATACAAGATTGTGCTGACTTTCAACTGTTTCATAAATATTAGTGATTGTGGGAATGATCGCCTCCGTGACGCTGTCTCAGACCACTGGCTGCTCCTAAACTGGAATGATCGCAACCGTGACGTTGTCTCAGACCACTGGCTGCTCCTAAACTGGAATGATCCCCTCCGTGACGCTGTCTCAGACCACTGGCTGCTCCTAAACTGGAATGATCGCAACCGTGACGTTGTCTCAGACCACTGGCTGCTCCTAAACTGGAATGATCCCCTCCGTGACGCTGTCTCAGACCACTGGCTGCTCCTAAACTGGAATGATCGCAACCGTGACGTTGTCTCAGACCACTGGCTGCTCCTAAACTGGAATGATCGCCTCCGTGACGTTGTCTCAGACCACTGGCTGCTCCTAAACTGGAATGATCGCAACCGTGACGTTGTCTCAGACCACTGGCTGCTCCTAAACTGGAATGATCGCAACCGTGACGTTGTCTCAGACCACTGGCTGCTCCTAAACTGGAATGATCGCAACCGTGACGTTGTCTCAGACCACTGGCTGCTCCTAAACTGGAATGATCGTCTCCGTGACGCTGTCTCAGACCACTGGCTGCTCCTAAACTGGAATGATCGCAACCGTGACGCTGTCTCAGACCACTGGCTGCTCCTAAACTGGAATGATCGCAACCGTGACGTTGTCTCAGACCACTGGCTGCTCCTATACTGGAATGATCGCCTCCGTGACACTGTCTCAGACCACTGGCTGCTCCTAAACTGGAATGATCGCCTCCGTGACGCAGTCTCAGATCACTGGCTGCTCCTATACTGGAATGATCGCCTCCGTGACACTGTCTCAGACCACTGGCTGCTCCTAAACTGGAAAGATCGCCTCCGTGGCGCAGTTTCAGACCACTGGCTGCTCCTATACTGGAATGATCGCCTCCGTGACACTGTCTCAGACCACTGGCTGCTCCTATACTGGAATGATCGCCTCCGTGACACTGTCTCAGACCACTGGCTGGTCTTAAACTGGAAAGAAACCTTTACAGGAAAGTCAAGTTTATACAGAATATAGGCAGAAGTGTTGCAAGATTTACCTGCTTCCGTTCCACACTCCTATGACAGACAAAATATCCCTGTCTTCACCGTGTTCAGAGCGTACTCACCTAGCTGTTGCTTTCTGAGGTTGCACAATAGCTCCTGGCCCCTCGCTTAACTACTACCGACCAGCTTTACTGATTCCTGGCCTCCAGACCCCCTCATACCTGTGAAAACTACGTTCAGTGTTTGCCTCTAACATTACATCTAGTTATTTTCTAAGTGACCAACAGATTGTAATGAAGTACTTCGTTACCTCCCTGTGGCTCACCTATGTCTATATCTGCCGTGTCATCCATCTCCCTATCTGTGTATTTCATATGTCATGAACATGTCCCTCTGATCCTTCTCATGTTACTGTGTAGTTTGTTTTTAGTCGTAGTTTAAACTGTCACTTCTGGTGTTAGTCACGTTGCTAACTGTTGTATGTATATGTCTGTTTAAACTCTCTTACGGCACCTGGTTTATGTATATGTCTGATTAAACTGTCGTATAGCACCTGGTTTATGTATATGTCTGATTAAACTGTTGTACAACACCTGGTTTATGTATATGTCTGATTAGGCGTGAATTCCATGCTGAGGCGTGAGTGTCTGGTGCACATTAAGATCAACCTCCCGTGTCTCGTGCACGCTAAGGTCAACTTCCCGTGAGTGTTAGGTGCACACTAAGGTCCACTTCCCGTGAGTGTCTGGTGCACATTAAGATCAACCTCCCGTGTCTCGTGCACGCTAAGGTCAACTTCCCGTGAGTGTTAGGTGCACACTAAGGTCCACTTCCCGTGAGTGTCTGGTGCACATTAAGATCAACCTCCCGTGTCTCGTGCACGATAAGGTCAACTTCCCGTGAGTGTTTGGTGCACACTAAGGTCCACTTCCCGTGAGTGTCTGGTGCACAGTAAGGTCAGCTTGCCGTGGTGCCTCGTGCACAGTAAGGCCAGCTTCCCGTGGTGCCTCGTGCACAGTAAGGTCAGCTTGCCGTGGTGACTCGTGCACAGTAAGGTCAGCTTCCCGTGGTGCCTCGTGCACAGTAAGGTCAGCTTCCCGTGGTGCCTCGTGCACAGTAAGGTCAGCTTCCCGTGGTGCCTCGTGCACAGTAAGGTCAGCTTCCCGTGGTGCCTCGTGCACAGTAAGGTCAGCTTCCCGTGGTGCCTCGTGCACAGTAAGGTCAGCTTGCCGTGGTGCCTCGTGCACAGTAAGGTCAGCCTGCCGTTGTGCCTCGTGCACAGTAAGGTCAGCTTCCCGTGGTGCCTCGTGCACAGTAAGGTCAGCTTCCCGTGGTGCCTCGTGCACAGTAAGGTCAGCTTCCCGTGGTGCCTCGTGCACAGTAAGGTCAGCTTCCCGTGGTGCCTCGTGCACAGTAAGGTCAGCTTCCCGTGGTGCCTCGTGCACAGTAAGGTCAGCCTGCCGTGGTGCCTCGTGCACAGTAAGGTCAGCTTCCCGTGGTGCCTCGTGCACAGTAAGGTCAGCCTGCCGTGCGTGAAGGTGTATACTAGTTGTTACACTCGTCAGGGGAACTCACCTGACACGCTTCTTTGTCATATGACGAGCCGTTCACGTTCCCGTTGTTCGTACGACGCGACGTTCAGTGTTACCGTTAGTGAGGGCGCGGCCAGAAACAACGGCTCTGGTGGGCTGCTATGGACGCTGGTGTCTACTAAGGTATATGTGAATGTGGTAACCGTTGGTTCTCCTGCGGGCTACGGCACACCAACCGCCGTCCTACCAGTCTGATCCTGTTGTCAGAGTACCGTATGTATCTGTGTGTGTGTGTACTCACCTAATTGTGGTTGCAGGGGTCGAGACTTAGCTCCTGGCCCCCGCCTCTTCACTGACCGCTACTAGGTCCTCTCTCTCCCTGCGCCATGAGCTTTATCATACCTCGTCTTAACTCTATGTATGGTTCCTGCCTCCACTACATCACTTGCTAGACTATTGTGTGTGTGTGTGTGTGTGTGTGTGTGTATGTGTGTGCGTGTGTGTGGGTACACAAGAGTCAACACTGTGTGAAACACTGCACTTCACTCTGTGTCATTTCAAAAATATTGTTGGACCCAGAAATCAGTAAATCCGGTTTATAAAAGTCGAGTGGCGGAGCCAGGAGCTACAACCGACCCCTATTAAACAGAACGGTCACTAAGCATCATATTATTAATAATGTACAATACTGACAATATCTCTAGTGTTATATGTGTCAGTAATCGACTGAAAAAGCCTGCTGAGCAGGCGCAATGTTTCAGTAATGAAGATACACAAATATTACACTACACATGTGTTATTGAATCACTAAGCAACAGCAGCAGAGGTGGCCGTGCAGACGTCTTCGCAACACGAACACACACTGTGCATATTAACCCGTGGAAGTAGCAGGAGCCACGGCTGTCTCCAAGGCTGTGGCTCAACACTAGGAGTCTTACCCTGTAAAACTCATGTGTAAACAAAAAAAAACGGGGTTAGGGCTTTCACATAAATGTAATAATAACAGTTAACTTACGAAGAACAAAGGTACACAAGATGCCAGTAGTGTCAGAGTAGTAATGTGGTTGCTTGACTAATTGGGTTTAAAAATTATTGGTTACATTAATGTAATAAACTAACAAAAACAACAATAATATATAATAAAGTAACAAAAACAACAATAATATAATAAAGTAACAAAACAGCTACCATGCCTACAGTAGACACTTCCGTAGCGTGTCACCTGAGGACAGATCAATTTTACAGGTCAAGAGTTGTTGTCCTACCTCAGCTCATTTCAAAGGCCAACCCTATCTAAGGTATATACCACCCACAACAGTCGACTAACACCTTGGTATCTTCTTACTGTTGGGTGAACAGGGGCAACAGGTGCAAGGAAACATGCACAACGTTTTCATCCTTGCCGGGGATCGAACCACGGACACTCAGTATGTGAGCAGAGTACGCTACCAACCAAGCCATCAGTTACTTAAGGTTGAATCGGGTAGGTTAGATTTAAATGAAGTTAGTGGTATTTCTCCCGTGCCCTGAAGACTGTTAGCGCCCCGCAGGCCTGCAACAATGTAAGCTGAATACCAATACAGTAATTAATGTTTGAGTGGAGAGTGCCAAGCAGTGCCAGCGACCTGGCACGTGAGTGAAATATGAACCATGACTCGCATACATCTTCCAGCAAGCCAGAGGAGCGAGAAAAGGAACTGTTAGACAGAAACAATCTTCGAAAAGATACAAGACAATTTCTTACCAACAATCTTTGATACTTAAAATTCATACACACTCATGCCCAGAGGGTAGTGCTTGTACATGACAATAGGGTAGTGCTTGTACATACCAAGAGGGTAGTGCTTGTACAGCCTCTTTGACAGGGTTCTTAATGCCCCTCTAATCAATACTCAGCCTCTTTTTTGGCTATCAAGTTTATTCACTAATATAATAGTGGTTAAATAAATTGCTGTTGAATTATTATGTGGGAGCAGCAAGATCCCCGTGGTCGTGGAGCAATGATGAGCTCAGTCATCAAGATCCCCGTGGTGGTGGAGCAATGATGAGCTCAGTCATCAAGATCATCGTGGTGTGGAGCAATGATGAGCTCAGTCATCAAGATCCCTGTGGTGGTGGAGCAATGATGAGCTCAGTCATCACGATCCCTGTGGTGGTGGAGCAATGATGAGCTCAGTCATCAAGATCCCCGTGGTGGTGGAGCAATGATGAGCTCAGTCATCAAGATCCCCGTGGTGGTGGAGCAATGATGAGCTCAGTCATCAAGATCCCTGTGGTGGTGGAGCAATGATGAGCTCAGTCATCAAGATCACCGTGGTGGTGGAGCAATGATGAGCTCAGTCATCAAGATCCCTGTGGTGGTGGCGAGTCATCAATGATGAGCTCAGTCATCAAGATCCCTGTGGTGGTGGAGCAATGATGAGCTCAGTCATCAAGATCCCGTGGTGGTGGAGCAATGATGAGCTCAGTCATCAAGATCCCTGTGGTGGTGGAGCAATGATGAGCTCAGTCATCAGATCCCTGTGGTGGTGGAGCAATGATGAGCTCAGTCATCAAGATCCCTGTGGTGGTGGAGCAATGATGAGCTCAGTCATCAAGATCCCGTGGTGGTGGCAATGATGAGCTCAGTCATCAAATCCCGTGGTGGTGGAGCAATGATGAGCTCAGTCATCAAGATCCCTGTGGTGGTGGAGCAATGATGAGCTCAGTCATCAAGATCCCTGTGGTGGTGGAGCAATGATGAGCTCAGTCATCAAGATCCCTGTGGTGGTGGAGCAATGATGAGCTCAGTCATCAAGATCCCGTGGTGGTGGAGCAATGATGAGCTCAGTCATCAAGATCCCGTGGTGGTGGAGCAATGATGAGCTCAGTCATCAAGATCCCTGTGGTGGTGGAGCAATGATGAGCTCAGTCATCAAGATCCCTGTGGTGGTGGAGCAATGATGAGCTCAGTCATCAAGATCCCCGTGGTGGTGGAGCAATGATGAGCTCAGTCATCAAGATCCCTGTGGTGGTGGAGCAATGATGAGCTCAGTCATCAAGATCCGTGGTGGTGGAGCAATGATGAGCTCAGTCATCAAGATCCCTGTGGTGGTGGAGCAATGATGAGCTCAGTCATCAAGATCCCCGTGGTGGTGGAGCAATGATGAGCTCAGTCATCAAGATCCCGTGGTGGTGGAGCAATGATGAGCTCAGTCATCAAGATCCCTCGTGGTGGTGGAGCAATGATGAGCTCAGTCATCAAGATCCCGTGGTGGTGGAGCAATGATGAGCTCAGTCATCAAGATCCCTGTGGTGGTGGAGCAATGATGAGCTCAGTCATCAAGATCCCCGTGGTGGTGGAGCAATGATGAGCTCAGTCATCAAGATCCCTGTGGTGGTGGAGCAATGATGAGCTCAGTCATCAAGATCCCCGTGGTGGTGGAGCAATGATGAGCTCAGTCATCAAGATCCCCGTGGTGGTGGAGCAATGATGAGCTCAGTCATCAAGATCCCGTGGTGGTGGAGCAATGATGAGCTCAGTCATCAAGATCCCCGTGGTGGTGGAGCAATGATGAGCTCAGTCATCAAGATACCCGTGGTGGTGGAGCAATGATGAGCTCAGTCATCAAGATCCCCGTGGTGGTGGAGCAATGATGAGCTCAGTCATCAAGATCCCCGTGGTGGTGGAGCAATGATGAGCTCAGTCATCAAGATCCCTGTGGTGGTGGAGCAATGATGAGCTCAGTCATCAAGATCATCGTGGTGGTGGAGCAATGATGAGCTCAGTCATCAAGATCCCCGTGGTGTGGAGCAATGATGAGCTCAGTCATCAAGATCATCGTGGTGTGGAGCAATGATGAGCTCAGTCATCAAGATCCCCGTGGTGGTGGAGCAATGATGAGCTCAGTCATCAAGATCATCGTGGTGTGGAGCAATGATGAGCTCAGTCATCAAGATCACCGTGGTGTGGAGCAATGATGAGCTCAGTATCAAGCTATACAATTTACAAAGAAGTCATCAAGATCAATGTGGTGGTGGAGCAATGATGAGCTCAAGTCATCACGATCCCTGTGGTGGTGGAGCAATGATGAGCTCAGTCATCAAGATCATCGTGGTGTGGAGCGATGATCACAACAGTTATGTAGTCAAGGCTTTTATATAAAAAAGAAGCACTTTAAATAGGATTCCTCTCTAACACCTTACTGGCTCACCACACTCACAAGCCCGAAGCTAAACCTGGTACTCCAGCTTAAGCTGGCACTCTGGACTAAGCTGGATCTTTCGACCAAGCTGGTACTGTGCTTTAAGCTGGTGTTCGGGCCTAAGATGACACTCAAGACTTACCAAAAATCACCCGCGATCGATTTCAGACTTTTCCACCCTTAGAGCTCGACCGTTGGCCAGGCTTCCTTCTTGTTTTGCCTGGTCAACCAGGCTGTTGCCATTGGGAGCCCGCTGACCCATATGTCCATCACAGCCTGGTTGATATGGTACTTGACGATGATGATCCAGCTTCCTCCTGAAAATTTCTACACTTGTTCCGTCAAATTTAATATCTAGCGGCAGCGAGTTGAAGTCTTGGACCCCGGATGCTAACACAATGTTCTCTTATTATGCTCACGGCGTCCCTTGTAATTGCTCAAAGGTAAGTCCAAACCTTGCACAAAATGGAGCTAGCTTTACTTTTAACAGTAACAGATGAAATCTTGAGTGTAAAACTACATTTTGCATCATCTAGATTCTAGATAAATTAAGTATTCTATGATGGCATTATAATCTATATAATGACTCGGTTCTGTAACCTCGAATATTAATTTTAATATGGTACTTATTAGCAGGGAAGCCGAGAGCTACACAACTGGTAATCCTACGAGGCTTCACACGACGCATGCTCTCACAAAAATTTAAGACACCGAACAAGTTGAATTATGTAAATGACGACCACTTTTTTTTATCAAGGAGTGACGCGATCGAAATAGTCTAAGGGGCGGGGCCAGGTGCTTAGTGCCAACCCCCGCAAACAACTCGGTGAGTGCAAGTAATATCAGGCTCAAGCCGGACAAACATCAGTGCAGATCACACAACAGGCAAGTCTTGTGCCAGAGTGATGAACCTATAGCGGTCTAGCGACGGGGTTGTCCATGAGCATACTGTACCCGAGTTCAAATAGATGGCTTTGTCAGGAAACATGGAAGGACCCAGCACAAGCCACGGGACTCCTCACTGCTACAAGGCCACTACGGGATATGGCAGACAGGTATATCTATCAGAGTGCTCCAAGTTCTTCCCCCATCCCTTCTTCCATCCTTCTATCTATCCTTCACCCTCCCTTCTTCCATCCTTCTATCCTTCACCCTCCCTTCTTCCATCCTTCTATCTATCCTTCACCCTCCCTTCTCACCCTATGCACCTCGTTTTATAAATAAATATTTGTCACATCCCTGACACCAGACAGATAACGTTAATAAAATCAGAAAAAATAGTTTGTCAGTAATGCACTATGTGAGAAGCGTTTGTGGATATCTCTCTCTCTCTCTCTCTCTCTCTCTCTCTCTCTCTCTCTCTCTCTCTCTCTCTCTCTCTCTCTCTCTCTCTCTCTCTCTCTCTCTCTCTGTCCGTAACACACTCTCAACACGACTCGGTATCCGGTTTACAAGTATCAATAATAAGAATTATCAGTCATCACCTCGTCTCCGGTGCTCTCTCTCCCGCCTCCCTCACTCTATTCCTCCCTCCGTCCTCCGCATCATCTCTTCATGTCACTGATACTTCCAATCACTTCCCATAGCACATTTCCAATATCATCTCCCTACCCCCCCCCCTTACTGTTTGATGGAATATGACAAGAACATATTTCATGTTCACAATACAAGAACAGTTCATGTTCACGCAATACAAGAACACATTATGTTCACAATACAACACACTTTATGTTTCCACAATACAATAACACACCTTTTACCTTTACCTTTATATCATATCCACCACTAAGTACATACAGAGATCAAACATATATAGAGAAAAACACACATACAGACATACAAGGGTCAGGAAATGTGACTCGAACCTTTCAACAACGTTTCTAGCTCTTCTACTAATCTCTTTGTTTACTTGGGTTCTTTGCCTTCTGTACCTTTTCCATTCTCTGACACTCTGAGTCATTGCCTCCCTGCACCTTTGGGTAAACCAGGGGCTCTTTCTGGCCGGGCCTAAATGAATCAGTCTGTCTTTTTGTCTCTTCTGTGTGTGTGTGTGTGTGTGTGTGTTTGGTAATGACTTATTCACAACGTGTAAACGTCACTTGGTCTCTCTGTATGCATATATTTTTGCAATTTGATGAGTTCCGAGAGTTTTTCTACTCCCAGAGCCCTGTCTTGGGCCAGGCTTCTCTGGTACTTGCCTGGTCAACCAGGCTGTTGCTGCTGCTGACCCACATATCTATCACAGCCTGATTGATCTGGCATCTGGTGAAGATACTTGTACAGTTTCCTCTTGGAAAATTCTACACTTGTCCTAGCAGCGTTTCTGATATTTTCTGTTAAGAGTTGAATAGTCTGGGACCACGGATGTTGATGCAATGTTCCCTTATTGTATCCACGGCTCTCCACTAGGTATATTTTGCACTTCCTCCCATATCTCTCACTCCAATCTGTTATGGCAAATTTTGGACAACGCTCTAAAGAACTTTCCACGTAAATATTATAATTTCTCTCTCTCTCTCCTCCGCTCCAATGAGTACATATTTAGTACTTTAAGGAGTTCCCAGTAATTTAAATGCTCTATTGGCTCTATGCGGGGCCGTAAACAATCTCTATATCTCTTCCAGCTCTGATATCTCCACTGCCCTTAATGGGGCCATCAACACTGAGCAATATTACAAATAAGAGAGCGCTAACGATTTTAAGTGTCACCATTGGCATTATTTCACTTGTTTTGAAAGTTCTCATTATCCACCCATCATCTTCCTGGCTGTCGTGACATTTGCCTTATTGTGTTCTTTTAAAGAAAGGTCCACTGACATAATTACTCCCAGGTCTTTCACGTGCTTCTTTCGTTCTATTTGATGATCCACTTAGAGTTTTGTATACAGTATCCCTTTTGAGTTTTTCATTCTTTCCATATCTAAATAGCCGGAACTTATCACCACTGAACGTCATGTTCTCCACTGCCCACTGGAAAATCCTGCTTATATCTTCCTGCAATTTTCAGTGTCTTCTACCTAAGTGACTTTCATGCTTATTTTAGTGTCATCTGCAAATGATTCAAAACTGTGATGCGTGTTTTTATCTATCTGATATGAGAATAAGAAACAGATGTGCCAGGATAGTGCCTTGGGGTACAGATTTTTATCTCGCTAATGATATCATTTGCCGTTTACTAGTTTGTGTTCTATGTTAGGAACTTGAAAATCCATCTGCCTGCCTTCGCCATTGTGCCCATGGCCCTCATTTTGTGTGCAATCACACTATGATCGCATTTGTTAAACGCCTTTGTAAAATCTGTGTATATCACATCTCAGATTTAATTTTCTTCCAACGCCTCCGTAATTTTATCATAGTGGTTCAGCAGCTGCGACAGGCATATGATCTTCCAGCTCTAAAACCGTATTGGTTTGGGTTATGCGGATTGTGATGCTCCATAAAACTTGTAACTCGGCATCTTATCACTCTTTCAAGTTAGGGCTACTGGCCTGTAATTTTTGGCTAGCGCTGTACTACCTCCCTTATGCAAAGGAGCTAGTTATTCACTGTTTAAAGTCTGTGGTGTTTCACCTAGGTCTAGGCTCTTTCTACAAAGAATATTGAGAGCTCGTGTTAGTGGTACTTTGCATTTCTTTTTACAAATAAGGAATCACAAGAATCTGATCCAGGTGCTGAGTGAGCAAGCATGTTTTCATTTTTTTTCGAATTCTATAGGATTAGTACCGTCTGCACGGCTTTCAGATGGAATGAAAAAGGTTTCTGCATTCTCCACTCTGCTTTCATTTGGTGGGTTGCTGAACGCCGACTCGTATTGTTTTTTTTAGAAATTCGCTCATTTCCTGTTCATCATGAGTATATGAACCTCCTGTTATTAATTGTCCAATTTACAAGTAGTTCTTTGCTTGGATTTTGTATGTGTGGATTTTGTTGCTTGTAATATCCTGCACGTTTTTTTTTCCTTTGTGCATCTTGTATCTGGTACAACAGCTAAAATTGTCTTTCCTTCGTTATGACAGTCACGTTATTAAGCAAATCAGTAATCCTTTTTGTTCTTCTGTACAATCTTATACACTATCTTTCTATATGTGATCTTCTAGGTTTCCTCAATGGTACATATTTAACACAGACCTTGTATGCTTTTGTGTTCAGCTTTTCCAAGTATTGGTGAGGATTTAGGTGCTCAAGACTGTTTCCCAGGATGTGTTTGATAGTTCTTGGTTAATTTTGTCCCAGTCAATTCTATGGTTGTTGAAGTTAAACTTACTGAACATCCCTTCTCTTACATTAATGCTGTAGTTCCCTAACCCTGAGTTTATACTCACTTGTACTTCTATGATGTTGTGGTGAGAGTATAATTTTTGTTTTTGTGATTATGTCTCTGATTAGTTCCTCGTTGGCTGAGAAGATCAAATCCATTTTCCATTTCTAGTGGGATCAGTTGTCTGTTGGTTTAATGCAAACTTTTCACAAAGCCTCATTAGTTCCCTGGTATGTACCTGTTGGCCCAAGGCGCTTCCAGGAACTATTTTTGGCACAATGTTGTGATGAACCATCTTCCACCTTGCATTTGGGAGGTTGAAATCTCCAAGGAGGATAATGTTTGGTGTGAGATTTTCAAGCCTTACAAGACAACTATCTTCCTTATCTGATTTGTGAATTCCTCAGCCGTTGATGACGGTGGTTTATATACGACGATACCAGATTCCTATTTTCCACGTTAATACCAAGAATTTCCACTGCATTATTTCATGGATTCAGCAATTCTGTGCAACAAAAAGTATCTGTCAGTGAGTCCTACTCTTCCCTGTGCACCATTATCTCTGTCACATCTATACATGTTATAGTTTTTTATCGTTATCTCACCCTCCAAAACATCCCTTGTACGTGTTTCTGTTTAATTTCCAAACATGGCATCGCTCTTCTTCACACAATACAAGAATACACCTCTTGTTCACACAATACATCTTTTCTTCACACAATACAAGAATACACCTCTTGTTCACACAACCATCCTTTCTTCACACAATACAAGGACACCTTTTGTCCATATAACACTCGTATAGGCTGGGGTAGCAGCACACTACGGATATACTTCATTATCCAACACAAAATGTCATGTTTAAGTGTTGGGTACAACGTACACTCACAATGATGAGGTGTTTATAAATGATGATGATGATGGTGATAATGATGGTGATAATTAACAAAACTCACCTCTCCTCACCACTACTACCAGTAACCACCACCTTCAGTCATTAGCACCCACACTACCACTGCTCCTGACACCATCACAAACACTACCACCACCACCCACTTGAAAGCCCACTCAACCCACCACAACCAGACATTAAGACCCTCATCACAAGCCACCACTACCACCACAACTTGTCACCATCACACGTCACCACAACCAGTCATTAAGACTCAACACAAGTCACCACTGCCACACCGAATCATTATGACTCATCACAAGTCACCACTACCACCACAACCAGTCATTAACACCCTCATCGTCACCACAAGTCATCACTCTGGCCACAACCAGTCACTACCACTACAGGTCACCACTACCACCATAATCAGTCACCACTACCATCATAACGAGTCACCACCACCATTACAAGTCACCACTACCACCATAACCAGTCACCATCACTACCACAAGTCACCACTACCACCATAACCAGTCACCACCACTACCACAAGTCACCACTACCCCCATAACCAGTCACCAACACTACCACAAGTCACCACTACCACCATAACCAGTCACCAACACTACCACAAGTCACCACTACCACCATAACCAGTCACCACCACCACTACAAGTCACCACTACTCCTTCCCACCAGTCCCCTGAGAAGCAAGCGTCATGGCATGATAATAGAATGACCTCATTTCTTTATCTATTACTTACAGATAGATCAAGATGAAATACTGAATATGTTAGCCCACTAAAACCTCACTACCTACCTCACCTCCCCCTCCTTCCTCTTTACCCAGACCAGGAGGCAAGGTCTAGATGAAGCATTGACCCCCTGAAGTATCCTTCAGGGACCCTTCAGTTACTCGTCTTCTCCTCCTCCTTCCACTTCTTCCTTTTCTCCTATTCCTTCTTCTCCTAGTCTTCCTCTCTCTCTCTCCACCCTTGCAAGAGAAATCAGCTCCACATTATAGGTCAGTGAGGTGTTGCAATGGTAAATGTCATGGCCGTTTCCCAGGCTTATCTCTGAACACTGCTCTATCATCTTCACATAAGTGTACGTGAACATCGATCACACGCCATGATAACATAAGTGTACGTGAACAATGATCTCACTCCCATGATAAGTATGTGAATACTGATCTCGCGGAATGATGATAATGGCAGAGTCATTACACTGGGATTTAGGTTGATGTCTTCCACTGGTTCAGTCTTCATACTCTGTGGTGTTGAACTAGTACCTGTGATTGACTGAGTCAGTACCTGTGATTGACTGAGTCAGTACCTGTGATTGACTGACTCGGTCAGTCACAGGTACTGACTCGGTCAATCACAGGTACTGACTCGGTCAATCACAGGTACTGACTCGGTCAATCACAGGTACTGACTCACCTGGCCAAGCACGTCAGGAAACTAGAGAAAGTGCAGATGTTTGCAACAAGACTAGTCCCGGACCTAAGGGGCATGTCCCACGAGGAGAGATTAAGAGAACTCAACCTGACGACACTGGAGGACAGGAGGGATGGGAGGACATAATAACGACATATAAAATACTGAGAGGAATCGACAAGGTGGACAGAGACGGGATTCCAAAGATGGCACACAGCAACAAGGGGTCACAATTGAAAATTGAAGACTCAGATGAGTCACACGGATGTTAGGAAATATTTCTTCAGCCATAAAGTTGTCAGGAAGTGGAATAGTCTGGAAAGTGAGGTTGTGAAGGCCGATACCGTACATAGCTTTAAGAAGAGGTATGATAAAGCTCATGGAGCAGGAAGAGTGTGGACCTAGTGGCGACCAGTGAAGAGGCAGGGCCAGGAGCTATGATTCGACCCCTTCAACCACAATTAGGTGAGTGCACATACACACACATACACACGCACATACACACACGCACATACACACACACAACATACACACACACACACAGGCTGCAAGCCTGGTCCAGCAATTGGCTCCTGGAGTTCAACCCCACCAAGTGCAAAGTCATGAAGATTGGGGAAGGGCAAAGAAGACCGCAGAAGGAGTACAGTCTAGGGGGCCAGAGATTACAAACCTCAATCAAGGAAAAAGCTCTTGGGGTGAGTATAACACCAGGCACATCTCCTGAGGCGCTCATCAACCAAATAACTGCTGCAGCATACGGGCGTCTAGCAAACCTAAGAACAGCATTCCGACATCTTAATAAAGAATCATTCAGGACCCTGTACACTGTGTACGTTAGGCCCATACTGGAGTATGCAGCACCAGTTTGGAGCCCACACCTAGCCAAGCACCTAAAGAAGCTAGAGAAAGTGCAAAGGTTTGCAACAAGACTAGTCCCGGAGCTAAGGGGTATGTCCTACGAGGAGAGGTTAAGGGAAATCGACCTGACGACACTGGAGGACAGGAGAGATAGGGGGGACATGATAACGACATATAAGATACTGAGAGGAATTGACAAGGTGGACAAAGACAGAATGTTCCAGAGATGGGACACAGGAAAGAGGGGACACAGTTGGAAGTTGAAGACTCAGATGAATCACAGAGATGTTAGGAAGTATTTCTTCAGTCACAGAGTGGTCGGGAAGTGGAATAGTTTGGGAAGCGATGTAGTGGAGGCAGGTTCCATACATAGCTTTAAGAAGAGGTATGATAAAGCTCATGGCGCAGGGAGAGTGACCCAGTAGCGGCCAGTGAAGAGGCGGGGCCAGGAGCTATGACTCGACCCCTGCAACCACAACTAGGTGAGTACACACACACACACACACACACAGCCCCGTGGCTAGTGGGTAAGCCTGTCACGCACGGAGGGCGGTTCAATCCCTGGGGCAGAAACATTCAGTGTTCCTACATACACACATATATAAACAGGCCTAGTGTCTAATTGACATGTGCCTAGGACAAAATGGTAACTAACTAACTAACACACACACACACACATGGGACACAGCAACAAAGGGTCACAATTGGAAGTTGAAGACTCAGATGAGGCAAAGGGATGTTAGGAAGTATTTCTTCTTGGACTGTAAGGAAGCTTTTGACACAGTTCCACACAAGAGATTAGTGCAAAACCTGGAGGACCAGGCAGGTATAACAGGGAAGGCACTGCAATGGGTCAGGGAATACCTGACTGGAAGACATCAGCGAGTCATGGTACGTGATGACGTGTCAGAATGGGCGCCTGTGGCGAGCGGGGTTCCAGAGGGGTCAGTCCTAGGACCGGTGCTGTTTCTGGTATATGTGAACGACATGACGGAAGGAATAGACTCAGAAGTGTCCCTGTTTGCAGACGATGTGAAGTTAATGAGAATAATTCATTTGTAGGAAGATCAGGCAGGACTACTAAGGGATCTGGACAGGCTGCAAGCCTGGTCCAGAAAATGGCTCCTGGAGTTCAACCTCACCAAGTGCAAAGTCATGAAGATTGGAAAGGGCAAAGAAGATCGCAGACGAAGTACAGTCTAGGGGGCCAGAGACTACAAACCTCACTCAAGGAAAAAGATCTTGGGGTGATTATAACATCGAGCAACATCTCCTGAGGCGCACATCAACCAAATAACTGCTGCAGCATACGGGCGCCTAGCAAACCTAAGAACAGCTTTCCGACATCTCAATAAGGAATCGTTCAGGACTCTGTACATCGTGTACGTCAGGCCCATATTGGAGTATGCAGCACCAATTTGGAACCCACACCTAGCCAAGCACCTAAGGAAATTAGATAAAGTGCAAAGGTTTGCAACGAGACTAGTCCCGGAGCTAAGGGAAATGTCCTACGAGGAGAGGTTAAGGGAAATCGACCTGACGACACTGGAGGACAGAAAAGATAGGGGGAATATGATAACGACATAAAATACTGAGATGAATCGACAAGGTGGACAGAGACAGAATGTTCCAGAGATGGGACACAGCAACAAGGGGTCACAATTGGAAGTTGAAGACTCAGACGAATCACAGGGATGTTAGGAAGTATTTTTTCAGTCACAGAGTTGTCAGGAAGTGACATATTGGAACAGTGGAGTAGTGATGTAGAGGTATGATAAAGCTCATGGAGCAGGGAGTTACCTAGTAGCGACCAGTGAAGAGGCGGGGCCAGGAGCGGTGAATCGACCAATGCAACCACAACTAGGCGAGTACACACACACGCACAGACCTTCTGGTCACATATAGCTTGGGACAGGATCCTAAGACAGAAAGCGTGCCTGAAGATCACACGATGCTACAGTTGTTTATACCTGGATCGGGACAGGATAGTAATGAAGAGGGAACAGCTGAGCGAGTACATTAAAACCCATGAAGCAAGAAGAATAGCAGACAAGGAGGCAGGAGGAGTAGCACACAGCCTCTGGGAACGCCTCAGAGGCAACCCAGTAACTTTCCTAGTGGGCCCAACTCTAGACCAGTCTCCACTTCGGTTAGGTAAGGTTTGTCAGGAAACAGGACAAATGTTTCCTGACGCGGGTCTCAGTCATATGATGACCCGCAGCTGGAGCTTTTGGTCATCTGACCGAGGCCTTCCACTGGCTTACCAGTCCATCCCTTAAAATTTATGCTTATAATTATAACCATGAGATACCTAGTCTCCACTTCCCCCATCAGCAACACTAATACCTTCCTCCTCATACCCACATGTTTACCTTCTCCCTGACTCTTCCACTCTGTAGTCATGGACACCAGGACTACCTCTCCGTTGCTGTCAGGTGAACAACATGCAGAAAGACTAGACAATACAACCCAGTGTATGGTATGGTAATGGAAAACAACTCGAGTGTAGCTTCCGCATTTGTGCAGCTGTACAGGTGTTCATTGGTGTGGTTAACTCCCCTTTCCGTCCCTCTCTTACAGAATAACTTCTTAGACCGTGCACCTGTCAACTGATAATTTTATCTTGCTACCCCACAACGCTATCAGTTCAAAAGCTCCGGCCTAGGTCCTTCCTAGGCCTGCCCTAGGCCCTCCCTAGGCTGGCCCTAGGCTGGTTGCAGCACTTACTAGTCCCATTCTCAGTGCTGGCAGTTCTGCCTCTTAAATCACAGACAACATTTCTTCACTATTATAAAGACAGTCCAACAGGTGACTGACTGACTGACTGACTGACTGACTGACACAGACCGCGCTCAGAGGCGCCAGTTTTCTGTTTGCGCTTAAAAAATTCTTATTGCCTTTTATTTATATTTATATATTTTTCCGATGTAGTATGTTATAACTGGTTATTTTTTTATGGATAGAGGACAAACTCACCTAACCAAGAAATTTGCTGCAGACCATTTGTGAGAAACCCACGTAGATGCTCGGCTGGTAGCGCACTCAGCTCACACTCTGAGTGTCCGTGGTTCGATCCCCGGTACGGGTGGAACCAATGAGGCGTGTTTCCTTAAGAAACCTGCTGTCCCTGTTCACCTAGCAGTAAGAAGGCACCTGTGTGTTAGCCGACTGGTGTGGGTTGCATCCTGGGGACAAAACCTAAGTTGCTTGAAATACTCTGCATAACCAGTGGCTTTCTATGTAGTATGTCACTGATGTCAGCTATGGTCTGTATAAGTTGTATCATGTACTTGTAGAAATAAAGATTATTATTATTATTATTATTATTATTATTATTTACTATAAATATAAGGCTGAGTTGATGGTGGGCGTCAAAAAGGAACACCAGAGGTGTACAATGTGATATACGAGAAACACCATAGCACGTAACCGGTTTAGGTTAAGTTAGGAAAGGTTTGTCAGGAAACAGGACAAGTGTTTTCTGACGCTGGTCTTAGTCATATAATTACCCATATCTGGAGCTTTTGGTCATCTGACCGAGGCCTTCCGCTGGCTTACCGGTCCACCCCTTTAAAAATTAAAATTATAACGTAGCTGGTGTTTACTTGCAAGAATGAGCAACGTACAGAAGACGGAGGGAGGGGATGGTGTTGGGAGCTGCGAGAGAAACACAGGCTTACCTGGAGCATACCTGGAGAGGCTTTCATGGGTCAACGCCCCCGTGGCCCGGTCTGTGACCAGGCTTGCTTACTGATAATGAAAATATAAAAACAAACTTACCAGAAGTATATGAAGAGCGAGTAAAATTAATCAACCACAGGTTGCACAAATAGTGAAGGGGGGGGGGGAACTGCTTCAACACAACACCACAGACAAACAAAAATAATGCGCAAACAACACCAAAGAAAAGAACTCACAAAAAGTATAATGTGAGGGAACCCACATAGAGCAGCACGCAGGAAATACCACAGTAAACAACACTGACCGAACTGAAGCAAACACACGAAATACAGCAGATGGTTGAGAATACAGCAGAGGGTTGAGAATACAGCAGAGGGTTGAGAATACAGCAGAGGGTTGAGAATACAGCAGAGGGTTGAGAATACAGCAGAGGGTTGAGAATACAGCAGAGGGTTGAGAATACAGCAGATGGTTGAGAAGACAACAGATGATTGAGAATACAGCAGATGATTGAGAAACAGCAGAGGGTTGAGAATACAGCAGAGGGTTGAGAATACAGCAGATGGTTGAGAAGACAACATATGATTGAGAATACAGCAGATGATTGAGAAACAGCAGATGGTTGAGAATACAGCAGATGATTGAGAAACAGCAGATGGTTGAGAATACATACATGACAATAGGACACACCAAACTTAATATTCGCGTCACATTATCAAACCTCCAAAACTCTGAAAAGCATACAATGACGGTACAGGTGCACCATCGGTACACCAAGCAACGACGGTATTGGTATACCAACGGTACACAACGACGGTACTGGTACACCAATGGTACACAACGACGGTACTGGTACACCAATGGTACACAGCGACGGCACTGGTACACCAATGGTACACAACGACGGCACTGGTACACCAATGGTACACAACGACGGTATTGGTACACCAATGGTACACAACGACGATATTGATACACCAACGGTACACAATGACGGTACAGGTACACCATCGGTACACCAAGCAACGACGGTATTGGTACACCAATGGTACACAACGACGATATTGATACACCAACGGTACACAATGACGGTACAGGTACACCATCGGTACACCAAGCAACGACGGTATTGGTACGCAACGACGGTATTGGTACACAACGACGGTACTGGTACACCAACGGTACACAACGATGGTACTGGTACACCAACGGTACACAACGACGGTACTGGTACACCAACGGTACACAACGACGGCACTGGTACACCAATGGTACACAACGACGGTACTGGTACACCAACGGTACACAATGACGGTACAGGTACACCATCGGTACACCAAGCAACGACGGTATTGGTACGCAACGACGGTATTGGTACACAACGACGGTACTGGTACACCAACGGTACACAACGACGGTACTGGTATACCAACGGTACACGACTGTACTGGCACATCAACGGTACACCAAGCAACGACGGTATTGGTACACCAACGGTACACAAAGACTGTACTGGTACATAAACGGTACATAAACGGTACACAACGACTGTACTAGTACACCAACGGTACACCAAGCACCGCAAGAGAAACACCAACAGGACCAAAAATGGAACCACCACCTTTATTGCTAGTCTATAAGGATAAAAACAATGAAGTTCATTACAGAAACAAAAGCAACTCTGTCAGCTTCCACGGAAATACATACAAGAGAGATTCTGAACACTGAAAACACAGATACAAAATTATAATTCCCATAAATGTTATGATAAATAAATCAAGTCACAGGAAGTAAATTTTGATTTTGCCACCGAAGTGGGTAGTTTACTGTGCGCCCCATATCCATCCTGTGGAGGGTAGCGCAGGAACATATGGATGCACAAAAGGCCCAGGAACTAGGACCCGAAAGTTAACAGGAGTACATCTGGATTTATATCTCCAGTTTTCTTGTCTGTTACAAGTGAGGAATTTTATTTACGTGAGGAATTTATTTATTGTTGAAATTATCAAGTGAAGCATCAAAGTTAAGAACAAGAACTTGGTGATTACCATCACGTTAGGTTAATGGACACAGATGCAATTAATGTGACATTTTATTGTGGCAACGTTTCGCTCTCCAGGAGCTTTGTCAAGCTTTTAGCTTGATAAACTCCTGGAGAGCGAAACGTTGCCACAATAAAATGTCACATTAGTTGCATCTGCGTTCGTTTACCTCACATTTTATGGGTAATTCTGCCATTACTAATTATCATCGTATACAAACCAATTAGCAGACACAACATATCAAAAACCGCAAAGAAATACTAGAAAATCTTGCACCAAATATTTGCCAGGCGATTTTAAATTATTAAATTTAAAGTGAAAGTTTAGAATGCAAAGTAACAGACAACATTTGTGCCGGAAATAGATGGGGAAACTAGCGCAGGTCAAGACGTGCAAATTAAAACACTTCACGGATATTGCGACAAATTCGCAGTCATCAGGTGGACGAACAGAGAATAACACACAAGACTTAACTTTCACGAACGATGAAGGAACCAGGAACATCAAGATAACTAAAAATTACAAGGATCCAAACCTGTTTCAAGTGTAAATATAAACTATTACGTTATAGCTCAAACAAGCAGAAATTATCACGTTACAACTCAAACATAAACTATCACGTTACAACTCAAAACATAAACTATTACGTTATAGCTCAAACAAGCGGAAATTATCACGTTACAACTCAAAACATAAACTATTACGTTATAGCTCAAACAAGCGGAAATTATCAGGTTACAACATTGCACTGTTGACCTTACTTCTGGCAAATCACAGTCGCTCTCCACTGACAAAGTATCCCTATGATCCCCGTTGGAGAGGGGAATCTTGATCCTCCAGTCACCACCTGCACTTCTCACGATGCTTGCTCATCGTGTTAAGATCAAGCCTTCAAGTGGGGTTATCAATGACTCTACAAAACTTGCCCTAGCTATCGCTGTAAAGACCTGTTTGCAGGTTAAATTTACAGCGATTCACTCGTTAAAATACTCCTTCATTGTCGTCTGCACAGACGATAATGAGGCTTCCAAACTCCTGGACGACGCATCAGTCAAGACTCTCAACGACCTGCAATTCACTGTCTCTCCCTCACCATTCCTGCTTGCAAAACGTTCTGTGTTTGTCAAGCGGCTTGACAAAATCATTACATCCATGTTGAATGCTGAACTGAAGACGTCCATCGAGGAGCAAAATCCTTGGGCCTCGATTGCCAACATTACCAAGATCCCAAAAGCCTCCTCATGATCAAAATCACATTCTCCGACATCGACATGGCTACCAAAGCGCTGTCTAATGGCCTAGCCATCTCTTATTATCACATTCATCCCAGACACATCGAGCAAGAGCGTTTTGCTCACGTCTCCCTATGCTGAACCTGTTACTAGTACCACCACTCGATGCCTGACTGCCCCCTGAAAGAAGAGGTACTGTACCAACTGTGGAAAGGACGGCCATAACTTCACAGAATGTTCAACCACCATTACCACTCCTACCTGCCTCAACTGCTAGGGTACTCATCATACTCTTGCAGCAAAATGTCCTCTACGAATAGAAGTACTCTCCCAGAAGATAAAAGATGAGAAGAAGAGCAGCCAGAAATCACCGACATTCGCCGCCATCACTAAACTGCAGATGGATACCAAGAAAATCCTACAAGCAACACAACAACCATCTCCACCCAGCACTTCTCTATCTCCACTTCCTGACGTGGCTCCTTCAAAGGTGTTGTATTGCATGTTGTACGGTCATCTAGGCAATGCAGCCAACCTTTGCATTTCCTGACTCCCCACCATCAGCTGACATCATCAAAATTCTTCCAAACATCATCAACTTCACTACTCCTACCGACCTGCGAACAACCTCATCACTTCACAAGTTCTGGAATTCCTCAAGCCTCTTCGTTTCACCTTTGGAAACAAGACAAATCTTTCCACCTCTCTAGAAGCAACTTCAAGAGATTTGAGAATGGATCTCCTACAAACCTGCCACCCTAATCTCGTCTAATAACACCACCAGTATGCTGCCCTCTGATGTTCTTTCCTGCCTGCCCTGTCCTGCGACTAACCTGCTGACAGCTTGTCACCTCTGCTGACATCCAACTTCCACAAGACCAACGCAACTAAGCCAGTTATTCCTGATTATTAAGTCTGTCCCACGATCGCCTAGCTGCTGGGTTAAGCCCTGGCTCTATTTCTACGACTAAGAAAACTCCTCTCCAGCGCTATTCTTCGCCTGTCCCGCCTTCCCCACTCACCCCATTGGGGTCTTACCTTTCATTCATTCATTCATCACTTTACAACTCAAACAAGCACAAAATATCACGTTACATCTCAAGCACAAATTATCACGTTACAACTCAAACAAGCACAAACTATCACGTTACAACTCAAACAAGCACAAACTATCACGTTACAACTCAAACAAGCACAAACTATCACGTTACAGCTCAAACAAGCACAAACTATCACGTTACAACTCAAACAAGCACAAACTATCACGTTACAACTCAAATTAAAGCAAAGATGGAGGACTGTTCAATAAATTTCAACACTTAGTGCACTGACCGGAGCATAAGCTGTCCTACATTTCCTCAACATTCAGAACAATGTTTAGAAAAGCTGAGTGCGGAAGCATTCAGAGGCACAATAAAACAGGATGACCTGAAAGCAACTAGAACAACATCAACACAGAAAGAGGGAGAACAAAACACCATCCACTGAGGAAGACTAAAACAAGAAGATCAAACACAGAAAGAGGGAGAACAAAACACCATCCACTGAGGAAGACTAAAACAAGAAGATCAAACACAGAAAGAGGGAGAACAAAACACCATCCACTGAGGAAGACTAAAACAAGTTCAAACAGAAGAAGAGAAAGAACTTCCCCCCCCCCAAAAACAAAAAAAAAATCACTAAACTTCTCTACAGATGCTGAGAGAATATAGGAGAGAAGACTTACATGGAGAAATAACTGAGATGAAGAGGAAACTAGAGCAATTATACCAGACGGACGACATTCAAAGGGATCAAAATGCCATCCAAGAAATAGATAAAAGCAAGAATTTTTTTTATCGTATGTAAAATGAAGATAAAACCAACACTGAAGAGCGTAAGACCAGCACTGACTGAAGTAAATACGCGGAGGAGCATCAGCAACGTACACGCAAGAGGATAAGAAACATATACACGAAGAATGATAAAGAATATATAAGAAAGACGATAAGGAACATATATGAAGGATAAAGAACAAACATGGAAGACGATATTGAACATACAAGAAGGACGATAATAAAATGAGTGAAACTCTGAAAGAACGGATAAATCCAGTGCGGTTGAAGCTACATAGAACCTGGTAAACATTGTGTACTCTGGTAGGATTACTGGTCCTCTTCCTCCTTCCCTCTCCCTCTCTCTCACTCTCTGGAAAACACAAGACTTCAAGTAAACCCTACAAACTTCTACTCATATCCAACATACAGTTAGCTTTATAATTTTCCTGTATTTCTCAATATTTATCCTTCCTTTAACATTTTCTATCCATCTGGGAAGGCCTGGCAAGAGCTGACTTTGTTTTGGGGTTATCCTAGATAATTTAATGATAATTTGTGTAACTATTTATGCGTATTTGTACCTGAACAAACTTACCACTGGAGTCTATACGAGTATCACCAACGAGTACACCACCTCACATTCTCTGACTTGACTGCGATCCTGAGTTAAAATCTACATAATAACACCATATAAGAGAGAGCCTCTAACACCTGTGCGTCCTCAAGATCATTGCAAAATATTTATGTATAAAATATGTAAATAAAAGCTTACTTAATACCGGGTCGGTATTTTAATATTGTTGTGTTGATGTGCGGCACGTGAGGTTCCCGCCAGGGGTGGCGCTGTGATGCTGTGGTTGAAGCAAACTAGTTAGGATGATTCTGGCTGCCATCCACCCTCACAGCACCAATATTATCATGATTCTGGCTGCCATCCATGCTCACAGCACCAATATTATCATGATTCTGGCTGCCATCCACCTTCACAGCACCAATATTATCATGATTCTGGCTGTCATCTACCCTCAAATCACCAATATTATGATTCTGGCTGCCATCCACCCTCAAAGCACCAATATTATGATGATTCTGGCTGCCATCCACGCTCACACCACCAACATTAAGCACTGTAGCGGTGCAGACTAGAGGAAAACTTGAGTGTGTGAGAGTTACCAGCGACACAAGCATCAGAAGCACCAAGAACTATAGTGCCAGGAACACAGGCAGGGTAGTGCCAGGAACACAGGCAGGGTGGTGCCAGGAACACAGGCAGGGTGGTGCCAGGAACACAGGCAGGGTGGTGCCAGTAACACAGGCAGGGTGGTGCCAGGAACACTGGCAGGGTGGTATCAGGAACACAGGCAGGGTGGTGCCAGGAACACAGGCAGGGTGGTGCCAGGAACACTGGCAGGGTGGTGCCAGGAACACTGGCAGGGTGGTGCCAAGAACACAGTGAGAGGGTAGCAACGCGAGGCCGTACAAGGGATATGGTGTGGGTCACAGAGGAAGTAACCTACACGACACCCGAGGCAGGATGACAACTTCCTCACCTCACCCCAGCCCACAACAACACACCCCTCACCTCACCCCAGTCCACAACAACACACCCTCACCTCACCCCAGCCCACAACACACCCTCACCTCACCCCAGCAAACAACAACACACCCTCACCTCACCTCAGCCCACAACAACATACCCTCACCTCACCCCAGCCCACAACACACCTTCACCTCACCCCAGCCCACAACAACACACCTTCACCTCACCCCAGCCCACAACACACCTTCACCTCACCCCAGCCCACAACAACACACCTTCACCTCACCCCAGCCCACAACAACGCCCCCCACCTCACATATCACCACTAACACCTCGTCTCCCACTTCCACTGACAATGTATTACCACTGATTTTTACGTATAAATACACTAGTCTTCTCGTTGTGTATATGTTGTATAATCATGATAAAACCTGCATATAATGCATTACAATGTATGAAGGGAAATAATCTTGACTTTCTGAAGTGTTACTAGTGACAATAATTCAGTATTACCAGTACATAACTTCCGTACCTACAGTATACAATACTTTATTCTGATTTACCAATGTACGCCCAGCTGCTATGTACTCCCTGTGTGCTACTATGCTCAGTTATTGCTATGTACTCCCCGTGTACTCTGTACGCCCAGCTATGTACTCCTCATGTACTACTATGTACGCCTAGCTACTATGCACTCCCCGTGTAATATTATGTACGCCCAGCTACTGTTATATATGCCCATGTACACCCATGTACACCCATGCGCTGCTATGTAACGGATGCGGTGTTTTCCATAAGTTCCTCATCATCACAAGATACACAGAGAGAACATTAATGAGAGCGCTGTGCCATGCTTCCAGGAGTCTTCCAAATATGATGATTCTTATCGTACACTTTACAGTGCCATAATTCCTGCAGGATCTAAACCCAGGCTATAATTAAACATTAGTTATTCTAGGTTAGTATAATCTAAGATCACCCTTAATTTATGTTCAGTTATTAGCCTGGTTACCACACTCAATATTTGGTTACACCTGGAATTTTGTGGGGCAGATTTGTCGTCAGTAGAATTTGAGTCTTTTAAGTGTCGAGATTGATAATCCAATGAGCGTCACACTTGAGGAAAGTTGAAAGGGGAAGATGGTTGCCAAGGTGGTTACTGATCAACTGTAAATTCATAAAACAACAAAATATATCAGCATAAATGTTGAGTATTTTAAATAACTTTCACATTTGATATTTTTCAAGTCAAGAGATAAAAAAAATTTATGCTAGAATTATAAGTGGACGAGTGAAGATATAATGACGCAAGATGGCTACCACTTTATTTCCACTTATAATCAATAAGTCGGAACGAAATATTTTGCTTCAAATTTTAACATTCCTATATTTTTACTCTTTTCATAAATGAAGCAGAAGAAGATATTAAATTGTCTCAACATTGTATTTTGTCTCCATGATAGTAACATCATGGAGAACCTCCTCAAGAATACTTCGTCAGAAAATTTAATTACACCTGAAACATCTCCCATCAGAAGCATTATTACTCTCACTCAACACTCAACAGAAAATATTCATAAGGAACTACAAAAGAAAAAAAAATTCGATGGGAATGAATCCATCATCAACAAATGGCACAAAGTTGTGTTTCTTCACATACATCAAAAGCACATATACGTCAGACTTGCCAAAAATGGTGAGTGGTGAGAATTTTCTCCAGAACACAAGAGTACCGCGTATTGTAGTGGCGGAGACTACGTGAGACTCGAAGTCAATACATGTGATAAACTTCTGCAGGAACTAAAAGACATCACACAGGAGCACAACAAAACACTGAGTACACAGTAAGATATGAAGGATGCATCTTCTTCCAACAAGGAAGACATTTTTCTATTTTATAAAATTGGATGATATGAGGGATTATATATGATGGAACTGACAGACAGGCCACCAGGAAAGGTCTAACACAATGTACTGAACTAGTGAATACTGAAGACCACCCACCCTCTCCCCCACCCAGTCTTGTGACCTTCATTTCTGGACATATATTCATAGAATATGTAAATATAGATGATGTTGTAGATGTGCATTATTACGAGGCAAACTGACCTGAGGGATTCCAAGAACTCATGAGACGGCTTGTTTTTACGATGCAAGTGAGCAAAAAAGCAAGAGCAGATCCTACTGAACACTTTGAATCATGCGTGATATTGTCGAGGGTTATGGCACTCACCAGCTGTCGTGTTATTAATGCAGAGAGCCTAATGAGTTTTGAACTAGCATAGATAAATGTGCCATTCTTTGGTCAGATCATTGGGCAAATAATGGCAGCATGAAGGACCCACTTGTATTTTTTTATATATGTTACCAGCAGAATTAAAGAGATCAGGGTGAATGTCCTCTCTGACTGCTACCATGAGTACAGTATCAAATATGCTACGCGACCGTGCAATACAGGTTTCTGAAGAGCATTAGCTGCATTTGAACTCTCCTCTCCCGGCTCAACTGGTTGTGCTATCACGAAAATCAAAACACAGTTAGAATGATATGGTATGTGATGGACTTTCGTTCTGACTATAATGGAACAGTTAAGCAACCCTAGCAGTCTAGTGCTTACTGGGAGATACGCAGTTTGTTAGTTGTTCCAAGGGATGACTTGAAGGCCATACATGAGGAAACTGATGTAATCATTCCTCGCCAAGTGATATCATTGGAAACTGTCACGTGTTCCAGCATCCAAGTGACGAAGTATCTGTGTCGTTAATGCTTTACTAGGCAGACACACAGTTGACCATAACAATTTTGATAGAACCCTTAATTCAAGGAGGTTCATCACTTAACACAGGTGTCACAGTTGCTCAACACAGTCATACAGCTTCATAATTGCTGTCAACTTAAGCACACCTACTTTTTGTGATACGGTGGCATGTTGCTGTGCCATAGGTAAAACTAAGGTTGTAAAACTTCTTTAAGCAGGAAATAAGATGAAAGATATTGGAAAACCCTCAGTAGAGATGTTATTCAAGAATCAGCAGGCTTCGTTGCAGTTAGAAATAGTCAGGAGTGTGAAGATGGAGAAGCAATGTTACATATTCTCCACAAAATTTGGCTATGAAGTAGTGGACGAAATAGTGCATGTCCTTCGCCAAAACTTAAAACTTAACTCCCACTACTGAGGCAGTTTCGGACATTCACATGGAAGACTGCTCTGGATGAGAACCCTCCACACTTAGATCCAGTGAAACATGATGGTGCGAGAAGAACCAGGCTGTGAAGCCTGGTCTCACTTACCTCAAGGATGTTCAGGTCATTTCATAGAAGTGATCAAGGTCACAGCATCGAAAAGTTTTCTAACAAATACTTCCTGGTGAAGTGATCAAGGTCACAGCATCGAAAAGTTTTCTAATAAATACATCCTGGTGTTTGCTCACATGTCTTTCTAAATCATCACAGGTGATATAACCCGATAAGTGATCAGCCCAGCTTATTTCTTAGAGGTGAATGTGCAACTGTTTATCTTTTTTCCTGTGTGTTTTGCAAGTGTGGAGTGTATGACTTTTTTTTAATCATACTTCAAAGGATAAGTTGGAAGATGATGGAGAAGAGGAAGCGCATAATAATGATGATAATAATGTTATAGATGATGGCACTGTGGAGGATTAAGTTCAAGAGTATGTTAGTTATCAGTTTAGTGTTCAGTGAAAGGTTTAATGTTACCGAGTAAGGAGAAAGCCTACTGTTTACAGATTAACTCAATTCTTTCTAACATTGTTGTGGCATTAGAAGAGGTAGTCTTAGCTTATATTACCTGTAGTATTATTGGGCAAGGATGCCCAATAGTGTTGTGGTGATAATCGACTTTCACATATGTTGCCCTCTTTACAAATGAATAACAATTATTGTTGATCATATTGCATTATCCATTTGAGTGACAGCTGTAGGTACGTGGGAAAATGTTTAGTGAACGTTCTCTGAATCTGACCCAAAATAAATGTACGTCTTATGTAGTATGTAGAGGATGCAGGGAAGGCGAGTGTGTCAACGACTGTAGCCATTATGTTGAAAATGGTACAAAATACCGACAAGTTGATGATTAAGACACATGTGCAACAGTTGGGTATCTTTATTGTTGAAGCGTTTCACCTACACAGTAGACTTCTTCAGTCAGATACAGAGGCAGCAGTGTAGTAGTGAAATGATGATGTAATCAGTTCTGGTCTCTATATTACAGATTGGACATAAATAAATACACCGGAAAACATACGTGACGAAGTTGATTCCAAGTATCAGAAACCTTTCCTAGGAAGATAGACTGAAGGCCTATTAGAATTATGGAAAATATAGATAAAGATATCTAACTGCTGCACATGTGTCTTACTCATCGACTGTAGACATTACATTATTGCCAAAACTACACCCGTTTTGGACGCCAGATTTATATGGAATCATCTACCAGCATTCCTGTCATCATTACAGGTCAAAAGTTAACTTCCTTCATGTACAGCACATGCTGCAGCGATCGTATTGATCTGTGAGTCTTAGTATTCATGGATGACCAACGACCACCTTGGCAGCCATCTTGGTGTTCTCAAATTTCTCAAGGGTGACAGTGGCACCCCGCTGGATTATCAATCTCCACACCTCACAGGTTCAACATCAGCTCAGAACAATTACTAAACATAAAATTCCAGGTTCTTCCACGTTGCCAGCAAACTATACCGCTCATTGCAATATCACATTTCGAACTGGCGGCTCATGTCTGGCAGTGTGAAACACTGTCGTAGTTTAACAAACTGTTCTTAATTTATAGCAGCCACTTTCACACGGCATTGGTTAGTGGAGTTTGTCAATGTTTGTCAGGACGGGTACACGTATTAAGTTGTGAAGTACCTCATTAGAATACCCGTGGCAGGATTTGTTAACATCTAAAGAGGAGGCTTCACCTTTTCTCTGAAAAGTAGGATTCTAGATGATTTTTTTCTGAAACCGAAGCATATTCTCTCTCACACACACACGCGCGCAGATACACACTCAAGAACACCTGACTGTCCCTCCAGCTTCTCCCCGGAGTTACCTTGTCCTAAATTCCTCTTAGAAATCATGTAAGAAATCAGAGTAACAAATGCATGTGGGAAATACTGTCCTGAATACACTGGTGCCTGTGACACGCTCTCTCAACACTGTGTTCACGGACACAAGCTCCAGCTGCGGGTCATCATATGAGTAAGACCCGCGTCAGGAAACACTTGTCCTGTTTCCTGATAAACCTGACCTAATCTAACCTAATTCATAACTCTGTTACCAAACAAATGCTTTCCTATATCCTTTCTAAATCTAAATTTCTCCAACTTGAATCCATTGTTGCAAGTCCTGTTTCGGTTAGAATTTCAGCACGTTATTTACATTCCCTTTATTTACTCCTGTTTTTTCCATTTATGTATTTCAAACATATCTCCCCTAATTCTACAATATTTTCCATAATTCTAATAGGCCTTCAGTCTATCTTCCTAGGAAAGGTTTCTGATACATGGAATCAACTTCGTCACCTATGTTTTCCGGTGCATTTATTTATGTCCAATCTGTAATAGAGAGAGCAGAACTGAGCAGCACGAGGCCTTACTTACCAAATTAAAAGTTGAAGTAGAACCTGAGGACTTTTATTATTAATACTTCTAGATGTGAAACTAAGAATTCTTTTTTGCTCTCTTTGTCCCGTCCGTATGTCCCCCTCTCCTATATAAAGTGGCTCCCTCACCTTCATGTGTTAGTGTGACTCGTAAATGGTCCGTGTTGGACCGAAACGTCGTTATAAGGTTCTCTCTCCTATGCGCGGGTATTTGTGTATTGTTCCAGTCACGGTATTTTGCCTTTATGGTTTCAGATTACTGCTAACTAAAGCCCTTAAATCTTTCTCGCGGTTTGTCCACACTGACCTGCATCAACCAATCCTGACAACCTAATCCAAATGAACTTAAGCTAAACTAAAATAACCTAACTTACAAAGAAAAAAAATATTTGCAGAGATATAGGAAACGTTAATAAAATGTCGCTAGGAACTTTGTAAAAAGCGAATGTCAATAAGTGTAAGGTGTATTTGGCAGCGGCAGTGGTCCTCAGAGGAGACACTGTCAGTCATACACTATGTTGATGGTTGACACGTCCTTGGCCTGGAGAAAGTAAAAACATCATTAGCTTGTACTAAACAGATATATCTCTACTGCTGTAGTGAAAAACATGGGTGGCAAGTGAGGACTGGGAAAAATAAACCAAGAGCTATCAGACATATCCTGGGACTACCCTGGGAGACACCCAGGACTAATCTGGGCGATACATACCCAGTGCTACCCTAGGCGACACACACCCAGTACTACCCTGGGAGAGACATCCAGGACTACCCTGGGCGACACTCACCCAGTACTATCCTGGGAGACACTCCCAGGACTACCATGGACGGCACACCAAGTACCCTGAGAGACATACAGGACTACCCTGGGCGACACACCCAGTACCCTGGGAGACACACACAGGACTACCCTGGGCGACACACACCCAGTACTATCCTGGGAGAGACATCCAGAACTACCCTGGGCGACACACACCCAGTACCCTGGGAATAGCACACTCAGGACTACCCTGGGCGACACACACCCAGTAGTACCTTGGGATACACACCCAGTAGTACCTTGGGAGAGACACCCAGGACTACCCTGGGCGACACACACCCAGTACTATCCTGGGAGACACTCCTAGGACTACCCTGGGCGACACACCCAGTACCCAGAGAGACACACCCAGGACTACCCTGGGCGACACACACCCAGGACTACCCTGGGAGAGGCACACCCAGTACTACCCCGGGAGACCCAGTACTACCCTGGGTGACACTCCCCCAGTACTACCCTGGGAGAGGCACACCCAGTACTACCCTGGGCGACACACACCCAGTACTACCATGGGAGAGGCACACCCAGTACTACCCTGGGTGAGACATACCCAGTACTACCCTGGGAGACGCACGCCCAGTACTACCCTGGGCGGTACACACCCAGTACTACCCTTTGAGAGGCACACCCAGTACTACCCTGGGTGACACACACCCAGTACTAACCTGGGAGGCACACCCAGTACTACCGTGGGCGACACACACCCAGTACTACCCTGGGATAGGCACACCCAGGGTATACTTATCTTATGCCTACCTTTACCACCATGCCTCACCTTAAGCCTACCAGTCTGGTATTCAGTCTAAACCTATCACAGCATTCTTCTTAGCCTAGGCCTACCACAGCATAATCAGCCTAGGCCTACCACAGCTTACTATTCAGCCTAGGCCTATATCATACTCAGCCTAAGCCCATAACTGCTTACTCAGCCTAGACCTACCAGTTTACTACTCAGCCTAGGCCTACCAGTTTACTACTCAGCCTAGGCCTACCACAGCTTACTAATCAGTCTAAGTCTACCACATCATACTCAGCCTAGACCTACCACAGCCTTTTCAGCATAGGCCTACCACAGTTTACTCAACCTAGGCCTACCACAGCATACTCAGCCTAGGTCTACTACAACATACTCAGCTTAGGCCTACCACAGCATACTCAGCCTAGGTCTACTACAGCATACTCAGCTTAGGCCTACCACAATATACTCAGCCTAGGCTTCCCACAGCTTACTGCTCAGCCTAGGCCTACAACATACTCAGCCTAGGCCTACCACAGCATACTCAGCCTAGGTCTTCTACAGCATACTCAGCTTAGGCTTACCACAGATTACTTAGCCTAGGCTTACCACAGCCTAGGCCAACTGCAGCATACTCAGCCTAGGACTAAAATAGCATACTCCTCAGGAAGACAAGTAAAATTCTCCCGGTAGTTGTGCTGTCAAGGTTCAGATGTTAAGTGAAAATCCAATGTGCGAGACTCTGAAGTAATGATGTCAGAAGATCTCACATTTCAGGATCACAACAATATTGTCATCGCTACCGCAAGGAAAAATGTTAGGCTGAATAACTAGAACTTTCAAGACAAGAAATGCTGAACCAGTGATGATACTCTTCAATTGTTTTGTCTAGGCTGGAATACTGTTGTATATTAACGGCTCCCTTCAAGGCAAGCGAGAATGCTTAGCTAGTAAACATCCAGAGAATTTTCACTGCCCGCAAACATTCTATCAAACATCTGAACTACTGGGAACACCTGAGGTCTCTTCAACTGTATTCCTTGGAACACAGGCGAGAAAGCTACAGCATTATTTACAATAGGAAAATCCTGGAGGGACTGGTCCCAACCCAGCACACCAAAATCACTCTGTACGAAAACAAAAGACTTGGCAGACGGTGCAGATTACCTCCACTAAAAAGCAGAGGCGCGACGAGTACTGTCCCAGAGTTTTACAACTCACTCGCCATGGGTTCAACCCCCACCCGTTCCGTGGACTGTCAGGAGTCCCTGTCTTTTCAACTACCTCCCTCCTTGCATAAGGGTCATTGTCCTCAAACCCCTGGCTGTCTTCAAGAGGGACCTGGAGAATTTCCTTAGATCAATTCCTGACCAGTTGGGCTGTGGTTGGTACATTGAACTGCATGCGGCCAGCGGTAACAGCCTGGATGATCAGGCCTTGATCCACCGGAAAGCCTGGTCTGGGACCGGGCCGCGGGGAGAGTTGACTCCAAAACCATCTGTCAGGTATCCTTGAGGAGAGAGTGGTGAAGGTTCAGAAGGTGAGTGTGGTAGAGGCTGAGTCCAGTCTTAACATAATAGTGAAAGTCTTCCCTTATATGACCTTCATCAAGAGTTAGACACACGTGCGACATCTGAGTATCTTTATTTGTAGACGTTTCGCCCTCCAGTGGCTTTATCAGTCCTTCAGCCAAGGCTGAGGGACTGATTACCTCATCTTCTTGTGTATATAGTTCTAAGCCTTCACATTATGTCCTTGTATTGTACTGATAAAGCCACTGGAGGGCGAAACGTCTACAAATAAAGATACCCAGATGTCACACATGTGGCTAAGTGTTCATCTTACCGGTATCGTATACCATTCATGTACAACTTATATGACCTTGTCCTGGAAGCTGTTCTCCAGTTAAAGTGTGCACTTTCCTACAATCTGTCGTTCGTATATTTCTGTAAGCTTCGAGTACCACCATCTGTGAAGTATTTATTCTCATTCTGATCATAGTATATTAACCAATGTTTACATATAATTAAGAGGAAATGAAAAAAAAATCAGATATTAAGAAGCGAGAGGCAAGTGGTTCCATCTTAGAGCGCGTTTCCTCCTCAAAGTCTAAAAAAAAAAATGGAAGATGGGTTATTAGGAATCTGCATGTCTTTTTCGTAAATAAGTGGTCACAGTTGCTGGTAACTTGACATGGTGACAATAGCTCGATTGGGTCAATGACCCACTGGTTTACCAATTTTCCAAACTCAAAGAATCTCAGTGTAAGTGGTGTGGCTTCGTAAAATACACTGTGCTGTATTGCGATGGTCTGTGGCATTGTGATGACTCGATTGCAAACAAACCATACCACGGGTGGGGTTCGAACCCGCAGTCAGAGAGTCTCAAAACTCTAGACCGTCGCGTAAGCCACTGGGCCAGCTAGCTTCAATAAGATTCATCCAACTAGGTATATTTCTACACCATAGGAAGGTTAGCATAGGCACCACTGTGTCCACAAATGCAAGTTTTTACAGACGAATCTCCCGCTAGAGTTCGTCACGGCCATGCTAGCGGGAGATTCGTCTGTAAAAACTTGCATTTGTGGACACAGTGGTGCCTATGCTAACCTTCCTATGGTGTAGAAATATACCTAGTTGGATGAATCTTATTGAAGCTAGCTGCCCCAGTGGCTTACGCGGCGGTCTGGAGTTCTGAGACTCTCTGACCGCGGGTTCGAACCCCACCCGTGGTATGTGGTTTGCTTGTGTGTTTATCTCCTGTGCTCCAGGAAATATTTACTCATTAATGTTATTATTATTATAATCATAACTTGTTTATGTCACCTGTGGTCCATGAAATACTGGATATATCCTTGTTGATCCTGGCTATACAATACCCTTAACGTTGAGGTTAGTGTACACACATTACCTTGGGGTACTTCATGGTGGTGCAGAATACCAGTGTGTGTCTCAAGCTCTCACTTGAATCTCTCTCCAGATTATCCTTGTGGCAACACTTCACTGTCATTGTAATCTTTATAGAGTAACACCTCACTGTGATTGTATATCTTTATGTGATATGAGTTACCATGATAACCGACAACTGTATGAGAGTTGACAACACCAACTTAGCGACTATGCTAACTCAGTTTGTGCATGACAGAAATGAGTCTGTCATGCGTATAACTATTATCATTGTTATTATTATTGTTATTATTGGTAATCGTAATAGTTGTAATATCGATAGTGATATTATTATTATTACTAGTATTAATAGTGGTGGTGGTGGCACCAGTAGTAGTAGTAGTAGTATTTATTGTTTAGTAGTAGTATTTCTTGTTTAGTAGTAGTATTTCTTGTTTAGTAGTAGTAGTGCTGGTCTTAATAGTTCTTTTAGTTGCAGTTGTCAGCAGCAGCAACAAAAGGTTAGTGAACGGTGGTCTGAGCGGACAAACACAATATTATCAAACAGACTATACAAGACTCGCCACTGTACAAGCCAGGCGACCAACCTCACTGTACAAGGCAAGTGACCAACCTCACTGTACAAGCCAAGCGACCAACCTCACTGTACAAGGCAAGTGACCAACCTCACTGTACAAGGCAAGTGACCAACCTCACTGTACAAGCCAAGCGACCAACCTCACTGTACAAGGCAAGTGAGCAACCTCACCGTACAAGGCAAGTGACCAACCTCACTGTACAAGCCAAGCGACCAACCTCACTGTACAAGCCAAGCGACCAACCTCACTGTACAAGGCAAGTGAGCAACCTCACCGTACAAGGCAAGTGAGCAACCTCACTGTACAAGCCAAGCGACCAACCTCACTGTACAAGTGAACAACCTCAGAGGTTGTATGGGGTAGTGGAGGTGAAGATTAAAGAAGCGCCTCGTAAACTAGTTATTGTAAGTAATATTATATATGAGGTTCATAAATCATCGTGTAAGGTTTCATGACTTATATTTACCTGGTGTACTGACAGCAAAAATTAAAGATTAAAATAACACCAAATCTTGCATACTAACTTTTTCTTTCAATTCTGTTATTGGAAACACTGTTAGCGGTTATTACGGCGCTGTAATCAGAGAAAACACAGCAGTAAGTAGGTACCTGGGTGTTAGTCGTCTGGTGTGGGTCGCATCCTGGGGAACAAGAGTGAATGACCACAATGGAAATAAGGCAGACAGTCCTCGATGACGCACTGACTTTCTTGGGTTATCCTGGGTGGCTAACCCTCCCCCGGGTTAAAAATCCCAACACATATTAATCTTATCTTGACGGGACTAGCTGTGTCGGGGTGGACAGGTAAGTCAGGTGAGAGCCTCGATCACCTGAGCTGCAGCTTCACTTAGTGCATCATCATACTAACACCAACGTGATGGTAAATAAACCACAGTGTACACAAGGTCTCCCACCGTCCACCGTGGTACAATATTCCTCCTCGCTCCACAATCCCAAGAATACTGAGCTCTACACCTGCCAATCGGGGCAACAATCATCTCCCAGCTGTCCAATCTCTGTTGCAACATCCAATCACAGCAGTGATCAGCCCTCTCCCACCCTCCAGAGACCAGTTTGATCTTGCCAGGGACCAATCAGGACACAACATCAGCTCCACAGCGACCAATCGAAGATAAGGCAGTGACTTAATAAGACACAGAGGTGTGCTGAAGCAGGCGCCTTGCGCTGCTGTGCTACGCAGAATACTAATTGAAAGTGCTTCAGTGTTGCAAACCTGACATCGACATACTCTACCTGGTATAAATGTACTCACCCATTGTGTCCGATGAAGGTCGAGGCTCGGCTCCTGGCCCAACCTCCTAGAATACTCTTGATAGACATTACTGATTTCTAACCTCATAGACAGTAATATATATAATCTACACTCATGCAGTTAAGTTACCAGTTGTCGACAGACACTTGACCTGTTGTGTACTCACCTAATTGTACTCACCTAATTGTGGTTGCAGGGGTCGAGACTCAGCTCCTGGCCCCGCCTCTCGCTGTCTGCTCTGGGTCTCTGCTCTCCCTGCTCCATGAGCTTTATCATACCTTGTCTTAAAACTATGTATGGTTCCTGCCCCACTATATCTTTCTAGTCCATTCCACTTCCTGACTACTCTGTGGCTGAAGAAATGTTTCCTGACATCCCTTTGACTCATCTGAGTCTTCAGCTTCCAGTTGTGTCCCGTTCTGTGTTCCCTCTCTGAAACAACCTGTCACTATCTACCTTGTCAATTCCCGCAGTATTTTGTATGTCGTTATCATGTCTCCCTGACCCTTCTTCTCCAGTGTTGTTAGTCCTATTTCCCCAACCTTCTTCATAAGACAGACCCCGAGTTGTGGAACTAACCTTGTCGCAAACCTTGCACTTTCTCTAGTTTCTGACGTGCTTGACCAGGTGTGGGTTCCAGACTGGTGCTGCATACTCAGTATGGGCCTGACGTATACGGTATACAGTGTCTTGAACGATTCCTTGTTAAGGTAACGGAACGCTAATCTTAGGTTTGCCAGTCGCCCATATGCTGCCGCGGTTATCTGGTTTATGTGTGCCTTCCGGAGACGTGCTTGGTGTTATACTCACCCCAAGGTCTTTCTCCTTTGATGAGGTTTGTAGCCTTTGTCCACCTAGCCTGTACTCTGTCAGCGGTCTTTTGCCCTTCTCCGATCTTCATGACTTTGCATTTGGTGGGGTTAAATTCGAGAAGCCAGTTGCTAGACCAGAGTCAAGCTTGTCCAGGTCACTTCAACTGCCTCCCCTTCCTCCACTGTGAATACTTCCAAACCTCGAGTTGAGCTCCTCACATACCTCTTGATCATTACTTGTAGTTCCCCATCTTCCTCCTCAGCCTTATCACCTGATCCTTTACTGTTGTCTTCCTTCTGATGTGGCTGTACATCAGTTTCGGGTCAGACTTGACTTTCGATGCTATGTCGTTTTCGTACTGTTTCTGGGCCTCCCTCCGTACCTGTGCATACTCGTTTCTAGCTCTTCGACTAATCTCCTTGTTTGCTTGGGTTCTTTGCCTTATGTGTGTGTGTGTGTGTGTGTGTGTGTGTGTGTGTGTGTGTGTGTGTGTGTGTGTGAAAAAGAGACTGGTCACTACATCAAACAATAGGAAGTGACTGGTCAAATCTGCTTGTGACATCACAGGTGCTGACATCAAATCTTTTGATACCACAGCTGTTGACATCATAAGTGATGGCATCACAGCTGCTATAATAACCGATATTGCTAAACATGCACTGTAAACAGAAGTAGTGATAGCAGAGGTGGTAAAGGGAAAAATGGGCAAGGACGAGTCGAGAGAGAAGGGCAAGATGAGAAGAAAGGGTAAGATGAGAAGAAAGGGCAAGATGAGAAGAAAGGGCAAGATGATAAGAAAGGGTAAGATGAGAAGAAAGGGCAAGATGATAAGAAAGGGCAAGATGATAAGAAAGGGCAAGATGATAAGAAAGGGCAAGATGATAAGAAAGGGCAAGATGATAAGAAAGGGCAAGATGATAAGAAAGGGCAAGATGAGAAGAAAGGGCAAGATGAGAAGAAAGGGCAAGATGATAAGAAAGGGCAAGATGAGAAGAAAGGGCAAGATGATAAGAAAGGGCAAGATGATAAGAAAGGGCAAGATGATAAGAAAGGGCAAGATGATAAGAAAGGGCAAGATGAGAAGAAAGGGCAAGATGATAAGAAAGGGCAAGATGATAAGAAAGGGCAAGATGAGAAGAAAGGGCAAGATGATAAGAAAGGGCAAGATGATAAGAAAGGGCAAGATGAGAAGAAAGGGGCAAGATGATAAGAAAGGGCAAGATGATAAGAAAGGGCAAGATGAGAAGAAAGGGCAAGATGATAAGAAAGGGCAAGATGAGAAGAAAGGGCAAGATGATAAGGGCAAGATGATAAGAAAGGGCAAGATGATAAGAAAGGGCAAGATGAGAAGAAAGGGTAAGATGAGAAGAAAGGGCAAGATGAGAAGAAAGGGCAAGATGAGAAGAAAGGGCAAGATGATAAGAAAGGGCAAGATGAGAAGAAAGGGTAAGATGAGAAGAAAGGGCAAGATGAGAAGAAAGGGTAAGATGAGAAGAAAGGGCAAGATGAGAAGAAAGGGCAAGATGAGAAGAAAGGGCAAGATGAGAAGAAAGGGCAAGATGAGAAGAAAGGGTAAGATGAGAAGAAAGGGCAAGATGAGAAGAAAGGGCAAGATGATAAGAAAGGGCAAGATGAGAAGAAAGGGCAAGATGATAAGAAAGGGCAAGATGAGAAGAAAGGGCAAGATGAGAAGAAAGGGTAAGATGAGAAGAAAGGGTAAGATAAGAAGAAAGGGCAAGATGATAAGAAAGGGCAAGATGATAAGAAAGGGCAAGATGATAAGAAAGGGCAAGATGAGAAGAAAGGGCAAGATCATAAGAAAGGGCAAGATGAGAAGAAAGGGCAAGATGAGAAGAAAGGGCAAGATGATAAGAAAGGGCAAGATGAAGAAAGGGCAAGATGAAGAAAGGGCAAGATGAAGAAAGGGTATGTTGAAAGGTGCTGAAGGTGTTGAAAATGATATCCCATTTTCAACACGTTCAAGGCCGAGGGACTGATTACCTCATCTGCTATTGTCTCCAATTAATAACTTCTTTATTGAATTGCTAAAGTCACTGGTGGGCGAAACGTCTTCGGAATAAAGATTCCCAGGTGTTGCACAAGTGTCTAATTCTTCAACCTGGCGGTATTGCAAGGAAACACTTGTGTGACGGAGTATGACAGGGAAACACTTGTGTGACGGAGTATGACAAGGAAACACTTGTGTGACGGAGTATGACAAGGAAACACTTGTGTGACGGAGTATGACAAAGAAACACTTGTGTGACGGAGTATGACAAGGAAACACTTGTGTGACGGAGTATGACAAGGAAACACTTGTGTGACGGAGTATGACAAGGAAACACTTGTGTGACGGAGTATGACAAAGAAACACTTGTGTGACGGAGTATGACAAGTAAACACTTGTGTGACGGAGTATGACAGGGAAACCATTCAGCGTAGTGGAAAACATGGAAAACATCTTTTGCAACGGAATATGACAACTATTCTGCATGGAGTACAACAGGAAAGCCTTGAGTATCAATTGTGGCATGCTTGTGTCAGAAGCCAGACACAGGTATCGTAGGATTGTGGAGTCAGAGTATACATTACATTCTGTGGATTCCATCTCGCGTTGGTCTTCAGATGGATCATAGAACCGATGAAGTGGCAAATGCAGTTGCCTTCAAGGAGGAAATAGATTACAATCTAGGGCTGTCAGTTAGCAGTTTGAGAACAATAATACGAAAAGAACTTCAACTGAACTTCACTGACTTGAGACTGAGGAAGACTGACACCAGTCAGTGCACCTATAATCATTCTATCATGCAGGAAGAGGAGCCACATGTTTATGATATTTGCAACAAAATACGGAGACTCTTGGAAGTCAGTAGCGCCCGGCTCCGGCTGAGTTACCAGTACCTCTGGCAGACTGCATCACCACCACCACCTGATGCAGACTTAACTAAATGTAAACTTCGCCAGGAAAATTGTCACACCTTGCATCATTATGTACTGGAATGCGATCAAATTAATGAATTCAGAAAAAACTCAGAAATATTCAAGAAATGTCAAATTATTTTATCCACATTGGCATATTACTAACCATTCTGGCAAAAATACCCTGACTGACTTTGTCTTCTGTAAATAACGCATAACCACTTAAACTTGTTTAAATTCAAGAATACCTTGCTAAATTATAAGGTAATATTTTTGTGACCTAATTCATTTCTGTATAAATAACTCATAACGATAGTAGCCAGATATAAACATGTAAATAGTTCATTACCACTGTAACTTGTTCAGCTATCAAAACTTTGGGGCCCAGTCCCTAGACCCATTATGGGTCTAGGGACCCATGGATGGGTATGGGCCGCATAATAATATTAATTAAACTGCGATGGAATAAGACAGGAAAACTATCCTATGTGATGGATATGTTAGGGCAACATAATTAACCTTGTGCAAGGTGGTATAGATGAGGGTAACCTCACAAAGCTGGTGCATCTAGTTTTAGTAGTCAAAACTGAAGCCAGACTCGTCCCCAGCAGCTCCGTCATGCGGGTACCAACACAATTTTCCTCACTAAAGATAAATCCCTCGCACTTACCTCACTTGTTGCTTCTCTTCGTTTGTATATTTTATCTGAGTTCGTCTGTGCTGAGCTCCAGCTCTTGGGTCCACCTCTTAATTTTACGCTGGTCGATGCAATCTGTGACATTTTTAAACTTGTAAATAGTTGTAAACCTGACTATGAGATCATCTTGATTCAGTGATGTCTTTACTAACGTCTCTATGAGACATCTGGGTGTTGTGCTTCCAGCTGTGTTCCCTACTGATCATCTCCATGCTAAGTGGACTCTCTCTCTCTCACTCTCTCTCTCTCTCTCACTCTCTCTCTCTCTCTCTCTCTCTCTCTCTCTCCATCTTGGATATGTCCTGAAGTACCTTGTGTTTTATTCTTCAACTTGACATTACTGTAGACCATTAATATGGAGTTGTATGTGGCGAGTACATAACATGATTATGACGGAATTGCTTTAGACAGATAGTCCTGGGAACAGTATTGACAGTCTTGCTTTAGATAGTTCTGGGAACAGTACTGACAGTCTTGCTTTAGATAGTCCTGGGAACAGTATTGACAGTCTTGTTTTAGATAGTCCTGGGAACAGTACTGACAGTCTTGCTTTAGATAGTCCTGGGAACAGTATTGACAGTCTTGCTTTAGATAGTCCTGGGAACAGTACTGACAGTCTTGCTTTAGATAGTCCTGGGAACAGTACTGACAGTCTTGCTTTAGATAGTCCTGGGAACAGTACTGACAGTCTTGCTTTAGATAGTCCTGGGAACAGTACTGACAGTCTTGCTTTAGATAATCCTGGGAACAGTACTGGCAGTCTTGCTTTAGATAATCATGGGAACAGTACTGGCAGTCTTGCTTTAGATAGTCCTGGGAACAGTACTGACAGTCTTGCTTTAGATAGTTCTGGGAACAGTACTGACAGTCTTGCTTTAGATAGTCCTGGGAACAGTATTGACAGTCTTGCTTTAGATAGTCCTGGGAACAGTACTGGCAGTCTTGCTTTAGATAGTCCTGGGAACAGTATTGACAGTCTTGCTTTAGATAGTCCTGGGAACAGTACTGACAGTCTTGCTTTAGATAGTCCTGGGAACAGTACTGACAGTCTTGCTTTAGATAGTCCTGGGAACAGTACTGACAGTCTTGCTTTAGATAATCCTGGGAACAGTATTATGAGCCTTGGTAGGGAGGTAGAGAGAGCTGGGAGGCCTGGTCGTGGATCGGGCCGCGGGGGCGTTGATCCCCGGAATACCCTCCAGGTAGGTAGGTACGAAGGTAGAGAGAGCTGGGAGGTAAATAAAGCTACCTTCTCTCTCTCTCTCTCTCTTTATCTACCTATACCCTTCCCTCATAAGAACTAGTAATGGAACGATCACAATTTTTGCCGATACTGAGTCCATTTGAAGTGGCTACCGATACCGCTTAGCCGATACCACCGCTGACGATACTTTGACAACACTCTTACCAGGAACTATTTAAGATGAGAGGAAGAACGTGCGAAAAGCAACGATGATTGGTGAGCACACCTTTGCTATTTTCCGATTGGTCGACGCTAAATTCGCCAACGTTCTATAGATAAATATTGCACGTTTCATTACCGTGTGATACGTTTTGCTCTCTCTGTATATTTACCTCTTTCTGTATCTTTATTTTGTTCTCTTTCTGTATATTTACCTCTTTCTGTATCTTTATTTTGTTCTCTTTCTGTATATTTACCTCTTTCTGTATCTTTATTTTGTTCTCTTTCTGTATGAATTTCTTTCTGAATATTTACCATTTTCTGTATCTATTTTTTTCTGCATCTTTATCTTTCTGTATCTTCATCTCTTCCTGTATCTTTACTTCTTCCTGTATCTTCATCTCTTCCTGTGTCTTCATCTCTTCCTGTGTCTTCATCACTTCCTGTATCTTTATCTCTTCCCGTGTCTTTATCTCTTCCTCTATCTTCATCACTTCCTGTATATTCATTTCTTCCTCTATCTTCATCTCTTCCTGTATCTTAATCTCTTCCTGTATCTTCATCACTTCTTGTATCTTCATCACTTCCTAACGCAGCATCCAGAGAGAAGTGAAGCGGAAGTTTCTTCTCCGGGAACGCAGCATCCAGGCGGAAGTGAGTGATGTACGATGGAGCTCCGCCCTTCACTCTTCCCACCACTTACACTGACACCTTTATGCCTCTCAATACACCGTCAGTGTTACACTGTACATACACACATTAACCTGTACGTTTCAGCCAGCCTCGGGAAAGTGAGAGAGAGAGAGAGAGAGAGAGAGAGAGAGAGAGAGAGAGAGAGAGAGAGAGAGAGAGAGAGAGGTTCGTTGCAATGTCCGCTTCTAGATCCTTTTCTCACTTTCCTGTTGTAGGACCAGTGTGTGACATTTCAGTGTAATTATGTTTCAAGTGTCAGTGTGATTGTTACATTTCAAGTGTCAGTGTGATTGTTATCCTTCAAGTGTAAGTGGTGTGATTGTTTCACTTAAGTGGTAGTAGTTAAGTGGTTCAATATGGGAGACCACTTACAGTCTGAAGCACGTCTTTACCACTGTTATGTTCACACATACACAACTATCTCTCTCTCTAGGCATAAGAATTAACTGGGCGTCTACACTACAAACTGAATTCTTTGTCATCCTCATGGCACGGCACTGAAAGTTACCTATGACACTGATCTTGACTTATGATTATTACTTTTTCTCATATCATTATTGAAGGCACTTGACTCACATAATGATTAACAACATGCTCATTGGAGAAGCCAGGTACAGACACTCAAAAAGCAAAGGGAATTAATGTACAATTTGTATGGATTCCATCACACAGTATATTACTTCTACCTGATAAAGTTGACAAGTTAGCCAAAGAAAATACCAAGGGGAAAAAATGTAGAATATAATTTTGGTATATCTACGTCAAGTACAGGAAGAAGTAAACAATGAAAGTGAATGTCATAGGACTGCAGTTGGAAGATAGATTAGCTCCATAACTCACTATCATAACATGAACGTAGATAACAAGCATGTCTACGGAATAAGTTGCATTGTGAACATGACTAATGTAGTTGCCAGGTTTAGGCTTGGCTACAATTACTTCTGGAAGTTTGGCAGACATACTGATGATGATCAAACTAGAGAAGAAATATGTGGCCAGACTTATGGTTACTATCTTCAACACTACGTGTTTTAATTGTCATCTTATTGAGGAATACAGCGATAGACAGTATAATATCCATTGTGATATGGCAAGGTATTTCATTAATAAAAATAAGATACCAGCCATATTAAGCAAATATCCTAAATATGCTTGCAACACATAATATAAATTGTAGATACAAATCCAGATTTGCTCCTGTAAACCCTTTTGGGGCCTTTTGTGTATCCGTATGTTTTGCTCTACCGTCCACAGGATGGATGTGGGGTGGACAAACTAGCCGCTTTGACGGTAAAATCCAATCTAAAATTTGTCTCCATCCAACGACAGGGACTCTCTTGTATGCTACTCATACACAAGTGGTAGCTGCAGCAGAAGGAACGTGCGTACTCACTTTCGGATCAATTTCCTCCCCCATCCTGATCATTATTGCTCACACACACATACCTGACCACTGCTGAATTAACCACCGTCACTAAACTATATAATTATACTCTGTCTTTAATAAGCACTATATACTCGTATATACACATGAGGTGGTATTATGCGCCTGCATTTAACCACAAGCGTGAAATAAACACTAGATAATAGGACAAACAAACGCCCAATCAGAAAATGAATCAGGAGTTAATAAGAGTTCCTTATATTTCGGCTTACCACTGAGGCCTTCTTCTGATTGTTGAGTGCCTCAGCAGTAGCTAAAAATATACAGTATGTATAAATTAATGTTTTTTTTTCAAAATTTGTACAATACACTTGAGAAAATATTTTGCACTCTTGTCGAGGCAGAACGCTCTTCCAGTACTCTGGGAAAAGTCTTGCAAAAGTCAAAATCATTAAATAATTATATAATTACCAATTAATGAGGAAACTGTAACAGTGGACGACGCTGATAACTAACAGTTAATTATTTCTAACATGAAAAAGAAATAGTCTAACAGTGAATGCGAGGCTACAATATTATGTAACTCACCAGAAAAAACAATACATAGTTCCACAAAGATGCAAAAGTATCTTGTGTAGTAAACGAAACTATGATTTGTTTTAGTAAACAATTGATGTATTGTGACTATGTAAGTCAGCAGAGTGATCCAAATAATTTATGACTAAGTTGGCAGTGACCTAAATAATGTGACTAAGTCAGCAGCGTGACCTAAACAACCTAGGATGGTGGCTGGACATGAGAAATTAAGCTCTTATGCAAGAAATGCCAAAGCAATGCACTACAATTACAACAGTACGAAAGTAAATGTACTTTACTTACAATAGTGCGAACGCAAATGTAAAGCAATACACTATACTTACAATAGTACGAACGTAAATGTAACTTCACATAGTTATTTAAAAAAATGCAAAACTTTTCTCCAAAAGCGTGATTTGTATGCGAAGATGCACAAAAAAGATTCCATTAAAATTACTTCAAATTATTTACATGGTATGTGTAAAATAATACACAATAGCTACAACAGTATATAATATAATAATAGTATAATAATATGAACGTAAATGCTAAATATTTTGTAAACCACTAGCGGATATAAAGAGTAACCTTGAGGTGGTCATTAACAACGACCACAAGTAAACAAAGTAATGTCTAACATTGACTAACAAAGGCAACAATGTGCCAGGTTCCATAGCAAGGAACTACAAGTGCATAACGCTAGAAACAACACTGGCAACCCACAATGCACTGGTTTAACAGCTCCTTAAAATAGTGTTCACTTCTAGTTCCTGAAGTAGATAAAAGATAAGCTGGAGAGTTGGCTCAATAAAATACTGTTTAGTTCTAGTTCCTAGTTTGAGAGATGCAGGAAAGAGAATACCTGTGACCAGAATCGAGGGTTTTTCTCCCCTCGCAGCCCGGCGAGGAAGCCCTTAAACTGATAGAAGATAGAGGTATGGGTGTGTATAGAAAAGAAAGTAGGTTACAGCACCTACCAAGGTATCTTAGGAAAGCCTCTGAAAAACATGATAGCTCATAAACCAGTTAATGGCAAAAAAACAAACAATAAATAAAGTCGATGAGGTAAGACTAATTGTTATTGCAATAACCGAGACCTGGTTCAATCTGAAAAATATACCCCTGTATGAATGCCACGTACAGAGGTATAAATTATTCCACACTGACAGAGTCGACAGGAAGGGGGTAGGAGTTGCTATAGATGACAGGGATAATGTTGCAGTAGGAATTATATACAAGCAGGGAGGAGAGACACGGAATCTATATGACTGCAGTTTGAAGAGCGTTGAAAAACTGAGTTTAAGTGTGATCAACAGAACTTCAAACCTGGATAATAATCTGGGTAAACGTCTAGGAACAAAATTGCTGAAGCGTCTACATACAGAAATGTTTTAATGGGAGATTTTTTTAACTTTAGCCCAGTTGACTGGGACAACCTCACAGGAAATCTAATAGTCTAGCGACTTTCCAGAAGTAATCCAGGAATGTTTTTATAGAAATTTGTGGCAGATTGAACTAGAGGAAATAAATTGATGAACGTGATTTTGACAAACAAGGAATGTCTGAGAAACAATCTTGAGGTTAATGTAGTAGGTTGACCGGCGTTGTCTCGGCCAGGGTCTTCTCCAGATGGTGACCCGGTTAAGGTTAATGAAAAGCTTGGAGGAAGTGATCACAAATCACTAAATTTCAATATTTCATGAAGCTGATTTTTAATGGTTTAGAAAATCGACAATTAAATGAATGAGACACTTGTGCGACACGTGGGTATCTTTATTGTGAAAAGGTTTCGCCAGCCAGTGACTTCATCAGTCTAGTATAGACAAAAAGTGTTAGTTGTGAAGGAGTTTGAGGTAATCAGTCCCTCAGCCTGGAAACGATGTGTTCAGTCCATCAGTCTAGATGACAGTACAGCATGTAATGGAGACAGGTGAGGTGAAGTAGTTGGAGGTAGCGTCACAGGTAGACAGAGTCCACTGGTGGACTCATTTGGTTAGGCAAGCGTTGGAGATGTACAAGAATTCTCTGTATCAAGATGTCGCTGTGAATCTTTATACAGAGAATTCCCTAACCTATTGGCTTTGACATACTTCCACTAGTGGACTCTGTCCACCAGTGACGCCGCCTCCAACTGCTTCACCTTTTCTGTCTCCAGTATACAAACACTTTCCCCGTGTATGCTATGCTTTCATCAAGCCTGATGGACTGAACACAGTCTTCAGACTGTATTGGACTAGTGGAGTCACTGACTGGCGAACTTGTCCACAATAAAGATACCCAAGTATTGCACAAGTGTCTCATTTAAAGATGAGTGAGAACCATAGGGAGAGGATCAGAACCATGGGAAGAGGGTGAGAGCCACAGAAAGAGAAGGGCTGACATGAACCAAGTTTGCTCATGACACAAAAATTAAAAACACACAATGCAAATACAGGCGAGTGTGTAGGACCGACTTAGAGAAGATGGTGCAATGGTCAGAGACGTTGAAAGTTATTTTCAGTATAGGGATTTGAGCACAAACTAGTGAGAAACCCGCTATAGCCGAGCAGAGAGAAGGACCTCGAAGTGGTAATTAGCAATGATCTAACCGTCCTAGAGTACAGTAAGCAATGTCTAGCAGCCAGTAACTTAGTAAGAATGCCAGGTTAAACAGCTAGAAATATCGATTATAAACGTCAGAAGTAACTAAACTAACAAGAATACTAAGACAAATAGTGAGACATTGATTATAAACGCCAAAAGTAACTAAACTAACAAGAATACTAAAATAGTGAGAAATATTGATTACAAACGCAAGAAGTAACTAGCAAGAATACTAAAATATTGAGAAATATTTATTATAAAAGCCAGAAGTAACTACGCTTACAAGAATACTAAGATAAATAGTGAGAAATACTGATTATAAACGCCAGCAGTAACACTGACGGCCTGTAATACACTGATGTTGCTGCACCTTGCAAGTACCGTTCATCTTTTGTTCCAGTGTTAAGAAGAACGTGACCTCAAGAAGCTGCATAGGATACTTTGCTAATATTTACATTAAAAAAAAAAACACTTGAGAAACGCTCGGCAAAATATTAACTTGTTTTAATTAACGAAGCGTTAGACGATGTTATCTAACTAAAACCTTTAATACATAATACAATTTAAACACTCAAAAAACTGAGGAGCTGTTTTACGCACAAGACAAACTGACAACGACAAGAAACAACGTTACGAACTCAGGAGACTTTAGTGACGTACTAATGTCTACAAACACTGGTGCAATACTAATGTGCGTGAACGATGGTGCAATACTCGTGTGTGTAATACAGTTCTGTGTAAATGTTGATACAATACTGTGTAAACGTTGATACAATACTGTGTAAATGTTGATACAATACTGTGTAAACGTTGATACAGTTCTGTGTAAACGTTGATACAATACTGTGTAAACGTTGATACAATAATGTGTAAATGTTGATACAATACTGTGTAAACGTTGATACAATACTGTGTAAACGTTGATACAGTACTGTGTAAATGTTGATACAATACTGTGTAAACGTTGATACAATACTGTGTAAACGTTGATACAATACTGTGTAAACCTTGAGGATAACACTCGTAAAAACTAGGGAAGCGATGAGTACAGTGAGAAAGAACTCAATAAGTGTTAAGGGACCAAGACTCTTCAACACCCTGCCTTCATGCATAAGGAGAATTACTAACATTTCCCTGGCTGTGTTCAAGAGGGAGCTCAATAAATTTCTCAAATCAGTTCCTGATCAACAGAGTTGTGGGGGCATACGATGAACTGCGGGCGGCTGGCACTAACAGCTTGATCAAACCAGCAACCAGGAGGCCTGGTCTGAGACCGGGCCGCAGGGACGGTGACCACCGGAAGCGACTACAAGTAACCTCTATTTTGGTCCCACCTTCCATTCCACCCTGCCTCCCTCTCCGTTCACGTCCCTCCTAGACCCTTCCTTCCTATATCCCTCCCGGCCCTTCCCCACCACTTCCGTCTATCCCTCCTCCCTCATACCCTCCCTCCCCATCTACCATCCTCCTCGCCCCTCCCGCTCTGACTCATCTTCGAAATCTTAAGCAAAAAGTTACGTTGTGGAGAGGTTGTGCAAGGAGGCAGCAGCAGCAGCAGCAGTCACCCTGGTGACCGGGAGAGGGTAGAAGCAGTGTCACTGTTAGTGGTGTTGATGCTGAGCAACACTAAAGAGGTGTAGTGAAGGGACACAGACGGGCGCATTAATTAAGAGATATATCCAGCGTCTTCTGTCTCACCAAGTCAACATATCTCACGATATAGGCAATTATGACAATTTTATAAAATAAATATAACAATCCTCCCCTCCCTCCGTCTCTGCCTCGCTTCCCTCCCTCTCTCTACCTTCCGCCACTCACTAGGAACATAACAATGAAGGAACACAGCAGCAGACCTACTGGCCCATGCTAGGCAGGTCCAACTCACAACTTTTGTTCAAACTATTTTTACAGGTACCCAAGCTTCTCGCTTCAATGACGCTACTCTTTGAGGACAATTGTATTGTAGAGGTCTGAGCAAAACTCAGACCTCTACAACACAACTATACTCAAAGATTTGTTAAGTTATAATAATCTTCAGATTCCCTTCAGGTAACCACTGAGCTACGTGTCATCTTTAGATGAGAGGGAGGATACGAGAGGGAGGATACGAGAGGGAGGATATGAGAGGAGAGATTAAAAGGGGATAACAACAGTACTTGCCGGTGAAACGGTGTACTGTGAAACCCAACAGTAATGCAAAGGGGCTGATATAATGAGCTTGGAATTTGTGGGGATAAAATTTCTTTTTTTATTATTATTTCACATCATTAGGTGCACTAATACCTTTCTCCCAAAGTTTGAATCCTTCCAGCAGGACGGGAGTTCCTTACGCAAGACTGGAGTGTTGTCTTACACAGGATATAACATTCCAACAGGTACTCGAGTTTTATAACACTTTTCTCTGAGATGAAATTCCTGAGAGGAAAAAAGAGAGCAAACGGTGAGAGGGGGGGATAGGAGGGGACAGGAGGGGGATTGGAAGAGGAAGATAGGATAGTAGAGATGATAGGAGTGGGATTGGAGAGGGATAGAAGAGGGGGGGTAGGAAAAGGATATACGTGGAGGGGAACAGGGAAGAATGGGGGTGACAAAGATCAAACTACAATGTTTGTTTATGTTTACAGCTGGAAAGGTGGGACAGTGTTATGACAAAATTAAGTACGAAAAATTACGTTTATAAACTACGTTGATTCCTTTGAAGAGGTCAAGCAAGTGAACACACGCTCGCACACACTTTACAGGTTATACTCACAGAAACATGGCTACACTACACATCGCTAAACACTGGTCAATATTACATACCGTACAGACGAAGCAGCAAACATTACGAGAGAATCAGCGTTGCAATAGTGACAAAGCACCACCAGTGGGATGGCACTAGTGTTGACGGGGGTCTAGAGACCCTGCTGACATGTGCAGGAAGTATCAGTCGCCTTGTTGTTGTGGTGACCAGGCGTCCAGTGCTGGGTGAAGCTGGGCTACCATTATTCCCAGACACGGAGTGAGACGCCTACAATAGGTGAAGAAGTGTTACTATGCTGATATGTCCAGTCTAACATTACTCTTTATCACCACCACAACCTAGAATTAACTGCTATTGCATGGTATATATGTCCGTCTCTAAATGTCCAGGCTGGTGTTGCAACATAATTGCAACAACCATGTTACTGTCTATATAAATGTATGAGAAAATTTATAAATATTGATTGGTAATCTCTCTTGATATTGCTGTTATGCTTTACTATAAATACTGCAAGACAGCAATACTTGTATTACTGCTGTGTTGTAATAAATACCTTTGTCCATCATATTGATGAAAATATCTTCAGAAAACTCTATTTCTCATCTGTGGTGTTCAGATGTGTTCATGTCTGTTAACCATATTCAGGAGCATATGGATACACAACAGGCTTGGTTCCTAGGCCTCTTGTGGATCCATATGCTCTTGCGCTACCATCCACAGGATGGATATGGGACGCACAATAAACTAGCCGCTTCGGTGGCAAACTAAAATCTATGTGGAGTAGGTCATCCCGAGATATTAATTCTTTAGCAGTAACTCCAGCTCTACTGTAGAAAGACCCTTTGAAGGTAACTGTAGCTACTGACCCCTCAGTGGAATGCTTGACGATGTCCTCACTGTCCTACTGAAGTGTCCCAACTGACAAGTTGAGTAGCTTTTATTCACCACTATGAAACAATCAGTGTAGCAGCACACTGCTGGTGTGTTCAATCTTAGCTTAAAAAAAACCCTCATCTATTCACCACCTCCAGTCACCCCTCACTGACCACCAGTCCATCCCAACTTCCACCATTCTGCCCCAGTCACTGTTATCCGTACTATCACTGCCCTTAACTTTACCATCACCATCACTGCTCCAAGAACCCCTTGCACAACTACACTCATCATCAAAGTTCTCGTCCCCCTCCCCCTTCCCCAGAATCCCCCAACAGAAACATTTCCATAGTAACCTCCACTCAACCACCACACAGGCTAAAACCTCAACACCGCCTCTTTCCACTACTAACCTCCACACCACTTCCCCCTACACATAAGGTAAAGTACGAGTCCCAATTTTGTCTCATTCTCATATTTGACAAAGACAGGACATAAACCAAAGCATATATCATCCTGTGCAGACGGTATAAGAATTTGTATGAGTGACATCCATAAAAGCAACAGTGAGCCTCTAAGATGGTATAAACCAAGTCTTCTTGTGGACTAGTGACAACAATATGATGCTCAATGAGGAGAAATTTCAGTTACTACGTTACGGAAAGACTGAGGAAACAAAAACTAGATCGGAGTACAAGACAAACTCAAATCACTCAGTAGAGCCTAAGTCTAATGCGAGAGACCCGAGAGTGATAATGTAAGGTCTCATGTTCAAGGAACACAACAGTGTTATCAACGCAACTGCAAGGGCAATGATAGGTTGGATTAATAGAACTTTGAGGACAAGATCATTCAAGTCACTCGTCCTCTAGGCTGGAGTATTGCTGTGTATTAACGGCTCCCTTCAAGGCAGCTGAAATGGGACTAGAAAATGTAGAGAGAACCTTTACAGCTCGCATAAACTCGGTTCAGCATCTAAATTAATGGGTGAACTTGAAGTGCCACCACTCCCCTACAATCATCTCCACACCACTCCCCCTACAATAATCTCCACATCATTTCCCCTACAATCATCTCAACACCACTCCCCTACAATGATTTTCACACAACTCACCTTACAATAACCTCCACACCACTCCCTTACAATCATCTCCACACCACTCCCCCTACAATAATCTCCACACTATTCCCCTTTAGAATCACCTCCACACCACTCCCTTACAATCATTTCCACACCACTCCCCCTACAATAATCCCCACACCATTCCCCTACAATCATCTCAACACCACTCCCCTACAATCATCTCAACACCACTCCCCTTACAATCACCTCCACACCACTCCCCTACAATCATCTCCACACCACTCCCCTACAATCATCTCCACACCACTCCCCTTACAATCACCTCCACACCACTCCTTACAATGATCTCCACACCACTCCCCTTACAATGATCTCCACACCACTCCCCTTACAATCACCTCCACACCACTCCCCTTACAATGATCTCCACACCACTCCCCTTACAATGATTTCCACACCACTCCCCTTACAATAACCACACCACTCCCTTACAATCACCTCCACACTATTCCCCTTTAGAATCACCTCCATACCACTCCCCTTACAATCACCTCCACACCACTCCCTTACAATCACCTCCACACCACTCCCCTTTACAATCACCTCCACACCACTCTCCTTACATTCACCTCGGCCACTCCCCTTACAATCACCTCCACACCACTCCCTTACAATGACCTCCACACCACTCCCCTTACAATCACCTCCACTCCAGGTAAACACCACTCCCTTTACAATCGCCTCCATACCACTCCCCCGTATAATTTGTTTCACACCACTCCTTACAATCGCCTCCACATCCCTTACAATCCCCCCTCACAATCACTCCATACTACCACTCACCTTACAATCACCTCCATACCACTCACTGTCAATACACCTCCCACCTTCTCCCCCACACATCACACCACCACCTTACCATCAACTCCCCCCCCCCCCACACACACAAATCACTGACCTCCTTCGCAACAATTTTCAAATCTGCAACCTCCCGCCACGTCCAAGCTTTCTATTTATTGTCTTGCAATATGAGTTAAGCAAGATGTATGCACTCAACACTTCCTCCCACACGTAACAACGTTAAATGGGAACATCTTAGCCAACTGTCTGGTGAACTTCCTTGTGGAGTCTACCGCGACTTCTTAACAACAGACACCATTTTCCTCACTTGTAAAGACAGTCAACCGGGTGACTAATGAAGGCACCTTAAACAGTGACAGTGTGACATAGTTATGTCTACCACGCTCTGTGATGCTCGCTGTTTGTTCGCTTGACAGAACTTTTCTCACTTTTATCTTTAGTTACCTTGTATATTTTTTCAGTGTGGCATGTTAGAACTAGCTATTTTATTATGAATATATTATTATCACTACTACACTCATGGGGCAGCACTAAACCCGTAGGGTCATACAGCGCCTGATAGGAACTGAAAGCTTTCAAGCGTGATTCAAGGAATTGGAGCACAAGTCCAATTCCTTAGACGAAGAGCCCCTCATCAGCATCAAGGAACCTCCAATAAGGGGCTTTATTAAAGGACAACCTAGCCTAACCTAACCGAGAAACTTGCTACAAACCCTGTGTGAGAATCCATACAGATGGTGGTGGGAGTCACGAGGCTGCTGGACAGCCGGGGGTGGAACGCTCGCTGCCAGGGGTGGAACGCTCGCTGTCAGGGGACAACAGAGACACGACCAACCAGGTGAATACACACACTAAGCAAGTTATATTCACGTTATTTTAAATATGTTGTGACCAACCGTTGTTTTATATCTCTGTGCTGGCCGCGTTACTCATAGGATTGTTACACAATTGCAATGCTGATACATTTGTGATGATTTAAAAAATAGAACATATCCCAATGTCTTATACACCGTCAATCATTATTTATCATCGTTCTCATGTACGGTTCTAGTGTATGAAACACTTGGTACAGGTCTTGTATGAAACACTTGGTACAGTTCTTGTATGAAACACTTGGTACAGTTCTTGTATGAAACACTTGGTACAGTTCTTGTATGAAACACTTGGTACAGTTCTTGTATGAAACACTTGGTACAGTTCTTGTATGAAACACTTGGTACAGTTCTTGTATGAAACACTTGGTACAGTTCTTGTATGAAACACTTGGTACAGTTCTTGTATGAAACACTTGGTACAGTTCTTGTATGAAACACTTGGTACAGTTCTTGTATGAAACACTTGGTACAGTTCTTGTATGAAACACTTGGTACAGTTCTTATATGAAACACTTGGTACAGTTATTGTATGAAACACTTGGTACAGTTCTTGTATGAAACACTTGGTACAGTTCTTGCATGACACTTGGTACAGTTCTTGTATGAAACACTTGGTACAGTTCTTGCATGACACACTTGGTATAGTTCTTGTATGAAACACTTGGTACAGTTCTTGTATGAAACACTTGATACAATTATTGTATGAAACACTTGGTACAGTTCTTCTATGAAACACTTGGTACAGTTCTTGCATGACACTCGTGGTACAGTTCTTGCATGACACTCGTGGTACAGTTCTTGCATGACACTCGTGGTACAGTTCTTGCATGACACTCGTGGTACAGTTCTTGCCTGACACGTATTACAGTTCTTACATGACACAAGTGGTACAGTTCTTGCGTATCACACGTTACAGACAGTGCTTCAATAACTCACCATCGTGGTATAGTTCTTGCATATCACACACGTTACAAACATTGCTTCAATAACTCACCATCGTGGTACAGTTCTTGCATTTCACACACGTTACAAACATTGCTTCAATAACTCACCATCGTGGTACAGTTCTTGCATGTCACACACGTTACAAATATTGCTTCAATAACTCACCATCGTGGTACAGTTCTTGCATGTCACACACGTTACAGACGGTTCTTCAATAAAGCACCATCGTGGTACAGTTCTTGCATGTCACACACGTTACAGACGGTTCTTCAATAAAGCACCATCGTGGTACAGTTCTTGCATGTCACACACGTTACAGACGGTTCTTCAATAAAGCACCATCGTGGTACAGTTCTTGCATGTCACACACGTTACAGACGGTTCTTCAATAAAGCACCATCGTGGTACAGTTCTTGCATGTCACACACGTTACAGACGGTTCTTCAATAAAGCACCATCGTGGTACAGTTCTTGCATGTCACACACGTTACAGACGGTGCTTCAATAAAGCACCATCGTGGTACAGTTCTTGCATGTCACACACGTTACAGACGGTTCTTCAATAAAGCACCATCGTGGTACAGTTCTTGCATGTCACACACGTTACAGACGGTGCTTCAATAAAGCACCATCGTGGTACAGTTCTTGCATGTCACACACGTTACAGACGGTGCTTCAATAAAGCACCATCGTGGTACAGTTCTTGCATGTCACACACGTTACAGACGGTTCTTCAATAAAGCACCATCGTGGTACAGTTCTTGCATGTCACACACGTTACAGACGGTGCTTCAATAAAGCACCATCGTGGTACAGTTCTTGCATGTCACACACGTTACAGACGGTTCTTCAATAAAGCACCATCGTGGTACAGTTCTTGCATGTCACACACGTTACAGACGGTGCTTCAATAAAGCACCATCGTGGTACAGTTCTTGCATGTCACACACGTTACAGACGGTGCTTCAATAAAGCACCATCGTGGTACAGTTCTTGCATGTCACACACGTTACAGACGGTTCTTCAATAAAGCACCATCGTGGTACAGTTCTTGCATGTCACACACGTTACAGACGGTGCTTCAATAAAGCACCATCGTGGTACAGTTCTTGCATGTCACACACGTTACAGACGGTGCTTCAATAAAGCACCATCGTGGTACAGTTCTTGCATGTCACACACGTTACAGACGGTTCTTCAATAAAGCACCATCGTGGTACAGTTCTTGCATGTCACACACGTTACAGACGGTTCTTCAATAAAGCACCATCGTGGTACAGTTCTTGCATGTCACACACGTTACAGACGGTTCTTCAATAAAGCACCATCGTGGTACAGTTCTTGCATGTCACACACGTTACAGACGGTTCTTCAATAAAGCACCATCGTGGTACAGTTCTTGCATGTCACACACGTTACAGACGGTTCTTCAATAAAGCACCATCGTGGTACAGTTCTTGCATGTCACACACGTTACAGACGGTGCTTCAATAAAGCACCATCGTGGTACAGTTCTTGCATGTCACACACGTTACAGACGGTGCTTCAATAAAGCACCATCGTGGTACAGTTCTTGCATGTCACACACGTTACAGACGGTGCTTCAATAAAGCACCATCAGCTACTCTCCCAGCATGATGCAACACATCACTACTACCCTTCAACCTTCAATTGTTTGGAGATTTATTTCGTACACATTGTGATTTGAAAAGGGAATTCAGGTCATGTTTTCCACGATCACAGTTGAGTGTTATTTCAATTATGAAAAAGTGGTTAGTTGAAGAGGTTTAAAACTTATCGACTACACGAGGCTCAAGAAGGCTACATGTCACCTGTGCACCACCAGCAAAAAAAAAAAAAACTTTAATCCCTAATACAGGGTTTCTAGTAAACTCTACATGTATGCATACTGAGATACAGTTCTTCGGACAGGTGGACATACACTGTTACTCTCAGTGTATACACATCAAGTGAGATATTCTTCAGAATATGTACCAAGTGCTACTGCAGTCCTATCGAGTTTGCTTGTACCTGACTGGACACACGATGGATGGTTAGTGGGGTTTAAAACCTATCGTCTACACAAGTCTCATTAAGGCTATAATACTGTCACCTGTTCACCACCAGTCAAGAATACTTTAACCCTCAAGACAGGGATTAAAGTAATGTCTCAGTGTATATAAACAAAGAGACATACACCTCTCGGTATATGTCTTTGGTAGAGAAGAGTTGATGACAACTTTCCCTCTCCAAGCCTCGTGTTTCTTATGTAACGTCTCTCTTAAATTTATCTGCAGAGTAAGAATCAGCGTTTACAAATATTTTATTTTATAAACTTTAAAAAAAAGACTTCCCTTCGATGAAAACACTATTACAGGTTTTATTAACAAGTATTTTAAATAAAACCTGCAACGCTGCTCATACGTCCGGCAACGTAGAGAGGTGGCCGGCAACGTTGCCAGAGTAAATTCACTTTCTTACCAGGACGGTTTACGACCTTTACATAAATATTTAACAATATGCAATACTATTCTCTTTTATAGATATTAATAAAATATCCTGCAGGATATTCAGCGGGTTACTGACGACAAATTTGCTTCTACGTACAAGACAAATTCAAATCACTCAATAGACTACGAGTATATAATGTGAAAGATCTGGGAGTGATAATGTCAGATCTCACGTTCAAGGAACATAACAATGTTATAATCACATCTGCAAGGAAAATTAGAGGTTGGTTAACTAGAACCCTCAAAACAAGAGATGCCAAGTCAATGATGACACTCTTGAAGTCCCTCGTTCTCTCTCTAGGGTGGAGTATTGCTGTGTATTAAAGGCCCCTTCAAGGCAGGCGAAACTGCTGAGCTGGAAAATGTACAGAATCTTGAAAGCTCGTATAAACTTGGACTGGAACATGAATTACTGGGAGCACTTTAAGTCATCGAACTGTACCTTAGAAAATAGCAAGAGAGACATATCATAATATCTACACTTGAAAGATTGTGGAGGGATTGGTCACAAATATGCACATCAAAATCACTACAGACGGTGTAAATTACCATCGGTGAAAAGCAGGAGAGCAATGAGTATACTCAGAGAACTCAAATAGTGTAAAGGGATCACGACTCTTTAACAACCTTCTTTCAGTTCCTGATCAGCCGGGCTGTTGCATACGTTGCGCTGCTGGCGGTGGACACCAACAGCTTGGTCGATCAGGGCAGCAACCAGGTCTGATCTTAAACCGGGCTGCGGGGGCGGTGACCCCCAGACGTGACTACAGGTAACATAGGGGTATGGTCTGGTTATCCACATTGCTCTCCAAACTAGATTATATGAATGTAATAATCATAAACTTACATTAGTCTCATTTTTATTATTATATATTTACAACCAAGCGCTGAACCCGTATGTATCATACAACACTGCCTTGGAAGAATTTATTTGATTTAGAAAGCACCGGACCTGTTCTGTTATTCATGACATTACATTATTAAATTTTAAACTATTATCAGATTGCTACTGTCGTCGACAATTCACTCTCACGTTACATAAATCATAATCACAAAGCAAGTAAAATCAAGTCACATTCTATTTTTCACATTTATCCATATCCCTAATTTGCTCCGTGTCATTGGCCCCGACAGGAAATTTTGACGAATGGAAAAATATATCCCCATTATTTATACCAAAAGAAATGCTGGATTCTTAGGCAAGCACCTCACTAGGATAGTGGTACCATATGAGTGTGGTACCCTGTGGGGAGTGTGCCACCTGTCCAAGACAAGAGGCCCCTTTCACCTAGGCACTCAAACCTCACCTCACCCAGCGTCGGGAACTTGGTGTTGCAAGGTGCCACATACAATAACATAAGTTCCAAAACAACACTAGAACCAGGTAACAAGGCTCAATGATGAGGGGGGTTATTATAATGAATTATAGTGCCGTAAGTATAGACTTTGAACAGAAGGTTCAAGGGAAGATGACAGAAGGGAAAGAAAGGGGCGAGCAAGAAGGGTTAGAAAAAGTTATAGCAACAAAAGAAGTGAGATAGGATCCAAAGGAAATTGGACGCAGCGTAAGGACAGATGTATAGCCGGTCGTTGGTAAAGACGTGACGCCAGATGTGATTCAACCTCTGCAAACAACTTGTTGAGTACAACTAGGCGGGTACGTCTATGTACACAAGGCGATTGTTGTGTAAGATGCGGGACCGGAAGACTAGCCTCCACTCCTGAAAACTACTCGTAAGAGTACAAGTCTAGTGAGTACGTATGTACGTACACATACATACACCCACATACAGAATAACACGGAATAAGTGAGGCTCACACTGGAGTAAAAAGAGCCAATATGGAACCAGCACCTGATAAAGCATGTCAAGAAGCTGGAAAAAGTGAAAAGGTTTGCAACAAGACTAGTCCTAGAGGAGAGGGGTATCAACCATGAGGACACTAGAAGCTAAACTTAACGACACTAAAAGACAGAAGGACCAGAGGCGACATGAATTCAACGTACAAAATAATGAGGAATAGACAGGGTGGACAGGGAGACTGTCAGAGGCGGATCTGTTCAAACGAGGGCACAGCTGGAAGTGAAGTTACATGAATGTCATGAAATACTTCTTTAGCCTTAAAGTGGTCAGAGTAGTGCTGAGGCAGCATCCATACATAATTTTAAAAATAGGCATGACACGGCTCACGCAGCCAGAAAAGTAAACCCAGTAGCGGAGGGGCCAGAAGCAGTGACGCGACCCCTGCAACCACAGATAGATTAGAACAAATATGTGCGTGAGCACACGTCTTCTACTCCAGAAAACTGCGTGATACAGACGACGTCACGTCCCACCTTACCCCGTCCCTCCCTCTCAGTGTGCTTGGCGTGACAGCTACGTGTGTAGCAAGGTTAAGGTAAAGTCGTAAATGACTGTGGTTTAGGCGAAGCAAAAGTTGTGATAAATTATTCTGTAGTGTTGCTGAAGCAGTGTTACTTGTTTCAGCTTTATTATTATTATTATTATTATTATTATTATTATTATTATTATTATGGAGTGTTGCTGAAGCAGTGTTACTTGTTTCAGCTTTATTAATATTAATATTATTATTATTATTATTATTATTATTATTATTATTATTATTATTATGGAGTGTTGCTGAAGCAGTGTTACTTGTTTCAGCTTTATTATTATTATTATTATTATTATTATTATTATTATTATGGAGTGTTGCTGAAGCAGTGTTATGTTTGATGAACTCTGTAGTCCACATTATTATTATTATCGTTATTTTATTCATGGTAAACCCGTTGGGGTCATCAGCTCCCGAGGAACGAGAGGTAATCAGGTTCGATCTGATCTTTAATTCCTTGTATGTGGCACTCAAGATTCCTGCGTGAGGCAGGAAATTCAAAATTCAAGTGTCACTCAAAATCCCTATGTGGCACTCAAGATGCCACGAAATAAAGATAACTTTTCGGTCAGGATAAGCAAGGTGACAGCTGAGGACGCGATACATCATTTGTCAGGCAAAGAGTATTCCACTTGGAATGCATATTTTGAGAGGCGTGTTCTTGAAACACTGAGAACCTTTCCAGGTTTGATGTCGGGGATAGTACATTAATTATATTCAAGGAGACGCACTAAACCCGTGGGCATCAATACTTGAGAAATGGGAGGTAATTTGGTTTCAACCAAAGAGAACGAAGTGAGTTCGGACTTTTTGGGTTAAGAACCTTTCTATTAAAGGGAACAATAGAGTGAATTAGAATGCTTGACGGGTTATCATCAAAGATGAAACACAGAAGGAAACACCACAAAATGTATCGTTAAATGAACTTTCCATTAGGCTAACACTGTTGCATCGAAGAATGGACCCCGAGGAGCTACCGCCAAGGTTATCCTCTCCTGTAGAAGAGGATAACCTTGACGGTAGTACAGTGGTACCACTGGTTCAGTGACTGAACCAGTGGTACCACTGTACTAGCAAATGTGTGGCGATGATAGTGGCATTTTAGTAGTCAGGGAAAATGTCTCCTCACAGGAGTGTTATTTAAATAATGACCTTCTCAATGATTAAGTAACCGCGTGTGAGCCAGAGCTACATTTCTATCCCACTATTAAAATAGTTATATTATTTCCTAGTATTTTAAGTTCCACTCTTTTTATACACTGATAGTCCCCACCCATTCTCATAAAGCTGCTGCAGAGGTAACAAACTAAGAAGTTTTTAGAAGCACCGAAAGCTAAACATACATCATATATGGACGGAAACCACCTTGTCGAGACTTAAGTGCAGTAAAAGTAGTTTTAACGTATATATTTGGCTTTCGTTTTAAACATAATAACTATATTAAAAAAATAAGTAGACAAGCAAGGAAAGGATGTGAAAGGAGTCAAGCAGCAAGCAGAGTAGGCTAGGCTAGGCTGGCCTGGGTCAGTAACACTAAGGACCACCAACTGACTTGCGCATCTCTCAACACGTCTCGCATATCCTGCTCTCACCTTTCTCTTCATTCACCTTTTTAAAAAATACACTAATAATCAAAGTAAACATAAAAACAAAAGAATCCTAACTTAAAATACAGCAATAATCCTAGTCAAAACTTTCTACATCACAATCGTTCTGAGACTCGGCTTCAACCATTTTTTGTGTGTAGGTATCATGTTTTTCTTCCACATGCCCAAATAAGGGTTCCTGGAGGAGCGTCAAGATGCTGGAATGTGTAGTTGAAACTTAATGACACGACGGGTCGTTTGTGCAGGTGACTAGTTATCTCGTGCTCCTGTAGTTAGTAAATATGTCACTCACAATTCAAAACGTTCCTTAAGAGTAATTCTCAACCTTACTACAAATGCCTAACTACCCATAACTCCCAGCATATACAGTATATCAAATCACAGAACGAGTGGGGTTCGAACCCATGGCAGGCGTGTCCTAAAACTCAGTGTACAGACACTGTTATATGAAGTACATGTATATAATGACCTATGACCACTAGGATGTCTATGATTTATATAGACAAATTTGGTAATGTGACACCATCTCTGCATTAACTCCCTACCCTGGTAAGACTTTGCATCATCCCTGGATTATCTTCCTGCCCTGGTAAGATTGGAATCATCTCTGTATTAACTACCTACCTTGGTAAAACTATGCCACCATTTCTGGATTATTAACTCCTTGCCTTAGTAAAACTGGATTATCTTCCTGCCCTAGTAAGATTGTGGCATTAACCGTGGATTAGCTCCCTGCTCTGGTACGGCATCATCTTTAGATTAACCGCCTGGCACCATCTCAGGATTAACCACCTGTCCTGGGAAGATTGGCACCATCCCGGTATTAACCACCTGCCCTGGGAAGACTGGCACCATTTCAGGATTAACCACCTGTCCTGGGAAGATTGGCACCATCTCAGTAATAACCACTTGCCCTGGGAAGATTGGCACCATCTCAGTACTAACCACCTGCCTTGGGAAGATTGACACCATCTCAGTATTAACCCCCATGTCCTGATATACCTTTATATTGCACCATTTCTTGATTAATTATCTGCCCTGAGAAATATATATGGCACAACTTCTAGATTACCCCGTGTCCTGAGGAAATATCTCTGATAACTACCGGTACTCCTATCCCATTCACTAAACACCTCCTTCCCGGAGGTAACAGTACTAAGTCGATAAAAAAAATCTGGTTTCCATTCACCGGCGGTTAGGAGGCTGGTAGTCAACAAGTTTTTAAACACGAGCATGAAAACCACTAGTATGGCCGCTGGGGAGTCTCCAGGAAGAGCTCATCACTTGTGACATTAGCAGACTATAGTGTGTTCTGATGTTTATATCATAACCTTTCAATCTATTACAAGTGATCAGATTTGATTTACAGGATTGATCAGACAAGTAACTACTGGAATTAAACCACAGCAAATGCAAAAATTTTAAGTTAGGAACGTGAAAGAAGACCAGAACCTGACCGGGAAAAGAAAAGATCCTAGGAGTGAGCATAATACCGAGCATATTACCAGAGGCGGACATCAACCCACAATAATAACCTCTGCGGCTAATACGTAATTCGTGAATCCTTCAAGACTTGATAAACCACAGTCAGGCCCATTTTGGAGTACGCAGCAGCAGCTTGGAACCCCTCACCATGTTAAGAAACTAAAAAAAGTGCAGATGTGGTTCACAAATGAGACAAATCCCGCAGCAAAGGGGAAATGAACTACGTATGAGGAGAGACTAAAGAAGTTGAACTTGACATCAGTGGCGAGAAGGACCCAGGGAAATAATATAACGGCATACAAAATATGCAAAAGACAACAGGGTGGACAGCGATAGACTGTTGGACACCGAAAACAGGTGCATGAAGGCACACTTGGAAGTTAAAAGACACTTGATGAATCAAATATGTCAGGAATGTATTTCTTTAGCCCGGTCAGGGTGGCCAGGAAGTGGAATGACTTTGATGAAGAAGTGCTGAAGGCAAGCTCCGATCAGAGCTTTGTGAAGAGATACGATAGGGCTCACGAGGCTAGAGGGGAGTGAACCCTGCAGCGGCCGGTTACAGGCAGGGCCAGAAACAAACTCAGCACTAACAACCACAAATATGCGAATACAGTTGAGCGTGCGAGCACTCACGCACGCATGCACACACACAAAGTGTGAACTACTAGTCACAATCTTCAAGTTAATTGATATAGAACAACTACCAGTGTTGAAGACAACATATGTAATCCCAATATTTAAGTAAGGGGACAGACAGGTAGGGGTTACTGACATGCATATTATGTAAGGTTAAGAGAAAATAACCAGAAGAGTAGTGGAACACCTGGAAAGGAGGTTCATAAATCACATGCGACACTGTTTTAGAGGTGGCAAATCCTACCTAACAAACCTGCTAAAGTTCTATGACAAGGTAACGAAAGTTAGGCAGGAGAGTGATAGGTAGATTATATTTTTGGGCAAATAAGGCTGTTCATACAGTACCTTAAGAGACTGGGACAAAAGCTAGAAAAGCAGGCAGGAATAACAGGAAGGAAACAGCGAGTGATTTACCGGGAAGAAGAATCGGAATGGGCAAGTGTGATGAATGGGGGTTCTACAAGGGTCAGAACTAAGACCCGTACTATTTCTTGTGTACGTGAACGACAGGATGTAAGAGGTGCCCCCTCTTCGCAGATGGGAAACTAATGGGAAAATACAAACTGGAGAGAAGCAGGAAATACTACAAACGATCTGGCTAAGCTACAAGATTGGTCTGACAAGTGGCTATTAAAATTTATCAAAAATGACCGGAAACGGAGTACAAGCTCGGGGAAATAGAACACCAGTCAAGGAGGATCTCAGTGTGAGTACTGTACAGAGCATATCGCCTAAGGCGCACATCAATCTAATAACTTAGCAAACGCGCGTCTGGCATATCTAAGAGTAACGTTTAGGATCTTCAACAAGGACTCATTCTCGACACTATGTACGGATTATGTCAAGCCCATCTTGGAGAATGCAGCACAAGTATGGCACCTACACCTGATCAAATATGTAAAGCTGTAAAAAGTGAAGAGGTTTTGCAACGACAATACTTCCCGAGTTGAAGAGTACGAGCTAAACTTGATGACATTAAAGAACAGAAGGACGAGAGGTACTATGATAACAATATACAAAATACTGAGAAGCGTTAACAGTGTGGACAGGTCAGACTGTTTGTAAGGCGGAAAATAGGAACACGAGGGCACAGCTGAAAGTTAAAAACACTTACGAGTCACGGGGATGTCAGGAACATTTCTTTAACCTCAAAGTGGTCAAGAAGTGAAACGACCTAGATAACAAAGTGGTGGAGGCAGGATCCATACAATGTTTCAAGAATAGGTATGACAGGGCTCACGAAGCCAGGAAAGAGTGAACTTAGTAGTGACCAGCAGAGTAGCAAGCTCATGAGCTGAGATTAGCACCTTACAACAAGGAAACGAACAGGAAGATGGCTACTTGAATCGAACCCTAACGATTGCAAATTCATGAGAGCATGAGGGGTGAGAAAACTGGAGACGGAATACAGAATAAGTTGCAAAAACTGCAATGAGGTCATATAGCTAGAACATATCCGCCATATAACTCAACTTCAGCGACATAAGCAAACTAAACTAACCCATGAACTGTTGTCATGAGCCTCGTATAAATAAGTACATTTACACAAAACTCACATCAGAGTTATCTTGAAGTGTGTAGCACCGGTATTCAACCCGCGCCTCATCAAGTTTACAAAGAAACTTGAGAAGATCCTTAATAAGACTGGTACCGGAACAAAGAAGACTAGAATAGAGGGGCACCAGAGAAGATATGGTCATGACATACAAAATACTTGGATTAAATAAAGTAGATAGTGACAAGTTGTTTGAGATGGGTTAAGAGGGAGCCAAGAAACATAGATGGGTGCTAGGGACGCAGATGGGGCATTCTGAAAGTGGTGAATAAGAGGTATGAGCTAGAGATGGGAGAGGTAAACTCTTTACACAGTTTCAAGAGTAGCTATGATCGTGCAGCCAGGAATCACAAAAAACTCGATAAGAGTTAAGAGGCGGAGCCAGGAGCTATGAATCAATCCCGCTTCTGAAAATAAGTGAGCACACTGTTGCCAAACTGCCTGAGGTTGTGATACTTGATATTCTGAATGGGAAGTGAGCTGAAATAGAAGGCAAGTCAAAATTAACAATCTGTCTTAAACTTTTAACCCTCAGAAACTTAAAAGTTCAATCAAATGTAAACGTAAATACTCAACTGCTGTGGAATAAAGAACGCAGTAGACACCAAATTGATTATAGAGAAGAGTAGGAGGGTGGCTATCGATGTTTACTGAGAGCACAGGAAACCCCCCCAGGCAAGGGTTAGCAGCTGTCTACTCCACTCCCTCACCTGTGGGGGATGGGGAATGGATGAGTGGCAGGAGGGTCAAGCGGAAGAGACGAGGAGGGGACATTGGCCAGGAAGAAAGGGGGAGAGTGAGGGAGAGAGGAGGGGGTTGGGGGTATGCGAACGCAAAAATCATCGCGTGGCTTGCACACACACTACCACCACCACTACTATAACCCACCACGATCAAACACCACCACCTACAACGAACACTACCACAATGAAAGCTAAATTTTTTAAACATGATAAACTTTAATATATTCATAATTTAAATTCTGACTTGTTCTAATAGAAACATACTGCAAAATATCCTATCATACCTTGCCACACAACGCTAAGAAATTCACTGCATTTGCTATTATACATTAACACAACGAACTAGTGTTTTACTCATAACACACATAAGTTGATAAATTGTTACATTAAATAGTAAAGTTAAACCATACTATTCTTGGGATCATAACCAAATTGTGTAATGATATAAATTTTACACTTGTGTAAAGCACACACAGTACCGCTCACCGTAGCCTTGTCATAGGGCTGTAAACGGTACATTACGTGTACAATCTCCGACACTCCTTTGGGAGCCACTGCCGGGTCACCACATGGAGAAGACCCGGGCCAGGACCCTTCCTGGCAAACCTTACTGAACCTGAACACACATTACCTTTGTATTGGAAATCTAAAACACAACACAATTTGTTTTAAACTCAAAGTATAATCTGCTGTGATATAAACTTAATATGCTGTATTCTTCAGAGCTACAAACATACCACATTCTTCAGAACTACAAACATAATATATTCACAGATCTACTAATATATATTCTAGAAAACTGCATACAAACTGCATACTTCAGAGCTACAAACATGCCTCATTCTACAGAGCCACATAGTACATTCTACAGAACCACATAGTACATTCTACAGAACCACATAGTACATTCTACAGAACCACATAGTACATTCTACAGAACCACATAGTACATTCTACAGAACCACATAGTACATTCTACAGAGCCACATAGTATATTCCACAGAACAATATACATACCACATTCTACAAAACTACATGCATTATCACATAAAACTGAGCTACATACACCCATCCAGAAGAACTGTGAACATCAAATGCTATAAATCTACAGATGTAGAGTTTACAAAAGTTCAATCTTGCTATAATCTATACAGGTGCAACCTTAACATTGTATTCCGTTGTGTTGTGCCATTTTATAATGTTACAGGCTCTAATATTAGCAGGTGGTCAGAGTATAGCCTTAAAAGGGTAACGAAAGTCAGTGGTCAGGTCCTGGCGGGGGAGGGGTTACAGGGGGGAGTGGAGAAAGCAATGAGATGAGAAATATAAGGCAATAAGAGAAAGTCCAGTTAGTGACCACTGCCTACCCTGCTGTTATACTCAAGCTATATATCCATCTCACTCCAATATGGAGATACTACTAAAGAATTTACGTCGTTCCTCTGTGCGTGGTTTTATAGTAACTGAAAACATTAACTCGGGTTTTTTTTTCATTATCTTTCTCTCTCTGGTATTAATAAATAAATAATAGTATATGTTGTCTTGCACAACTATCTTTATGGAAAAAATGTCAACTGTTGCAATATGATCACTATGAACATTATATTACTGTATTTTATGTATGTAAAGTAATAACAACATAACTCAGACTGACCTAATGTACAGTAGGTTGGATAGTATTAGGCTAAATTATATCACGTTATGTTAGCAAAAATAAACATTTGTATGGGTTAATCCAAACTGTATATCACAGAAAAGGACAGAAAAAAAATCGAAAATAATATTTTGACTTGTTTGACCGACTTAAAAAACTCGACTTATATACACAATCCAATTCATTTTGCATGAATAACAGTATTCTTAATGCTAGTGTACAGATGAATTGTGGCCTTATCATGACCTTCGTGCAGTCGGCAGGACAGATAGAAGCTATAAAGGAGAATATGGCAGACAGACGTCGGGAAAATCTCCTTTAATCTGAGGGTCAGGACGCGGAATGATCCGGATGAGGAAGTAGTAGATGCGAAGTCAATATATTACATTCATGGAAGCGGTGATAGGCGGGGGGTTAAACCTGCAATGAAGTTCGATTCAAGGAAGGAAGGGCAAGTCCAATTCCTTGAATCAAAAGCCTCTCGACTGCGTCAAGGATCCTCCTCCTCTGAGGACAGACCTTAAACCTAGCAAATTAGCCAGTTTACACGAGCGAGTTGAAGGACCTGAAACAATCCCAGTTCCCGTATATTGTCAATGTTTAATATAATATGACACATTAACTGCATATATCCCCAGCCCTAGATAAATCTAGTGTGCTTTGACTTTGCTTTATAAGGGAAAGTGAAGTAACGTTACGGGCGACAGCAGAGGCTGTCATGTCAAGAGTGAGTTTGGAGTCATTCATAGCTGGCTGGCAACACACCCACGCACTGTGGACAATGACACTACCTTCATCCTCCCTCAACGTCAAGCCTCGCACTAGCGATATATACCACAACCTTGTGAATCACCAAGGAAAACTTTAGAGAAACTTTATACACAATAACCCGCACATAGGAGACGAACTTATGACTACGTTTCGGTCCGAAACGTAGTCATAAGTTTCAGTGTCCTATGTGCGGGTTATTTGTGTATTGTTCCAGTCACGGTATTGTGCCTATTTATTCTTGATGAGAAACTTTATATTTACGGATTTATGGTTCGTGTATAGAGACAATGTAACGCTGTTTCATCAGAACCCACAATGGAAAAAGTTCAGACAAGTGGCCGTACAACCAACACTTGTTACAATCAGCGAAATTTTATAACGTAAATGCATACAACCGAAGTATTGACAATTTAATATTACCAACGTGACCTTCCTTCCTACCTCTGGCTATGCTCTAAACACCATCACTTTTCTGGATTACGAAAATGTCCAGTTTTTATATAAGATTGTTACCCAAGAGTGGTCGTTGACTCGGCTCCTCTTCCAGACAACCTGACACACCTACTGTAGCAAATTTTTTTTACCTCCCAATAATGATGAATATTTCCAGTTTTGTTATTATTATTAATAGATTATAATGCAACTTACTGTGAAGGCAAATTAATTAGTGTGCAAGGCTTATCGACTGTACCAATCATTAACGTCGTAATCTACATATAATAACAAAGAATATCTAAATCCTTAATTTTTATTATTAGTATATCGATGGGGAAGAGCAAAACCAATAAGGGTCATAGAGCACCTGGGGAACTGGAAATAGGTGGCAATCAGGTTTGATTAAAGGAAGCGGAAAGTAGCTCCAGTTCCATGGATTAAGGGCTCTGTCTCCCACTTCAAAGTACTCGCCTGCTTCTCAAACACTTCAAAGAAGATGTCTGGGTCATGTTCCAGGAAACGTGGAACTAAAGAGACCTTAATTAATCCTTAAGATATTAAATTATACCCCCTTCAAGGGCGGTGCCTTGACGCTGCGGTTTAGCTTGCCCACGAGTATAACAATAACAATAATATGAATATACACATACACAAGAACGAAAAACACTGCAGTAGACTTACTGGCCCATGCTAGGCAGCTTTATTTCTTACCAAACCAACTCCCATTCGTGTACCCGTCCAAGCTATATTTAAAGCTATCCAAATTTCTTGCTTCAATGACTATCTGGGAGTTTGTCCACTCCTCTACAACAATTACCAAACCAGTACTTCCACATATACTTTCTAAATCTAAATTTGTTCAGCTTGAATCCACTGCTAAGAGTCCTGTCTTGGTTAGATATTTTCAACACATTTATAACCCCTTTACTTATTCCCATTTTTACGCTTCAATCATATCTTCCCTAATACTACGTCTTTCCAGAACGTGCAATGCCCTCAGTCTATTAACCTCCATGGTAATGAATAAGACACATGTGCAACATCTGAGTATCTTTATTATGTAGTCGTTTCGCCAGTCAGCGGCTGTATCAATTCAATACAGTGGTTATTTAAAGGTGTTGAAACCGGAGATAGTAGACGAGGTAATCTGTCCCTCAGTCTAGATGTTGACTTCCATAGCCTTGATGAATCTGAAGCATAGACAGGAAGATGGTCGCTTATAAGAGTCAGATGAGGTGCAACAGTCCCACCGTAGGCGGGACTACTAGTGGAAGTAGGTTATGGCCAAGAGATGGGCCCGAGGTTAGCAAACAGGTTGAAGGCAGCCTCTGTACCAAGATTCCATGGGTTGCAGTGTTAGACAGGTATGGTACCAGTAATGATACACATTACCTACAAAATAACGAATAAGACATGTTGTACATGGTATAGATACATGCGTCTTATTTATCATCTTGTCGGTATTGTATACCACTACTGCTACCACTACTGCTACCACTACTGCTACCACTACTGCTACCACTACTGCTACCACTACTGCTACCACTACTGCTACCACTACTGCTACCAACATCCGTCGTCCCAGATTCTTTTAAAAGAATTACCAGAAGATATCAAACACTGCCGAAACGGATGGAGGTTTTCAAAACGCGCCAAGTTCAGGATCCACCAAGCAGTTAGCGATGGATATGTGGGCCAACGGGCTGCTAGCAGCAACAGCCTGGTTGACCAAGCAAGCACCAGAAATAATTAAAATGATATATAATGCCGACAAGTTGATATCTAAGACATATGTGCAACAACTGGATATCTTTATTGCTAAAACATTTCGCCTACGCGGTAGACTTCTTCAGTCAAATACAGAGGAGAATAAATTGAAAGCAGCAGTGCCAGTGAACCCCGCCCCCTGGAACGACCCAGGGTCAGGCTGCGGGAGTGGGAAAAGTCTGGAAACCCATCAAAGGTAAGTCTATAAATCTTCGTAGGAAAGGTTTCTGATACATGGAATCAACTTCGTTATCTTTCTGTTATTTTCCAGTGCATTTATGTTCAGAAGACAAGAACTAAAGTTGAAGTATAACCTGAGGCCTCCTTTTATTTATACTTCGTGATACGGAGCCAAGCATTCTATTAGCTTTATTGCGAACACTTATGCACTACTGGCTTTAAATTCTTGTTAACCGAAACTCCTAAATATTTTATACATTCACTTTGAATAAGATATATTGTTTAGCGACCCTTATCGGTTTAGCGCTTTATTTGATTATAATAATATATTATTTAGCTTGTAAGTTCTATTGTTATTTTCTTTTACTAGGATCAGAACCTTATACTTGTCTGTAGTGAAGTGCATCTGCTACTTCTCCGACCACATCAACCTATCCATGCCATCCTGCAGCTTTTAAAGTGTTATCAGAAATTATTTGACGTCCTATTTTAGTGTCACCGGCAAACTTATCCATGTCGCTATTTATTCCTTCATCTGTGTCATTTGTATGAATTGTAAACAACAAGGGTCCCAATAACGACCCTCTGCTGATTTCTCCTCATTAATGCAAACATTGTTGCCAATCGGTCAGCCATCAGATCAGACATACATCTTTCCTTGTATGTACCTTGTAAGTCAATTATTTAATACGTTCACTGGTATTATAAAAACATTGCTGGCCTGGTCACAGACCGGGCCGCAGGGGCGTTGACCCCTGGAATTCTCTCCAGGTCTCCAGGTATTTAAAAGGATCGTTAAACTTATGAGTCATACAGCGTCTATCATTTACTAGTTTTTTTTTAATTGTTAAACAGTATTTATAAATTATCACCCCACCACCGAGGGTGCCTTGATTCAAATGAAGGGATCGTGTTCCATGGAATTGAAGTTACCCTCTACGTCCTCATTCCTAAGGCGCTGTATGACCCCTATGGATTTATGACTTTCCCATAATAATAATAATAATTTATATCATAAATTTTCCCAAATTAATTTTTTATTTTCCATTAATAAAATATTTCTCCTACCATATTCACCACCAGTGCAATTACCATAAACGTTTGTGTGCAATTACAAATCTAATTACCTGTTTTAGTGTGTGTGTGTGTGTGTGTGTGTGTACTCACTTATTTGTACTCACCTATTTGTGGTTGCAGGGGTCGATTCATAGCTCCTGGCCCCGCCTCTTCACTGATTGCTACTAGGTCCTCTCTCTCCCTGCTCCATGAGCTTTATCAAACCTAGTCTTAAAAGTATGTATGGTTCCTGCCTCCACTACGTCACTTTCTAAGCTATTCCACTTCCTGACAACTCTATGACTGAAGAAATACTTCCTAACATCCCTTTGACTCATAGGAGTCTTCAACTTCCAATTGTGACCCCTTGTTTCTGTGTCCCCTCTCTGGAACATCTTGTCTTTGTCCACCTTATCTATTCCTCGCAGTATTTTATATGTCGTTATCATGTCTCCCCTAACCCTCCTGTCCTCTAGTGTCGTCAGGCCGATTTCCCTTAACCTTTCTTCGTAGGACAATCCCCTTAGCTCTGGGACTAGTCTTGTTGCAAACCTTTGCACTTTCTCTAATTTCTTGACGTGCTTGACCAGGTGTGGGTTCCAAACTGGTGCTGCATACTCCAGTATGGGCCTGACGTATATGGTATACAGAGTCTTGAATGATTCCTTAGTGAGGTATTGGAACGCTATTCTTAGGTTTGCCAGCCGCCCGTATGCTGCAGCAGTTATCTGATTGATGTGTGCCTCAGATGTGCTCGGTATTATACTCACCCCAAGATCTTTTTCTTTGAGTGAGGTTTGCAGTCTTTGGCCACCTAGACTATACTCTGTCTGCGGTCTTCTTTGCCCTTCCCCGATATTCATGACTTTACATTTGGCAGGGTTAAATTCAAGGAGCCAGTTACTGGACCAGGCTTGCAGCCTGTCCAGGTCTCTTTGTAGTCCTGCCTGATCCTCGACTGATTTGATTCTTCTCATTAACTTCACATCATCTGCAAACAGGGACACTTCTGAGTCTATCCCTTCCGTTATGTCATTCACATATACCAAAAACAGTACAGGTCCTAGGACTGACCCTTGTGGAACTCCACTCGTCACAGGTGCCCACTCTGACATCTCGTCACGTACCATGACTCGTTGTTGCCTCCTGTCAGATATTCTCTGATCCATTGCAGTGCTTTTCCTGTTACGTGTGCCTGATCCTCTAGCTTTTGCATTAATCTCTTGTGAGGAACTGTGTCGAACGCCTTCTTGCAGTCCAAAAATGCAGTCTATCCACCCTCTCTCTTGTGTCTTACTTCTGTTACCTTGTCATAAAACTCCAGTAGGTTTGTGACACAGGATTTTCCTTCCCTGAAACCATGCTGGTTGTCGTTTATAAGCTTGTGTCTTTCTAGGTGCTCCACCACTCTCCTCCTGATGATCTTCTCCATGACTTTGCATACTATACACGTCAGTGACACAGGTCTGTAGTTTAATGCCTCATGTCTGTCTCCTTTCTTAAAAATTGGGACTACATTTGCCATCTTCCACGCCTCAGGTAGTTGCCCAGTTTCAATGGATGTGTTGAAGATTTGTGTTAGTGGCACACACAACATCTCTGCTCCTCTCTAAGGACCCACGGAGAAATGTTGTCCGGTCCCACCGCTTTTGAGGTATCAAGTTCACATAGCAGCTTCTTCACCTCCTCCTCGGTTGTGTGTATTTCATCCAGCACTTGTTGGTATACCTCCCTATTCTGAATTCCTGGAGTCCTTCCTGTCTCCTCTGTAAATACTTCTTTAAATCTCATGTTGAGCTCCTCACATACCTCTTGGTCGTTTATTGTGAACTCCCCACCTTCCTTTCTCAGCCTGATTACCTGGTCCTTGACTGTTGTTTTTCCCCTGATGTGGCTATACAACAGCTTCAGGTCAGACTTGACTTTTGATGCTATATCATTTTCATATTGTCGCTGAGCCTCCCTTCTTACCTGTGCATATTCGTTTCTGGCTCTTCGGCTAATCTCTTTATTTTCCTGGGTCCTTTGTCTTCTGTACTTTTTTCATTCTCTATTACACTTACTTTTTGCCTCCCTACACCTCTGGGTGGGTGTGTGTGTGTGTGTGTGTGTGTGTACAGCTTGTGTTTCAATGGTCTTACCGGATGCTTAGCCAGTGAGTGGGTCAGCCTATGACCAAGACTCAGGTTAGGCGGCCTATTTTCGCCCCAACAAAGTTAATCGTTCCAATTTCAACGTTTTCTACTTGTAATTAGCCATCTCTTTCCAGAGATAACGCGGCTTGAGTATCAATGGTAAAATATACCGACAAGTTAATAAGACAATATGACATTTAAGGCATTTACCAAGAAGACGTTTCTTCCAATAGCTACTTTATCTTAAGAACATAAGAAAGGAGGAACACTGCAGCAGGCCTGTTGGCCCATACTAGGCAGGTCCTTCACAATCCGTCCCACTAACAGAATATTTGCTCAACCCAATTTTCAATGCTACCCAAGAAATAAGCTTTGACAATTCTACCCACTCATGCGCGAGTCCCACTCAAATCCAACCCCTCTCACTCATGAATTTATCCAACCTAAATTTGAAACTACCCAAGGTCCTAGCTTCAATAACCCTACTAGGCAGACTGTTCCACTCATCAACTACCCTATTTCCAAACCAATACTTTCATATATCCTTTCTAAATCTAAACTTATCTAACTTGAATCCATTATTGCGGGTTCTCTCTTGGAGAGATATCCTCAAGACCTTATTTATATCCCCTTTGTTAATATCCATTTTCCACTTGTATACCTCGATCATGTCTCCCCTCATTCTACGTCTTACAAGTGAATGTAATTTTAGGGTCTTCAATCTTTCTTCGTAAGGAAGATTTCTAATGCTATGTATTAATTTAGTCATTCTACGCTGAATGTTTTCTAACGAATTTATGTCCATTCTGTAATATGGAGACCAGAACTGAGCTGCGTAATCTAGGTGAGGCCTTACTAATGATGTATAAAGCTGTAATATAACCTCTGGACTTCTGTTGCTAACACTTCTTGATATAAATCCCAGTAATCTATTTGCCTTATTACGTACGCTTAGGCATTGCTGTCTTGGTTTAAGGTTGCTGCTTACCATCACCCCCAAGTCCTTCTCGCAATCTGTATGGCTAAGTTCTACGTTATTTAACTTATAAGTGCTTGGGTTATGGACACTCCCGAGCTTCAGAACCTTGCATTTATCTACATTGAACTGCATCTGCCACTTTTCTGACCACGAATTAAGTTTGTCTAAATCTTCCTGAAGTTCTATGACATCTATGTTTGAATCAATTATCCTACCTATCTTCGTGTCGTCGGCGAATTTGCTCATATCACTAGTAATTCCCTCATCAAGGTCATTGATATATATTATAAATAACAATGGGCCTAAGACTGATCCCTGTGGAACACCACTTGTTACAAGTCCCCATTCGGATTTAACCCCATTTATGCACACTCTCTGCTTCCTATTGGTGAGCCATGACTCGATCCATGACAGCACTTTTCCCCCAATGCCATGAGCCTGCTTCTTTAACAGTCTCTGGTCGAGTACTTATCAAAAGCCTTACTAAAGTCTAAATAAACAATATCGAATTCTTTATCGTGATCAACAGCCTCAAAAGCTTTACTGAAGAAGGTTAATAAATTAGATAGGCAGGAACGGCCCCTCGTGAATCCATGCTGGGTATCATTAATCAAATTATGGTTATCTAGATGGCTTCTAATAATATCAGCTATAATTGACTCTAGTAATTTGCCTACAATTGAGGTCAGGCTTATTGGGCGGTAGTTTGACGGTAGTGACTTGTCCCCTGCTATAAAAATAGGAATTACATTAGCCATCTTCCACATATCAGACACTACACCTGTTTGAAGAGATAAATTAAAAATGTTAGATATTGGTTCACAGAGTTCCATTTTGCATTCCTTAAGAACCCTTGCAAAAAGCTCATCAGGACCCGGCGATTTATTTTGTTTCAGTCAGTCCAGCTGTTTCATAATCATTTCGCTAGTGACTGTGATATTACATAATTTATCTTCTTCTGGGCCTCTGTAAAAATTAATTACTGGGATATTATTAATGTCTTCCTGTGTGAAAACCGAGAGAAAATAATTATTAAAAATAGAGCACATATCATTCTCCTTGTCAGTAAGATGCCCAAAGTTATTTTTAAGGGACCTATCTTATCCCTAACTTTTGTTCTATAAACCTGGAAAAACTTTTGGGTTAGTTTTTGAATCCCTAGCAACTTTAATTTCATAGTCCCGTTTAGCTTTTCTTATTCACTTTTTAACGTCCCTCTTAATGTCAGTATACTGATTTATAAGATGACCCTCACCTCTTTTTATGCGCCTATAAATTCCTTTCTTCTGCCCTAAAAGATATTTGAGCCTATTATTCATCCATTTTGGGTCATTTCTACTTGATCTAATTTCTTTATACGGGATAAATGTTCTTTGGGCAGCCTGTATAGTGTTAAGAAAACTGTCATATTGATACCTCTCTTCTTCACCCCAGTCCACAGTTGATAAGTGTTCTCTAAGTCCATTATAATCTGCTAAGCGAAAATCTGGGACCATTACTGAATTATCCCTACTATCATACATCCATTCAATGCTAAAGGTAATTGACTTGTGGTCGCTTGAGCCGAGTTCCTCTGTAATTTCTAAATTATTAACAAGGGTTTCCTTGCTTGCCAGAACCAAGTCAAGTAGGTTTTTTCCCCCTTGTAGGTTCTGTTACAAACTGCTTCAAAAGCAATCCTGAACTACTTCTAAAAAGTCGTTAGATTCTAAATTCCCTGTCATGAAATTCCAATCAATCTGACTAAAGTTAAAGTCCCCTAGAATTACTACGTTATCGTGTCTTGTGGCCTTAACAATTTCCTCCCAAAGTAGTCTCCCTTGTTCCCTATCTAAGTTTGGAGGACGGTAAATCACGCCTAAAATCAATTTTCACACCCTCTGAAAATTCTATCCAGACAGACTCTGTATGTGTTAATTCAGACTTTATACCCGTTTTTATGCAACAATTTAAATGATCACGGACATAGAGTGCCACCCCACCCCTTTCCCGATACTTCTGTCTACTTGGAACAATTTAAAACCCTGAATGTGACATTCGGCAGGCAAGTCCCGATTTTTCATATTAAACCATGTCTCAGTTATTGCAAAAACATCAATATTACCCGTACTTGCAACTAATCTCAACTCGTCCATCTTATTCCTAGCACTACGACTATTGGTGTAATATATATTTAGAGACCCTCCTTTCTCTTTACCCTTCCTGCTCATCTCTGTTTTTCCACTATACCTATTACTGTCCTTGTCATCTAGTGTCACTAGCTTTCCACTATCCACCTTATTCTGCCTATTACTAGTTCTCCTACAACTTATAATATTACTACACTGGGACTTCTCTGTTTTCCCCCCAAAACCCATACCACTAACTATTTCTAGTTTAAAGCCCTAACAGCTCCCTCCACTGCAGTTGCCAGTGCCCCCACCCCAGACCTGGATAAGTGAACCCCATCCCTGGCATACATGTCATTTCTGCCATAGAAGAGGTCCCAGTTGTCAATGAATGTTACTGAATTTTCCTTACAGTATTTGTCCAGCCAGCAATTGACACCAATTGCCCTGGACAGCCATTCATTTCCAACTCCTCGGTAAATACCACGAATTTCATAGTTTTAATCACATGTATCGCGACCTTTTTTTTCTTACTTGTTTATTAGTAATTAATATACATTTTCATGTAGATTTATGTAATATATTATAACCCAACCTAATTTAAAAACAATTTTGGGAAAAATGGAAAATCTTTAAAATTTGACCTTGAACAAAACGTCAAAATAAGTATAGGTTCCGCCAGCTGATGGTTTCCCTGACCAAGCTAATACCACTACCAGCTCCTGCTCCTGAAATGCCACGTGCACCCCGTTATCAGAACCTAGCTCGCCAATAATAATAATAATGCTGGTGTGTGTGCGCTCGCGCGTGCGTGCGTGTTCGTTTTGTTATTGCTGTCGATGTTGCTACTAATGCTGCTGCTGCTGTTGCTGCTGCTGCAGACAGATGGATGGTGCGGTTGTCGTGGGTAGGTGTGGTGGCGGTGATCCTGTTGTTTCCTCTGTCGTAGCTGCTCCTGGTTGTGGCGATGATCCTGCTGTTCCTTCTGGTGGTGCTCCCTCCAAATGCCGACACATACAAAAATCAAGGCCAGTCGCTTGCATAGGTTACTTATCCAGTTCCCACTTGCCACCACGCCCTTGTTAAACATCAACGAGAAAAAATACTAAATCACGTAACTCCCTTAGCCTCCTTCAAGCTCCATAAAATGTTGCCTCATGATCTGAGCCTCCCACAGTAAATCTTCCGTTATTACGTCACTCACAGCTGATCCCAGATCCCTCCCCCCTCATCACTCAGCGTTGATCTGAGACCTTCCCCTCCCCTCCTCAGTCACTCACAGCACTGAAAGATGGCAATTCCAAAGTGATAATAACTCCAGCTCTGCTAGAAACCTCTGAAGCTTCCGTAGCTGTTGAACCCTAACGGGAATGCTTGACGATAGCCTCATTGCCCCACTGAAGTCTCCCAGCTCAGGATGACAGATTTTAACACCTTTTATAAGCCCCATCCTGCGTGATGGAATATGACAGGGAAACATAGCTACCATTTTTTCCCACTGTGTAACTATCATGCAGAACAGGGTACCAGCACACTGCTTATGCATCCAATTGTTAAAAAAAAGCACTGATCCACGATCCTCCTAATTGCTCCTAGTGCAACTAAGACAAAATATCTTGCAACTTACCTAACGAACTTAAATTTCCCTCAATATATCAACTCCCCCGTAAACTGTCTCAACATCCAGTTGCTTTATCAATACAATACATGGACATAGTCTGAAGACCGTAGAATTATATAGAGAAGATAACAGAAGGCAAGGTAAAAAGTCCCTTAACCTAGGAGAAAGGGATGAGCACCGTATTCTTGAAGAATCTAAAGCACAGGTTTGTATACCATTGATATACACCTTATCAGACACAGCAACATCATGGAATCTTGGTACAGAAAAAATCTCAACAACCTATTTGCTACCTTTTGCCCAATTCTTGGGCATGACCTACTTCCACTGGGGAATCCCGCCTACTAGTGACAATACCTTTATCTGCTGCACCTCAATTGATACCAGTACATAAGCACCTGCTCCTAGGCTGAGGGACTGATTAACTCGTCTTCTACTGTCTTCTGTATATAATTCTAGCCTTGAGATTATGTCCATGTATTGTACTGATGAAGCCACTGGATGGCGAAACGTCTAAAAAATAAAGATACTCGGATGTTGTGCATGTGTCTAATTCATTATCTTGTATGTATTGTATACCACTGATATACTTGGTAAGATCCGTTTGCCTCCAGATTTCAGAGGCCCGCCTCTCCTGAGGATGGTTACGACGGAAGGTATGAGTGGGTATGTGGATGCGTGGTATCTGGAGCACATGAAAAGTAGAGGTATTCAAGGGGAGGCATTAAGAGTCATGGGTGGGTGTGTGCAATGTCTGTTGGAAATGTGTGATAGAGAATTATTAAATGGTAATATTAGCGAGTTAGACCTTACGACCTTCCTAAATATCTGATCTTTCTAAAGAGCTTACAATCTTTCTAGAGCTTATAACCTTTCTAGAATTCATAACCTTTCTAAAGAGCTCATAACCTCTCCATAGGACTCTCAAGTTCAATAAAGATATTCATTCTCTCTCTCATAGCCTGTCGTAAACTATAAAGGTTTCCCTACAAATTCCGTAATGCTTGGTTATGATACACAGGTATCACAACCAAGGTAAAGGGTTAAAAAAAATCCCAAAAGGACTCCCATTATCTGGTCTAGCTCAGTGGTAAAAGATTCGGTTCGCAATCGAAAGAGCCCGGGTTCGAAGTCTGGACTGGGCAAGATGTAGGGACAAGTTTCTTTCTAAATAGGTGCTTTCCTGTTTAGCTAGTAATAGAGACTGGGTGTTAATCAATAGGTGTAGGTCTTATCTTGGGGATAACTGATTATATTAAGATGAAAGCGTTAAACCCGTAGGAGGCACTCAGTTTCGATCCAAGGAAGGGGTGGATTGGTCTAATTCTTTAGATCAAAGAGCCTCTCTTAAACGAGATCTAAGGACGCAAACTGAAATAAGCCACAATGCTTGGCTTTCTTGGGTTATCTCGAGTTTTTAACCTAAATATATCAAAACAATCCCTCCACGAACATCAGCTGCTGCCATACAGCTGTGGGACTCTCAAACTGCCACTACAACTCCCAACTTGTGACACTGAACCCTCAGATCTTTCTCTCCACCCAGTACGATAGCTGCAACCATCACGTAGTGTGACTGCTCCGTAACGCTTGGTTCGTGGTGGTGATGGTAAGAGTGGATGTAGGATTGGCAGGTTGTAATGGGCTGCTGACAGTGGTGGTGGTGGACGGGTAGATGAGAAGTCTGAACACCTCATTGACCATAAAGTTTAGTGGGGTATCTGCCGAGACCTTTTGATTATAAAAATCACATTTTAACCTAAAAATCTGAACCCAAGTATATATATATATATATATATATATACTATTACTGTTAAAACATGAACCGTTTAGCTGCACGCCACAAGTCCCACAAAGAGAATCAGGATTCCACCCTAGCAGGTGACTATGGGTGGGAAGTGTCTAATCCTCATGGGACATAGCTGTGGAAAGACAAGGGTCAAACACCTACGTCCTGTCTGTGTAACTGTAAAATTTGTTGGACGCCTGTGCGGGCTACTGGGCCCGAGGAATGCTGCATCAGAAATGGAAAGAATATTACGAACTGGAAGAATGTTGCATCACAAGTGAGAGGGATTTTGAATTTATTATTTAAGAAAATATAATCTAAAAAAAACGCAGGTCAATTGTAGAGATGAACCGATATGGATTATTATTACTTCTATGGGCAATGGTTTACCCGTGAGGGTTATAAGGTGATTGAGGAATAGGAGTCAATCACATTTGATCAGGATAAAAGAAGTGTAACTCCAGTTCCTTGGCTCAAGAGCCCTTAACTGGCATCATGCAATCCCCCCTTGAACGGAACCCACAGTTGCAGGATGGAACATAGAGTACCAGTACACTTGTTACCATCTTGTTTCACTGTGTCCAGCTAGGCTCGATCCTACCAAGAAGATAAATGAATGGGCTAAGTAAATGAATGCGACGACACTTGTGATACTTGAGTACCTGTACTGTGCAAATATTCCGCCAGTGACTTCATCAATCCAATATAGAGAAAAACGGTGGAAGATGTGAAGAAGTTTAAGGTATTGTCCTTCAGCCTGGAGATGATGTGTTCAGACTGAGGGGCTCATCACCTCAAACTCCATATCTTCCATCGTTTTTCCTATACTGAACTGACGAAGCCACTGGCTGGCGACTCACTTCCACAATAAAGATACCCAAGTATTGCACAACTGTCTCACTTATCTACTTACCTTTTTTCTAAACCATTAATATAATAATGGGCGCAGTGATGGACCAAAAATTAGAAGAATACTGAAGAATAATAATGGTAGGCTAGACACAGGCCGCTGAAATTCCTGGGTGTTAGATGCCAGGAGTATGCAGCAGCAGCAGTAGTAACTGAGCAGTGTGAGCGATTGTGTGTGTGTGTGTACTCACCTATTTGTGGTTGCAGGGGTCGATACATAGCTCCTGGCCCCGCCTCTTCACTGATCGCTACTAGGTCCTCTCTGTCCCTGCTCCATGAGGTTCATCATACCTCGTCTTAAAACTATGTATGGTTCCTGCCTCCACTACATCACTTGCCAGACTATTCCACTTCCTGACAACTCTATGACTGAAGAAATACTTCCTAACATCTCTTTGACTCATCTGAGTCTTCAACTTCCAATTGTGACCCATTGTTTCTGTCCTATCTCTGGAACATCCTGTCTCTGTCCACCTTATCTATTCCTCGCAGTATTTTGTATGTCGTTATCATGTCTCCCCTAACCCTCCTCTCCTCCAGTGTCGTCAGGCCGATTTCCCTTAACCTTTCTTCGTAGGACATTCCCCTTAGCTCTGGAAGTAGCCTTGTTGCAAACCTTTGCACTTTCTCTAATTTCTTGACGTGCTTGACCAGGTGTGGGTTCCAAACTGGTGCTGCATACCCCAGTATGGGCCTGATGTACACGGTGTACAGAGTCTTGAACGATTCCTTACTGAGGTATCGGAACGCTATTCTCGGGTTTGCCAGGTGCCCATATGCTGCAGCAGTTTTCCGGTTGATGTGTGCTTCCGGAGATGTGCTCGGTATTATACTCACCAAAAGATCTTTTTCCTTGAGTGAGGTTTGTAGTCTTTGCCCACCTATATCTTTAAACGTATAAGAGAAAACTTTAGAAATTACTTAATTTCAAATGAGTTCTTGTTAATTGATCAGTTTTACCTATTCGGAACGACATATATACGTATATTAACAAGAACTCATTTAAAATTAAGTCCTTTCTAAAATTTTCTCTTATACGTTCAAAGATATATTTTTTTCATTAATGTTAATGTAAATTTTTTTAATTTTGCATCAAAAGAATCTTAGAAAACTTACCTAACCTTATTATAACAAGCGCAATTTAATTTAGCCTAATCCAACTAAATATATTTTAGATACGTTTACAATAATTTAATAATAAACAAACACAATGAAATATATTTTTTTCGTTAGGTTCAGAATGATTTTTGCGAAATTATTGCATACACAAATTTTCGCTTGCCTTATATGGCAAGATGAGCGTTGCTATTTAAACCAAAATCGCCAGTTCTGCCTATTCGGCACATATATATATTATTGTACCCACGAACGAGTGGTATTGATCAAAAACACATGACGCTCTAGTCCCGTGGACTAGAGCGTCATGTGTTTTCGCTCACCATGAGGCGGGCCAAAGCAGCATGGGTTCGACTCCTTGGCTAGTCGCAGTGTTGTTATTGATATATATATATATATATATATATATATATATATATATATATATATATATATATATATATATATATATATGCAATAAAATCACAGTGAACAGGAAATATCACAATATGCAGAATAACCACTGTGAAAAAATATTTTTTCATAGTGGTTATTCTGCAGATATCACACTCACTCTCACTCTCCGAATCGACCCCTGCAATCACAAATAGGTGAGTACACAGAGGTATATATGACCTTTACAACCCGCACCATATATGTATTGTAAACCCAAGATAAGTTCAAAAAGAAGAGAATTATTACAGGTAGAGAATAGGAAGAGAATAGTAAGATCAGTAGAAAAAGGACAACAAGGAAAAGAAATAGGACAAGGACCGGCAGGAGAGGCATAAAAAAGCAGCAGGTGCAAAAACATCAGCAGGACTAAATACCGGTTAGAGGACACGTCAGCCACAGTGTCTCCAGGTGAGACTTGCGGAGAGTGAGGAGGGATATGTTAATCACAGAAGGTGAGTCAGTTTTCTTGTTTTTGTTTACCACCACTGGCTGCCTTCAAGAGGGAGCTGGACAGATACCTAAAGTCAGTGTCGGATCAGCCGGGCTGTGGTTCGTACGTTAGACTACGTTCGGCCAGCAGTAACAGCCTGATTGATCAGGCCCTGATCCACCGGGAGTCCTGGTCGTGGACCCGGCCGCGGGGGCGTTGATCCCCGGAATACCCTCCAGGTAGACCCCTTGCTCTCTATCCCGTCACACTATCACAACACTAACTCAACTCTATTACCCTACCTTCACGTGGACATCGTAACATGCCAGTTACTCTACTTTTATCTCAACATTAGTTAACTATTAGTTATGATCACAATTATGTTGCCTTTTAGATATTAAGACAGAATGGTTACTCAAGATTCACCTGCACACAAACAATTTAACTTGTCACTCACCTGGGTAACGTAATTGGTCGGTGTTTCACAGTTTCTTCACTCGGGCACTACTTGTGACACTCAACACTGCCACTAATCATACTACTGACGCCATTTCCCTTTCACACTGGCACTAGTTATGGGTATTACAGCACCTCGCTTCACCCGAAGACATATTTATCCTTTTAAGTCCTTCCGCCTCTATACACTATTTCATAAGCAGAACTGCTTGATTGAACTCAAAAACTCGCCTATAACTCACAAGGTCATAAATTAAATCAATACGATCACAAATAACGTTAGCCTCGGAACAAGACACAAGGATAGTCGAGAGTCAGCGCCTACCACGGTCTCCAAATTTCGTTGTAAATAATCCGTTATTATGCATAATAATGTACAGCCAAGGGTTGCTCTGGCGGCTTGGCCAACTACCAACTTAGGACAAGCCTGAACGATGACAATCTTATCTAGTCTTATCACCAAACATATGACAATCTTATCTAGTCTTATCACCAGACATTATCTGTTTCGAGATTTACAACCCTCTATTTGTTAAGGTGTAGTGGATGTGGCTATTCACGGGAAGGCGGACGATAAGTTATATTTGTCGGGAGATAGCGAGAAGTGTGAGAATTGCTGACATGAAGCCTATTTAACAGTTTTATTATGTCATATACCCATCCTGTGGGGGGAGGGGGTAATCAAAATATTACAGAAGAAAATAATGAGATGGCCTCAACATTTTGCTAGCTAAGTTATAGAAGTAATGAACTGTTTACCAAAACAAGGGATTCAGTTACTTTAGTAATAAATAACAGAAAAACCATCGTGTATGATGGGGACAGTTTTTGCTCTAACCTAAATATTATAAATCAGGCTAGACACAACAAGTTAATAAATCGTGTTTGTTTCTACTGACTATATATATGCTCACATCACTCTATGGAGATTCCCTAATCTAAAATTATTATATTTATGGGTAAGCGCTAAACGCATGGCGCATACGAAATGAAGGTAATCAGTTTTGATCCAGAGTAGCTCCAATTCCTTTCATCAAGAGACCTTCACCTGAATTAATTATCTCCCTTGAAGTGCCTTCAATACAAGTGATCACAAAGATCACAGTTTCCGACCTTCAAAAAAATGTTTTGTCTGGTATTATTTATTTTCACTGGAGGGAGTGTTTCTTAACTTGGAAAGAGGCATTTTTCAAACTGCAGCTGGAAGACTACAGATTTTGACAGTAATCATTGCTAAGTTCGAGCCCCTCCTGCCCCAGGGTCAGGTAATGTTCCATTCCCCACCACCACGACCAGGAAGTGTGTTCGACCCCCTACCCCCACAGAGTCAGGATGAAGGTTACCTGTAGGTTACCTGTAGACGATTCCGGGAGGTCACCGGCCCCGCGGTCCGATCCCAGACCAAGCCTGCAGTGTGCTGGCCTGATCGACCAGGTTGTTAGAGACAGTCGCAACGTATGCACCAGTGCCTGACTGCTCAGGCAGTTATTATTTAGACCATTCTCGAACAATGAGTGATAAACGTTCAGATTTCAACCTTTCCTGGTTATCTTCGGCCATCTCGTTATCAAACATCGCGGCCGTTGATTTTGCTTGTGGTTAAACATATGCTTTTACAGGTGTATGCAACTTATCCTAACCTATATGAACAAAAACATTTAAAAATGTATAGGAAACTTTAGGAAACTGACGTAATAACTGATAATTACATAATGTGAAAGCTTACGTCGGTGTAACTCGTAAACGGAGAACAGTAATACACTGACTTTCTGGTTGGAGTTAATTATTATTACAATCATAACTAAGCGCTAAACCCACTTTAAATTGAACTTTTTGAAATTTTCTTTTATGGATTATCAGGTATAACTTTTCAGTGAAAACGGAGCACAAAAATTTAGCTATGCATCAAATCTAACTTAGAAACCTTGCCTAACCTTGCTGTAATATACGTAATTTATTTTGGCCTAATCCTACTAAATATGTCACACATCAGTCTACATTTATTCATAAATAAAATGGTACTTTATCGTTATGTTCAGACTGATTTTCGCAGATTTGTCATCACTGCTTCTTTGCAAAAATGACAGTTGCTTTTAAAGCCAATTTCGCGTATTCGGCACTATACACACAATATATATATATATATATATATATATATATATATATATATATATATATATATATATATATATATATATATATATATATATATATATATATATGTCGTGCCGAATAGGTAAAACTTGCGATTTTAGCTGAAATAGCAACGCTCTTCTTGCCGAATAAGGCAAGCGAAAATTTGTGCATGCAATAATTTCGCAAAAATTATTCTGAACCTAACGAAAACAAATATATTTAATTGTGTTTGTTTATTATTAAATTATTGTAAACTTATCTAAAATATATTTAATTGGATTAGGCTAAATTAAATTGCGATTGTTATTAACTTAAATGAAAAAAAAATCTTTAAACGTATAAGAGAAAATTTTAGAAAACACTTAATTTTAATTGAGTTCTTGCTAATTGACCAATTTTACCTATTCGGCACAACATATATACATACATACACATTTCAAAAAGATGGACCCAAACGGTATGGCCTCATGATTAAACGTCGCTTAACACACTAGACAGTCGTATGAGGTATCGCAAGTCCACTCGTCGTGCCAACTTGCGATCCCTCAAACGACTATCTGGCTTGTGTTAAGGCTACGTTTAATCATGAGGCCATACCGGTTGGGTCCATATTTTTGAAACACCCTGTATACATATGAGTACAACGAGAAAAAGCAAGTCATTTCTGACAAAGTTTCGAGATACGTACTTCTGTTCTCATCAGATAAAGAAATCTAAAATTACAAGCGTATAAAGTAAAAATTTAATATTTTATGAAAAATGAATCACAAATAGATAATAAAAAACTACTATGCTATTAAAAACATAGCAGGTGTCATACACTCTCACCAGTACCTATACTAGGCTGCAGATGGTGAGTAGAGAAAGCTCCAACCATCCTTAACTCCATGTCTAAAATACAACTAGATAGCACCTTGAAAGAGGTCTCACTCATAGGGTTATCTTGCCCATGCCCTTGTTTCCTAAGTGCTGAAAACGAGGGTTTACGCAGCAGTTGTACTGTTTTAAAAGATTTACCCAAATATCCAGCAATTCGAGCCCCGAGCTGCCTCGTTATTTTACTGAGACTTGCATCTCGACAAGGAAACTCGAGGCTCGAATTGATGAATATTTAGTTAAATTTTTTAGAACAGTATAACTACTCAGTAAAAACCCAGAATTTAAAAAGGAAATAAAAAAACATGCCCTCATATGTAGCACCAGGACCTGGTCATGGAACTCAGAGTTGATAATGAGGTGCAAAATACTATTACATTCACTCGGTAATCTTTGGAGAAAGAGCTCACATCTAGGTGAAATCTCAAAAGTTTTAAAGAGTGCAAACATATCTTCTCCGCACAAATGAGGCAGTACTACAGCTTTTACAAAAAATAAATTATAGACCAGTAACACTGGCGGCATCACACATCATAGTCTTAAAAAGGGTGGTGAGACGCCAAATTAATAATTTTTACGAAAAACACGACCTAAACAACCCAAGTCAGCATGTGTTTAAAGCGAGAAAATCATGCTTATCACACATGCTAGACCATTAATAAAGACAACCACTGTGACAACGTTTCGAGAGGTGTACGATGTGTATGAGACATACACCTCTCGGTGTATATATCCGACCTCTATTCTCTGTTTCCCTCCCTCTATCCCACATCTAATTTTCAACACTATTTACTAGGATGTATTTACCTAGCCTAGTTTGCACAAGTTTAGCTCCACCTCTTGGGTCCAGTAATATCTGTAATTACTGTTTTAGTTAAAGTATTGAGCGCTAAACCCGGGTTTAGCGCTGTTCAAAATTGGCAACTATGAATTTACTATTACTGTTCTGAATCACTACTACCAACACTGTCGCTCAAAGCAGAGGCAGTTTTATGATCTCGGAAATACTTGCCCAATACATCCTACCCAAGCAGACCACAGCTCCACCATTCAGCCCTGCACTGACCCTACCCATTAAATATATACATTCTGCTTGTTTCCGCGTGAATTAATATATATATATATATATATATATATATATATATATATATATATATATATATATATATATATATGTATATGTATATATATATATATATATATATATATATATATATATATATATATATATATATTATGTGAACTTTATTTGAAAACAAAATACATTAACAAAGATACAATGGGAAAGATATAATATCGGTGTTTTCTATTCTCTCTATTGGATTGCTAAAGCCCCTGGTAGGCGAAATATCTTCTTCAATAAATGTTCTAATTACTACATATGCGTCCCGCAACTACTGAACCACTATGATATGGTCTTGGATGCACTGGAAAACAAACAGAATGCAGATGTATTATACACAGATTTTGCAAAAGCCTTTGACAAGTGCAATCATGGTGTAATAGCACACAAAATGCGTGCTAAAGGGATAAATGGCAAAGTAGGCAGATGGATCTTCAACTTTCTAACAAATCGAACACAAAGAGTAGTGGTAAACAGTTAAATCGGAAACTGGCATAGTGAAGAGCTATGTTCCACAAGGCACACAACTCGCCCCTATCCTGTTCCTCATCCTCATATCAAACATAGACAGAGATGTAAACCATAGCACCGTATCATCCTTTGCAGACGATACTAGGATCTGCATGAGTGTCATCAACTGAGGACACGGCAAATCTCCAAAATATAAACCAAGTTTTCCAATGGGCAACAGGAAACAATACGATGTTCAATGAAGACAAATTCCAACTGCTCCGTAATGGAAAACTGAAGGAAATGATAGCTAGAACTGAGTATACTACAAACTCTAATCACACAATAGAGCGGAAAAGTAATGTGAAGGACCTGGGAGTGTTAATGTCTGAGGATCTCACCTTCAAGGATCACAACAGTGCCACTATCACATCTGCAAGGAAACTGATAGGATGGATAATGAGAACATTCAAGACAAGAGATGCCAAGCTAATGATGATACTTTTTAAATCACTTGTTCTCTCTAGACTGGGATACTGCTGTACATTAACATCTCCATTCAAGGCAGGTGAAATTGCAGATCTAGAGAATGTACAGAGAACCTTTACTGAACATATAAGTTCCATCAAACACCTTAACTACTAGAGATCCTGGAGGGACTGGTCCCTAATCTGCACACAAAAATCACTCCCTATGAAAGCAAAAGACTTGGCAGGCGATGCAACATACCCACAGTGAAAAGTAGGGGCGCCATTAGTACACTAAGAGAAAACACTAAGTGTCCGCAGCCCAAGACTGTTCAACAGCCTCCCACCAGCCATAAGGGGAATTACCAATAGACCCCTGGTTGTCTTCAAGAGGGAGCTGGACAGATACCTAAAATCAGTGCCGGATCAGCCGGGCTGTGGTTCGTACGTTGGATTATGTGTGGCCAGCAGTAACAGCCTCGTTGATCAGGCCCTACTCCACCAGGAGGCCTGGTCATGGACCGGGTCGCGGGGACGTTGATCCCCGGAATACCCTCCAGGTAGGTCCACTCGTAACAAACTGCCGTCCAAAGTAGACGCAAAATATATTTTTATTACACTTTCAACGGTTTTTATTTTAGATGAGACATTTCCAAGTTCATTCATTTCTGTTATTTGATAGTTACCGTGGTAAGGTATATCATTACGTGTCTCTATTTACATAATTTCATGACACCTAATATTAAATACTAATTCATTTATCACTGAAAATCTTTCTCTGGGGATGTTGTTTATTGTATTCATGAAGTGCTAAACCCGCAAGGGTCATAGCTCAATTAACTCGATTCAAGAGAACGGAGGGTCATTCCAGTTATCTGGATCAAAAGTCCTTCACCATCATCAAGATAGTCTCAGAGAGCATTCCTTCCAATATACTGTAAAACTGATCCTCGTAAAAGCTCACTAAGGAGGATAAAATTCATCCTACCTACCACTGTTTTTTATTCTTCTTTAAAGCCGTGTATCTGGACGCTTCTTTAGGCTGAGGGACTGACCACCTCACAACTACTTTTAAGACTGATGGACTAATCACGTCATCTATACCTCTCCACTGCTTCTGCTGTCTCCAATTTTAGTCACCTCTGTATTCGGCTGAAGAAACGTTTCTGGAAAAACAATACCAAAGTACTGTTGCACATGTGTCGTATTCATGAACTTGTCGACATCGTATACCATTATTATTATTATTTATTTACTCGTAATTTACCTTATGTACCTCCCATGTGTTAAATTTACTTTAAGGAACATTTTTCTAACTGCCTCTCAAACCAGGCTATCCATTCTGCATAATTTACGTAACTTACCAAAAAAATATCACTGACATAAAACCTGTTAAATTCATCATTAAATAACAATTTTTGTGGGCCCAGACTATTTAATACACTATCAGAAGATACCAGAAACACTGCCGCGACAAGTGCAGAAATCTGCAAGAGGAAATTCCTTTGATACACCTTTGATGGGTTTCGAGAGTTTTCTTACTCCCACAGCCAGCCATGAATCAAGTAACTCCACCAAGTACCAGATCAATCAGGCTGTGATGGATATGATGGCCAGCGGGCCGTCAACAGCAACAGCCTGGTTGCCCAGGTAAGCACCTGACAAGCCTGGTCCAGTGCCGGGCTGAGTAAGCAAATTCTCGAAACCCGTCAAAGGAATATCTTCCTGGAAGGTGTTCCGGGGGTCAATGGCATCGCGGCCCAGTCCTTGACCAGGCCTCCCAGTGGATCAGGGCCTCATCAATCAGGCTGTTACTGCTGGCCGCACGTAGTCCAACGTACGAATCACAGCCCGGCTAGTCAGTTACTGACTTTAGGTATCTGTCCAGCTCCCTCTTGAAGGCAGCCAGGGGTCTATTGGTAATTCCCCTTATGCCTGGTGGGAGGGTGTTAAACAGTCTTGGACCCCAGACACTTATTGTGTTTTCTCTTAGTGTACCAACTTTTCATTGGGGGTATGTTGCACCGTCTGCCCAGTCTTTTGCTTTCGTAGGGAGAGATTTCTGTGTGCAGATTTGGGACCAGTCTCTCTAGGATTTTCCAGGTGTTGATTATGATGTATCTCTCTCGCCTGCGCTCCAGTGAGTAAAAGTCAAGTGCTTCCAGGCGTTCTCAGTAGTTAAGGTGTTTGACGGAACTTATATGTGCAGTAAAGGTTCTCTGTACATTCTCTAGATCTGCGATTTGAAAATATCATTATATTCACGAGAGAACGCTGGGAGGTAATCAGATTTGATCAAAAGGGAAGGGCAGCTTTAATTAATCTCTTGGATCATGAGCCATTTACCAGGATCAAGGCACACAACCTGCCATTAACATAGGGTTGTCAGTGATCAATGCAACATAAGTAGCAACACATAAGAATGTCAGTGGTCAACGCAACACATACAGGAACTCACAAGAACCGTTTCAGATTAATACAACGCCAACACACTAGAGCTCTCAGTGATCCACGCAACACATGCAGTGAACCCAGTAGGGGCCAGCGGAGAGGCGGAGGCCAGGAGCAGTCTCCACACCCGCAACCACTACAACTATTTCGAAAACTCTCAAGAAAAATCACGAAAACTTTTAACTTTACAGTGGAGATTATCGTTTTAACCATCAACGTTCGTGCATTTCTGTACGTTCTATGCCTCTATTTATTTCAAACCAGTTACTCAAACATTGTATGGAAAGCCTAAAACAAACAAACTTCACAAAACTCCCATAACTGTACTATTTTTCACTTTTTTTTTGTCTGCGGCTAACAAACATTAAATAAATTTGGCAATTTCTTTACACAGTTGAATTTAAAAGAGCTGTTATCCTACATTAGCTAATTTCAAATGGTTATTAATTCAGTCATGGGAAAACACTAAAACCGTAAGGGTCAACAACGCCTGGGGATGGGAGGCATTCAGGTTCGATCCAAGGAAGGGGAGGACAGGTCCAATTCTGGATCAAGAGCCCCTCACCGGCATCAAGGAACCTCCCCAAGGGAAGCCAATTTCACAGTCCAGCCCTAAGGTATACAACACCCCCTGGGATGTGACCCACAACAGTCGACTAAAACCCAGGTACCTACTTACCGCTAGGTGAACAGGGGCAGCAGGTGTAATGAAACATGCCCAATGTTTTCACCCGTGCCGGGAATATTAATAGGGAACGGAAATAGTCTGAAAAAAGTCACAGAAAAAAGTAATAGGAAACAGTCCCAAGGAAAGGCTGAGCTACGCTAGATTAGGTTAGGTTAGATTAGGTTTGGGTAAATTAAATTAAGATTAAATTAGGTTAGGTTAGCTTAGATTTGCCAACACACTCCAGCTACAAGCAATAGTGACTTTTTTCCTTGTTTCTTTTTTTTACTTGTATTCTGTTAATCAGTTACCTCAATAAAGATAAAAACAATATTAAAGTATTTTATCAATGTAAAAATAATTATTTGCTTCTAATAAAAACAAGAGGACTCTGGAGCCTAGGTCTGCAATACTAAATTTTTGTTAGTAATAAATATTACGGAATAACAGGACAAGAAACTGAAGTTCTGAGGGCACAGGACCAGAAGACTGCAACATACCTATTGGCCTATGCTAGGCATGTCCTCGAATACAACTCTTCTCACAATGACGTTGGTGATTTCTGTGTCAAGACAACGTTGTGTTGCAGTCAGACAGGTATCCATACTGAAATTGGTTGGGGAATATTTTTGTAGGACTGCTGCTGTGTTCCTCCTTTCTTGTTTTTAAGTAGATGAGTGAAACATATACAGAAGTTAGGAGGAACACCGCAGGAAGCCTACTGTCCCATATACAACAAGTCCTCGCTCAAATATTTGTCCAACTTAGTCTTGAAACTACCCAGTGTTTACCTTAGATAACCTTACCAACACATGCCAGGTAGGGCACACTCTAACCCAACCCTCCTCACATATGTATCTGTTTGATGCTACATTTATATGGAGACGAATGACAGGTGGGTAAAGAATGAGATGTTTTGATCCGAGAAATGGAAGGCAGCTCCAATTGTTTTAATGAAGTTCCTCTCACTACTATCTACTCACATGTTTGAAGGCTCTGAATACTATAACCAAGTTCAACAATGTTTAAGGAACAACGATACAGTTTGAGGCGCAGCAGTTGTCTAGATTCTTTGATGAGTGGCAGGTGTCAAGACTCCTTGATGGGTGGCAGGTGTCAAGACTCCTTGATGGGTGGCAGGTGTCAAGACCCCTTGATGGGTGACAGGTGTCAAGACTCCTTGATGGGTGGCAGGTGTCTAGGTTCCTTGATGGGTGATAGGTATCAAGACTCCTTGATGGGTGGCAGGTGTCAATACTCCTTGATGGGTGGCAGGTGTCAAGACTCCTTGATGGGTGGCAGGTGTCTAGGTTCCTTGATGGGTGACAGGTATCAAGACTCCTTGATGGGTGACAGGTGTCAAGACTCCTTGATGGGTGGCAGGTGTCTAGGTTCCTTGATGGGTGACAGGTATCAAGACTCCTTGATGGGTGGCAGGTGTCAATACTCCTTGATGGGTGGCAGGTGTCAAGGCTCCTTGATGGGTGACAGATGTCAAGGCTCCTTGATGGGTGACAGGTGTCAAGACTCTTTGATGGGTGGCAGGTGTCACGGCTAATTGATGGGTCGCAGATGTCAAGGCTACTTGATGGATGACAGGTGTCAAGACTCCTTGATGGGTGGCAGGTGTCAGGGCTCCTTGATGGGTGGCAGATGTCAAGACTCCTTGATTGGTGGCAGGTGATGAGCGGCAGGTATCTAGGTTCTTTGATGGGAGCGCGTTCCTTGATGGGCAGCAAGTGTCTTAATTCCTTAATGAGGGGCAGGTGTCTAAGTTCGTTGATGGGTGGCAGGTGTCTAAGTTCGTTGATGGGTGGCAGGTGTCTAGGTTTCTTAATGGGCGGCAGGGCTTCGATTCCTTGATGGTCAGGTCACTAGGTGCCTAGGTTATATATAGGAGGGGGCGAAAGGTCTTTAGGTTTCTTGAGGAGTGGTAGGTTCCTAAGTTCCTTGAGAGATGGCTGCAAGTTGTCTTAAGTCGCTCCCATGCAGCTGCAGCAGCTGCTACTATACAGCTGCAAAATCTGCTACTTTACGTAAAGCTGCATCTGCTACAATGCAGCTTCAACATCTGCTCCTATACAACTGCAACATGTTACTATAGTTGCAACATCTGCTATGTAACTGCATCATCTGCTACTATGCAGCTGCAACATCTGCTCAGTACACTCAAGCTTGACCAGTGTACATCAAACTGTACGTCTCAAGCGTGGTTGTCCCTCTCTTAACGCAACCTACTCTTTCTCGTTGTCTACGTCTAGCACGGGTAAACAGTGCTTAAAACTGCGACTGATCTGGTATTATATATTATAAAATCACTGTAAGAAAGAACATAATACGGGAAGAATTCACTCACACATTCGCACACTGAGGTGTAGCAACACACCTACGTACATAACCAGCTCATGAAGCGCACTGACCCACCCAGACCCACCACACCACCCACCTCACCGAGGGAAAACTCTCGTATAGACATAGCCTCATTCTTTTCCTTATATCAAACAAAATTTTCCTGGTACTCGAGTGTATACCATCCATAATTTTAATATACTTGATTCGTTTTAAACGCACTTATAGTATTATTCATACATTTTCGCTTATTGGTGAGGTGGCAGGAGAGGTGAATGCTCGTACGTCAGGCTCCTACCTTGATCATTGACTAGGGAAGCCGGTGTCATGGTAACATTATTGACAAGGTAAACACAACCTTACTTCACCTGAACGTAAAGTTAAAAATCCTGGTACTTGTGGGGAAACCCCAGGAAACCTCCATCCTGCAGGAGTTGCTCCGTCTCACTCCCTCAGTAAGGTCCTAATTGGTCCGCCTTGTATGTATGCATGATCTGATCCTGCTGCTGCTGCTGTCTACCTAGTGAGGAGTTAGGTGCGGCAGATTAGACATTCCTCCATGTCTGGGATACTCTGCACATGTTGGGGGTATCTTACATAGGCTGAGAGATCGTCCACATGCTGGGGTATCCTGTACATACCAAGGGTCTTCTGAACCCGCTGGGGTATCCAACACTTTTTCTTTGGAGGGAGGGGGTATCTTTCCACCCCCTGTTATATGTTAATGGTTCCGTATATCATGGGCCCCGTTACAGACCAGGACAGACTTAGAACAAACACGTTAATAATAAAACTCCTGAGTACAAAGAACAGACATCAGTGTGAAAGACGTGCTCAAAGGTAGGGACCCCAATGGAATTAAGTCACATTGTTTGACTTTATTGGCTTATTCTAGGTTGAATGTACATAATATACATTTTATTCCCATAAAATCTGTGAGCCTTCAAAGCCATTATAAAACTTTTTTGTATATTTTGTACCAAAAGCCTAAATAAAGATTTTCTTTATTTGAATATTCAGCAGGCAGGTGAGAGTGTATCTTCAAAATAATTGAATAATAATATACAACCGACATATTATCTCTGTTGAGTTGAAAAAGCCACAAGTTAGCTAATCTTCATATATAGACACCCAGGTGTTACGCATGTATCCTAGTTATCATGGGAAAGTTTGTTAGATCGGCGGAGGGATGGTAATGTTTAGGACTTAATTAGCGGAGGAATAGTAATGTTTAGGACTTGATTGGTGAAGGGATGGTAATGTTTAGAACTTAATTAGTGGAAGGATAATAATGTTTAGGACTTGATTAGCGGAGGAATAGTAATGTTTAGGACTTGATTACCGGAGGACAGTAATCTTCAGGACTTGATTAGCGAAGGGATGATAATGTTTAGAATTTGATTAATGGAGGGATAGTAACGTTTATGAATTGATTAGCGAAGGATAGTAATTTTTAGGCTTGATTAGCGGATAGTAAGTAATCTTTAGGACTTGATATTTTTACAGAAGACAATAAAAAAGACCTCAAACCACTTGATTATTTTTCTCTCCTGAAAACCCCCCTCCCCTTTTTTTGGGTCGTGGATGGCAATTGAACGAAAGCCTTTTTGGATTCGAATTGAGCATTACAATAGGCATTGCACTAATAGCATTCTCATCACATCTGCGTGGGCTATCAACGTAGGTTATTAGCGTGAGCCATCAGTGTGGGTCATTACTGTGGGCCATCAGTGCGAGACGTCAGTGGGTGATCAGTGTGGGCCATGTTGAGGCTTCTTGTAACACCAGTTAAACCGCAACAATGGTGCCTTTGAGTTTTTCTACCTGTATTCACTTTGATTGGAACATAGTGAGAAAATACTGTACGAAGAGCAAAACCTTAGTGAAAGACAGCGTTTCACTCGACGACGCTCCACTCGACGACTTTTCACTCGACAAGCAAAAGGTTTTTAAATAAGGATTTGTTGTGTCTGAAATATTCATACTGTGTATATGTCGGTAATTCTGTCATTACAAAACATTGTTTGGGTAATTATCAGCATGTAAAGTAATGTTGGAGGAATCTTAAATAATGTTGGAGGAGTCTTAGATAATATTGGAGCTTTAAGTAATGTTGGAGGAGTCTTAGATAATGTTGGAGGAGCCTTAAATAATACTGTAAGATTAAATACTGTTGGATGAGTCTTAACTAACGATGAAGGGATCTTAAGTAAAGCTGGAGGATTTTTAAGTAATGGGAAAAAAAAGAAACAAATGCAGTATAATGCGATCCTTTATTGACAACGTTTCGCCCACACAGTGGGCTTTATCAGTGTTTACAACAAGGCACCACAAGACATAACAAGTTAAATACTACGAGACACGACACATTCTGTTTTTAATTAACGTAGTTAACCCCCAAGAAGTAATTTTCTATGCCATAAATTGTCAGCAATATATTTTAAACCCTAAAATTCAAAATATGCATGAAAAACTTCTTAGGGAACATTAAGGATGTTAAATTAGACATTAAGGATGTTAAATTGGGTAACTTTATTGATACCTTTAGCACGCATTTTGTGTGCTATTACACCATTATCACACTTGCTGAAGGCTTTTGCAAAGTCTGTGTATACTATATCTGCATTCATCTTGTTCTCTAGTGCATCCAAGACCGTGTCATAGTGGTCCAGTAGTTGTGAGAGGCAGGAGCGACCCGTTCTAAACCCATGCCGCCCTGGGTTGTGCAGCTGTTGGGAGTCCAAGTGGTTGGCGATCTTACTTCTTAGAAACCTTTCAAAGATTTTTATGTGGAACGTTAGAGATATCGGTCTGCAATTTTTTGCTATTGCTTTGCTACCATCTTTGTGGAGGGACTGGCCTATATCCGTTGTTTTTAGCGACTGTCGGATAACCCACATGTCTAGGCACACAAAAGGGGTTTCTTGCAGTTCTTGATGAACACTGAGTTCTACGATTCTGGGCCTGGGGCAAAGAGGATGGGCATGTTGCCAATGGCTTTTTTTTATAGTCCAGTGGTGTTAAGGTTGTCAGAAATTTGACATATTTTGACAAGGTTTTGAGTTTCGTTTATAAAAAATCATTTGGATTGTCGATCTTTAGTCAGATTAACGGCTTATTAAACACAGTATCTCACTCATTTCTTTGCTGTTGTCAGCGTAAATCCCATCTTTTTTGAACCAGGGTTCGATATTGGATGTGGTTTTTGCCTTCTTTTTGTTCTATTTCTTCCCTAGTCAATGCTTCCTTCCGCATTTCAGATAGTCTAGCACTCTTGAGAAACTGAGTTTTTGCCTTCGCCTGAAGAGGGAGCGTCTCTCTCTCTCTTTTTTAGTTAATATCTTTTCCGTTTTCTTAGGGTAATGTGCCTTGAGCGTACTTCAACTGCTACAGAGTTGATCCTTCCAAGAAACTGGTTCGGATTCATGTTATTAAAGATATCTTCCCAGCATGTTCCGTTAAGGATATGGTTAATATGATCCCAGTTGATGTTCTTGCTGCTAAAGTTAAATTTGGTGAAGGAATCCTCGTATCTGCTTGCATTTTGTGGATACAAGTCTGAACATCAATTAGGTTGTGATCTGAATTAACTGTCTTCGATACTATTATATTTCGTACCTGGTCATCATTTTTTGTGAAAAAACGTCTAAGTGTATTTTCCAGTCTTGTTGGCTCCACTATTTTTTTGGCTTATGATAACTTGTAAAATACCTTGTCTTATTTGCTTTAAATCTTCATCGCCAATTTGTAACTGCACTCTGCACTGTTTCTTTAGCAAGCATTGACATAGAGGGAGCTAGGACTACGCAATATGGGGATACCTTGCTTAGATCGCAAAGCGACCGAAATACATCTAGTTGTAAATGTTTCTGGGAAAGTTATATTTATGACTTGCTTGAAATAATAAATTTAAGAAACTGCTCTAAATATGAGCACTAGATACAAGGTCAGCATTCAAGTACGAGATCATTACCCAAGCACAAGGTCGGTATTCAAGTACGAGATCATTACCCAAGCACAAGATCGGTATTCAAGCACAAGATCAGCACTAAAAAATAAGATCAGCACTCAAGCAATTGTCAGCAGTAGAACAACAGGAAGAGGCAATTGGGTATATTTGGAAGGAATATTGGAGGTATATATGGGAAGTGATAGCCGCTGTTGGCGGGCATACAGCAAGAGCAAACTCATACAGGGAGAAGCATGAATGTGGCGTATTTCTCCGAGTAGCTGCTACTGCTCCTCCAGCTTCTTCAGGAGTGTCTCGAGGGTGAGGTCCTCCTCAGACAGGTGGCCAGGCACCACCTCCTGCTTTTCTGGCAGGAAATGCGTCTCTGGTAGCGTCTCCACCTTCTGAATCCACTTCCGCAGTTCTTGTAGAGAGTTCCTCGCGATCTGTGGAGACAAGGAGAGTTAAATCTTATATAAGTTCTTTGAAACCCACTAAAGACTAGCATCACAAGCAACATACAAACTATAAAATTTAATTTAAATTTCATGAAAAGTAACACTGCTAAAAATTATAGCATTTAAATCCATCTTTTCTGTTATTCCAGTTTTAAAGTGTTATAAAATAATAATGATGATGATAATAATAATAGTAATAATAATTACTATTATTAATCCCCAAACTCGCCCTTTTATGTAAGTTTATTTTTTTTAAATGCTTTTTGTAAGTGTATTTTTGGGGGTCTAAAAGGACTAGTCTATTTTACATTATTCCTTATGGGAATAAATTCGTTTGGTAATGGCACTTGAACAGCATTCTGGAACAAAAAAATATCGTTAACCGAGGTACCACTGTATATATATATATATATATATATATATATATATATATATATATATATATATATATATATATATTAGGGAAAATATAATACATTGTAATGTAGCTTAGGAATTTTAGATTTATTTATCATAGTATCATTAAAGTATATAAAATCTAAGCAATTGCATTTATTTACTAATAACATCTGGATTACATTCATTTTCAGAAGCTAAACTGTCAGGTTTTGTTGCCCAATGTCGTTTACATTTTATAAATATAACATTTTCATAGGTAGGGGGTTGTAATAGCCTATTACTTTAGCCTAGGCTCTTCCATGAAGATCAGAGAAGATTGCAAGAAAATGTTAGTAGCTAGTTATCAGTTTTTTAGTTTTATTTATGAAATTTGATGTAGGTTAAGATGTGTGGAAGAGACTGTTTTGCCTTAACGTGTCACCAGCCTTGGTGGAGGTAAGACGGTGCTTGCTCTGGAGTGTCACCATTATCTCGGCCTGGGATCAAGAGGCAGACGACTGTTTGAACTTTATATGAGTGTAAAGGGCCAGTGAAGAAGTGGGAAAGGTTGGAGCATTCCTGAAGCCACAGAGATATGGTTATGTGAAACTTAGGTGGGATGTTTCCAGACGACTTGTGTGCCAATATGATGTAAAAATGAATGTAATTTACCAGTGCTAGGAATATTCATATATATTATTAAGTACAGGTAGTTTAGTTATTTGTATTTATGTTTTGTAACATATTTAAGATAAGGCACTGATAGAATACAGGGGATGTTAACCTGTGTGTAATGTAAAGCTAACTAGGATTATAAATAAACAAATTTAGTGTTGATTTTCATTTCCCCTATTGTGGTTATTATGATTATTAATACGATGGAGAACTTTGATAATTCCTTTTCCCCTATTATAATTATAGTAGTATTTATGCTGCAGTTATATATTAATTATTATAATATTTGGTGGTGTCAGAATTATCTGAAGGAAAATTAATACACAACTTTAAAGGAAGGAATGACATGAGCCCAAGAGGATAGAAATCAGAATGCTGAAAAAAACAAGTCTTAGAGGTGGGGCTTGAAACTTAAGAAACGACCCCTATAAATACAAGGTGAGGCTAGGAACTTAAGAAACGACCCCTATAAATACAACCGGGCGAGTACAAGAGAGCACAAGCGTCTCCCCACAAACATTTACCCGCCATCACACACATAACACGTACCTGCCCACCTAGAGAACACACACATACCCATAAAACAAACACATTTGTTCACCCATAGAACACTGTCACCTCTCACCTCCTACTTACCTTACAGATCTCACCCTCGAAGGATGAGAGAGGCTCGTGCTTGAGGCAGTAGATAGTCCTGTCCAGGTAACCTTCCACCTCTCGCAACTGCTGCAGGAAATCACTCTTGGTGATGCTAGTGTTCTGGAAGGCCCTGTTGGCCTGCAGCAGCAGCGGTGCATGTAGCTCGTAGAGTGTCAGACCTGCAACACCAGGCAGGGCCTTAGTAGGTGTTACAAGTGTTGTGGGTGATGTAAGGTGTAAAAATATTTAGAATTAATGGAAGTGAAAAGTATCTGATTACCATTCTTCTGTTAAAATTATATATATATATATATATATATATATATATATATATATATATATATATATATATATATATATTTTTTTATACACACACACACACACACAGATGCTCATAACGTTGGGTAGCTTGCTGGACCCCGCAATCTATGTTTTTTCCTAACGCCCTGCACACCAGTGAGCCTCAAGCATGGTCTCCAGCTATTTCATTCTCCTGTGTATTCTGGCCTCAAGAACAATACTACCTACTAACGCTTGTAGGTAGCAGAAACAAGCGAAGCTACGTGCAAAGAAATACCTCATTACTATTATTATTATAATGAAGGGAAAAGCGCTAAACCCGTAGGATTATACAGCACCTGTTGGGGGGGATGTGGAAGGTATTCAGGTTTAATTCAGGGAACTGGAGCACAGATCCAATTCCCTAGATAAAGAGCCCCTCACCAGCATCAAGGATCCTTCCTTTAGAGGAAGAAATACCGCAGCCAGCAGAAATCAAACCCAAATGGACGGGTCTCCACGAATATGGTTAGCTGCTACTGAATCTGCTGTTCTCTTCCCCAAGTTTGTGTCATTCACAAATTTTGCCATTTTAGATGTTGGCGCCACCACGAGATCATTAAAGTTCATTATGAGGAAGACTGGACCAAAAGCACATCCCTGGGGAACTCTGATCTTAAGGGCAAGCCACTCAGAAACCTCTCCATTAAATACCACACTGTTTTCTGTTCTTGAGCCAGTCACTCATTCAGGCATGAAGTTTGTCTTCAGGAAATTCTGATATACTACATCTGTTGGGATCTTTTCATCCCAGGTTTTGTATGTATAATTGAAAAATTCGAGCATGCTAGTCAGGCTGGTTTCCGACTACTAGGTTTTTATTGTACACAAAATGAGTTATCTTGTCTCTAATTATGATCTTCATTTGTTTACCATAGTTGACTTTAAGACGATGACACGATAGTTGGTAACATTTGTTAGTTAAATATTACCGTCAGTAAGCAGTCTGGTATCTACATTCCTTTATAACTCTGGAAGATTTCATCTGCACTTCTTCATTTGTTAATATTCAACATCTCTAAGTATTTTATTATGTTAAACCTGCTAATTTCTTCAATATTTAGTTTGTCAGTGGCAGGAAAATTAATTTTGTGGCCTGGGACGTGGGTGTCATGTTCAGCTGTAAAACGACCTCGAAGGCTAGGTTGAGTATAGACGCTAAATCATTGTTTGTTATTCTGCTGTTGTTATCACTAGTTAAGGGCCTATCGTTGTTTTTTACCCTCCACCTCAATGTGTTGGAAGACTTCTTTTGAAATACCTTCGATGTTATGTGCAGTTCGTCTTTCAAATTCCCGCTTAGCATTTCTGATTTTTTTTTGTTTTCTCTCTGCAACCTTATGTGGTTAATATGATCTTCGAGCTTACCAACCAGTTTAAATTTCTTATATGCACTATGTTTTGTTATGAATGATCTCGATAAGTTCTCTCATCACTCAGTCTCTTTCTTACATCTTTTTCCAGGTACTACTATTATCTTTCTTCGAATGTTATTCTTCTCAGTACTTAGAACATTTAGTTTGAATATGTTCCACATTTTGTCTACATTATCTGTATTTAATAGTTTGATCCAGTTTACGTAACTGGTACCTGGACACATTGTTAAAATTTTCTGCTCTGTGATTGGGAACTATCAACTTGTTATTTGCATCTCAAACTTTGTATTTTTCAATCGAATGATGTTATTGTTTCCTTGTCTCTCTCCTGCCTTACGTAATCTATGATCTGAGAAAAATTCAAAATATTGTTGTCCCAAGTAGCTTAAGTATCAGTTTGAATTAGAAAACTATCCTTCATTATCATTACGAGTCTGGTAGCCACTTTGTCTCCTGATAGAGTGCTCCAGTTTATGTTTGGTGGATAGAAGTCACAACTAATATTGCCTCTTGGTTCCTTCAGATTGTCTTAATTTCATCATACAAAAGGGCACCATCCTTCTGGTTTTGTTTGGGGGACGATGTATTCCACTGAGTATAATATTATTGTTCTCATTGGTTTGGAGTGGTACATACTGAGTTATATCCTAACACATCATGTTTACAGAGAGAGAGAAAGCAACAACATACCTCTAAGCCTGGTTATGCCTGGATCAAGGACGTCGAGTACCTGGAGGAGATCCCTACAGCAGTTCACCTTCCGTAGGAGTTGTGCCTCGCTCAGGTCTGGCAGGAGGTAGCCAGCCACACGACCGTACACCTATGACACAAACACAAGGTTAAGTCAAAGTAGAAGGTAGCCAGGCATGTACATCTACTACACAGACATAAAGTTATACAGAGGAAAGTGAAAACAATACATGAAGAAGGAAGATGGAAACAATTGATGAATAGAATTATTTCCTCTCATCATGTATGTTTAATGAACTAATAATATATGTCAGGGAAAAAAATAACATAGAAAAACAAAAAATTAAATACAAGAGATGGGAAGGAAAGTAGTAGATATACACACCCTATGATGTATCGCACTATGACGTATTTTTGTTGGAGTTGCAAGTTCCTCCATGATCGGGGAAGATCTCAGAACTGTAGGTGTCCCTCCCAGCTTTGATTCGCCTCCACCAATTAAAAGTCTGCATGGACATTTTTTCCCTCTATGATGTGGCTCACCTCGCACAGGCAGCCAGGTGGCTCACCTCACTCAGGCAGCCAGGTGGCTCACCTCACTCAGGCAGCCAGGTGGCTCACCTCACTCAGGCAGCCAGGTGGCTCACCTCACTCAGGCAGCCAGGTGGCTCACCTCACTCAGGCAGCCAGGTGGCTCACCTCACTCAGGCAGCCAGGTGGCTCACCTCACTCAGGCAGCCAGGTGGCTCACCTCACTCAGGCAGCCAGGTGGCTCACCTCACTCAGGCAGCCAGGTGGCTCACCTCACTCAGGCAGCCAGGTGGCTCACCTCACTCAGGCAGCCAGGTGGCTCACCTCACTCAGGCAGCCAGGTGGCTCACCTCACTCAGGCAGCTAGGTGGCTCACCTCACTCAGGCAGCCAGGTGGCTCACCTCACTCACTAATCTTTATTTTCCTCTTATTTCTATATTTCTTTATTATTTTTAAATTTAATTCGTATTTGATATATAAAAGGTCTTTTTCCTGTCATACACCATCCTCCAACAATCCTTCCTACCCATCCTCCTCTCTTCATTACCTTATATTCCTTCTCCCCTCACCACAAGCTCTTCCATACATCTCTGTTCATTCCCACACTTACCCTCTAGCATGCACATCTCTCATTTCTCATTATAATGAATTAATGATTCACTCTTTCTCTGTCTCTCACTCTCTCCTTAGTACACAAGTAGGGATAATAATATATCATTCGTTTTTTCGACTTTAATACATAAAATCTGGTCTTACAACCATATTTATATTGTTGATTTAGCCACAATGTGTGGCTTACTTGGGTTGCTGACCTTCCTACTTCATATTTACACAATGTCTTACAGCAAAAGAAAGTCTACAAGACACACTTCTTGTGAGACAACCCAAAACAAGAGTCGTGGAAGACTCTGTTCTTTAAAGAACTTTGAGACTTTTATGAGACCACCCAAAAAGAGAGATGTGTTTGGCCTGCTCAAGGGTGAACCAGACTGCCTGAGCACACTGTCCAACCAAACATCAGGTCTAGTGACTTGACTCGGCCAGTAGTGAGTGAGAACGCTAGACCCTAAAACTAACAGTTGTTGGCAACACAGTTCCCTACCCGTCAATAGTTATTTTTCTTATTTAACAAAGGAAACATCCTACCTATAATACATAGCTAATAATAATGATAATGATGATGATGATGATCAGATAATAATATAAAGCCAAACACCTTCATTTTAGCTATTAATGAAGATATTCGAGATATAATATTACAGTTTTACAATGTTCAAAATAAAACATTGGGGCCTACACTGGGTGCAACATGCACTCATCTCAGATTTTAATAATCCCAGCTCACCCTTTTTAAAGATCATCCATTGTATTGTCATACAATGGATGATCTTTAGGATTGTTTGAGAAATCCATAAAGTTTAGTATTCAAATCCCTAAGAATAAAACTGAATACAATCACTTGGAATCTTCTCCATAGTGAGGCTTCAAGACTTTATACTAAAAGTGGTAAAGTTTCTTTTTTGTGATCCATAGAATGTTAGTCAAAGTAAAGGTGCTAGTTAATAGCCTCTGTTTCATTAAGGTGTAAATGTAAATCTTACCCTAAATGGGTTATAGATTATAAGAAAGTATCTCCAGCAGCTTTATTGAAATCTTCTCTATCATTTATATATCTGTGAGTTTCACTCTGCTTGGCGATGTTCAACAAAGATTTCTCATAAATGGTATTATTTGTCATTTTAACTGCCTTTGAGTTTATACGGCTCAGTATTAGTCTAATGAACGATTCTAAATATCTGCTTAGTGTATACTCAAACTTCATGAATCTTTTCAACCTCTACTCATAAATCCATCAAGATTTGTACCAAATCTAGACTCACCAAGTACTTTTGCTGTGCAAGGTGACTAGCAATCAATTTGATATTCACCTTCGGTAACTTATGCCCTTCTGATTTGAGATTATTATTATTATAATCAAAAGAAGAAGCGCTAAACCACAGGGGTCATACAGTGCTGCAGGTTATTGCAGGATGTAGGGAAAGTGGGTTGTAAGAGGGAGATGGATGATTAGTAGGGTATGGAGTGTAGCAGGACGGTGGATAGTGCAGGGATAGAGGGTATCAAGAGATCGAGGTAGAAGGGACTGAGGGAGGTGCTAGAGGTATAATTTTCAGAGTTTGTGTAGTAAGTCAGTTTCTGTCAAAAAGTCAACAAGAGAGTCAGGATTAAAGGAGGGTCCATCAGCAAGAAGGGAAGGTAAAGAAAGGGCCGCAGAGTGAAGACGCCTTTGGAGGTAAATTCTGCGTGCTCGTTGATAGAGTGGGCAGTCCAACAGAATATGTCGAACAGACACCGGAACCTGACAATGCTCACAGAGAGGGGCAGGGAGCCTCTCCATGAGATACCCGTGAGTAAGACGAGTGTGGCCGATGCAAAGATGGGAGAGTGTAGTCTCCCAACCCCGACATTGGTGACAAGAAGAATGCCAAAAACCTATAATCGGTTTAATAGAATGAAGTTTGTTATTTAGCAGGTCAGACCAGCGGGTTTCCAACGGGTGCGGGAAGGGGGTACGACCGCAAAATAGTCCGTGAAAGGAACACTTATATGAAACTGGGAAAGGGCATTAAAAAGGGGGACCGTGCAACAGTGTCTGCCTGTTCCCGGGCCCCCCCCCCTCAACATGACCAGGGACCCAACAAAAAAAAATATTTTTTTGTGCTTGTTTGGATATGGGGGCAACCCAAAATTGGGGTAATTGAACTGGGGGTGGGGATCAATTTTCGGGGTAGCCTGTAAAGCACAGGGGGTCCAAATGACCACAAAGGGGCTCAAGATGATGCAAAACCAATATGCCCAAGAATGGCAAATTTTAGCCAAAAGTAAGGCCGAGGGCAGATGCCCCCCCCAAGATGCAGTCCGGGAAGACTGTTTGGGGAAACCGACACTGTCAGGATGACTTTGAACCATGGTGTATACTGCAAAAGGCATGGGAATGAGAACGAAGTGGTCTAGGGGTTTTTGGGAAACCGCCAAGGAAGGGGCCAAGGTAGAGGAATGAACAGATAAGACAAATGGAATTTCCCAAGGGGTAGGGGGGAAAAGGGGAAAGCCCAAAAGAACGATAAAGGTGGTATGGAAGGAAGACAAGAGGAAGTAGACGAAGAGAAAAGGGAGAAGTAAACAAGGGCGACGGACAAAAAAGAAAATACTAACATTTTGTGACAATCCATACATGGGAAAGGGTTTGGGGGGTCATGGGAGTAACCCTAATAGCGAAAATGGCCAAAAAAAGACGATCGGACAAGGGTGGAATGTTTTGCTTCTCAAGAGGCTTTTTCTGGGAAAGAACGAAATGCACCAAGGCATAAACGCAATCCCCGGTGATGAATTTGATTAACGCCAGAAAGAGTAGCAGGGGGGCCGAATATATCTGGTCACCATAATCGAGTTTCGATAAAATTAGGCTGAATGCAGGCGGAGGGGAGTGCACGATCAGCCCCCCACGGGAAAAATATGGGGGGGTTTTTAAAGGGTTTAGCCCTTAAAAAGTTTCCCTTCCCTTTGAGAGGTAATGAGGTTTCCAGGGCAACCCACGGTCAAACAGGGGGCCCAGAAAACCCGACTGTATC